>JADBJO010002713.1:53784-68784 GCA_016801955.1 Conus betulinus | reverse complement strand
GTGCCATCCCCTCCTCCACGAGCAGTTACATCCGGTCATTCTATCTACCCAGGATGGACCGAGCCATTGATTGCCTTGATCTATAGCGTGACGCCTGAGAGACATTCTAAGCCCTCCCCCCCCCCCCCCCCCCCCCCCCCCCCCCCCCCCCCCCCCCCCCCCCCCCCCCCCCGAGCGGTACATCCGTTCATTACCTACCCGGATGCATTGACATGCTAGGTCCCCTTTCCTGCTCCCCCCAACCCCTCACATTGCCACGCCCCTCCCCTTCCCCCCATCCCTCAGCAGTGGGTCAGTAATGAAAAACCACCTCGATAATGTCCAGTGCCTGGCGTTCTCTGACTGTGTCAAAGACGTGCAACGCTACACAGTTATTCAATTCACACTCGAGCAAAAAGCTATATAAACTAAAGATATCAACTTCCCAGGACTCCCCTCCTGGCATCCTCTAGGTGAGTCAAGGTGCTGCTGGGCCCTCTCGGCCTTCGGGCTGGCCACAGTGATCATGGTGTTAAGGTATGTGAGTTCTGTGTTTTTGTGTATCTGTTTTTTATTAGTCTAGACAGAGAAGGTCTTAATTAAAAATTAGATTTCCTGGAATGTCTTTATAATTTGTAGTCAAAATAAATACATGTGTAAATTCTAAGATCCCGTTTATTGAAAGGATATATTATATTCTGCCTCGTCCTGTCCTCTGTTTAGTATGTTCTGAAACATGTATGGAGAAGTTCTGTAACATTTCACACTGCTCTATCAGCCTCACTCTAGCTCACTTTCAGCCTTGTATCGCTGAGTGAAGGATGCTCTCTCTCTCTCTCTCTCTCTCTCTCTCTCTCTCTCTCTCTCTCTCTCTCTCTCTCTCTCTCTCTCTCTCTCTAACGGTAACATAGGAATCTTAGTCATTAGTCAGTTGCAGTGTCGATTTATTAACACCACAATTACTTGAGTAGATCCCCAACATCCCCAAAATCTTCCAGTAACATCCCCTAATACATCAGAGCTCAATTCCTTTTGTATAATAGTTCCACGACCCACACACGAAAAAAACCCGGTCGTGCGATAGAAGGCCCATTTCTCTGCAGCCAGCAAAGATTCTGTGTGCGTTGATACGGTGCCATCTGGCGTTTCTTCTCCTTTCGCCTATGTGTGCTCTTCCGATTCTGGATCGACAATGATGTGTAAGGAGGATAGTACTTCGTGCGCCGACATAATGAAAATGTTATGTGATGTGTGTGTAACCAACATTCCTAAATAAACACTGCAGTACTGGAGTTGCGCGGCGAAATGGGTTAATCTAAAGCAAGAATATGAGCGATTGAAGATAGAGTTGACGGGGAGCCAGAAGCGTCAGAAGGAGGTGGAGGAGGAGGTGTGGATGAAAGGGGCACAAAGTACCTGGCCACTGTGGCAGATTTAGAACCGTCCACAAGAATGCTTACTACCTGCTGCCCAGACCAGATTAAGTGTGCATCATGAGACAGAAGGCAGAGCACTCCAGACTCACACACCACATGTTCACAAAATTCCACATTGGCGAGTCTTCAGGGTGCCCATGCAGTACAGCCCCAGTGACTGTGGAACACTTCCTGCAGCACTGTCCCACACATGAACAGCTACGGGCAGAGACCTGGCCTGCCGACACACCGACGAGGGAGAAGCCGTATGGATCGCTGGAGGGCCTCCATCGTACAGCAGCCTTCTTCAGTGCCTCTGGGGTTCCAGTCCGAGTGTACGAAGAAGAAGAAGAAGAAAAAGAAGAAGAGTGCACACGGCGTAATAATGCGCGCTTGCTTGTTATGCCCGAGTCTGACGATGAATCGACCGGAGAGAAAACTACTGAAACATTATCAACGAGAAGCTGGAAGTGCCGGGCCTGGGAGTGGTGACATTAAACCCATTCATCGATTGGGGGGGGGAAACGGGTACAACAGAGACTGGGGCAGCCAACCAGACCACGCCCTGTTACAGTGAGATTTATCTCCAGAAAAGCTAGTGAGGCTATTCTCCGTAACAGACGTAAAACTGAAGAACCCTGTGGTGTTATCGTGGAAGACCTGACCCATGACAATGTCGTCATTTTAAACAGATGTCGGGACCGCAGTGGAGTGGCAGTCGCTTGGTCGTGCAGAGGCAGCATCTTGGTGAAGACCATGAAGAACTCCGTGGTCAGGAAGATCAGCACGACTTGGGAACCTGCAGCTCATCCTTGACGTGCCGGCCTCAGCGTCAACCCTGTGCCCCGCAGACAGCGACGACGACTGGCAAGTCCCTCGCAAGCAGGCCACTCTCCCGTGGCCACTACTGCAGGATCCTCGCAAACAGACCTCTCTCCCGTGGCCACTACTGCAGGATCCACGGGGGTCAGACGTGGCGGTTGTGATGTCAGCACCAATCTCCGACGTTCTGAGGAAATGGTTGTGAAGCATGGATCACTGAGGGGGACAGTTGTGAAGCAGATTTCTGATGAGACTGTTGTGAAGCAGGTTTCTAATAAGACTATTGTGAAGCAGGTTTCTGATAAGACTGTTGTGAAGCAGGTTTCTGATAAGACTGTTGTGAAGCAGACGATACATTATCACTGGATAGAACTTCTCCAACACACCTCATCAGAGGGGACCAGTTGTGAAGCAGGTTTCTGATAAGACCACTTATGAAGCAGCGCAATACATTAACATGGGATAGAACTTCTCCAAACAGCACCTCTATTCTGGGATTATAAAAAGAAATCAAGTGAAAGGGCTTTGACGCTACTTTGACACAGCTTACGGATATAACAAGCTGTGAAGCATTGGCGATATGTTGTGTAACGAAGTGTGACACATGTGTCTGTGTGGAGAGCACTGTACGTAAATTGTTGACCCCCCCCCCCCCCACACCCCCCACAACCTCCAAAGCCTCTCCTCCTATAGTTTGGTGACTATTAAATTTTTTTTTTCTCCTCTCATACAGGTTTTGTGATTATGTTTTCCTTCGGCCCCCTCTTATAGTCTGGTTATTATAAATGTTTTCCTTTTCTCCCCCCTCTTACGGTTTGGTGATGTTGAATTCTTCTTTTCTCGCACTCTTATAATTTGGTCATTGCTATTTTTTCTCCCTTTTTCTTCCCCTCATATAGGCTGGTGATTTCTGTATTATGTTTGTCTCCCCTTCTTACAGTTGGGGATCATTGCATTTTCCTAAACCCCCCCCCCCCCCCCCCCCCACCCCCCCCTTGTAGCTTTAGTTGGCAATTACATTTCCATCCGCCCTTTGCCCGTGCCCCGATTATGATTTTTTTTTTTTCATTTATCCCTCTCTTGGTGTTGTGACTTCTGTGTTTTTCTCTCCCTCTCTTACAGTTGTGACATCTGTATTTTCTTTCTCTCCCTCCCTTAGAGTTGTGACATCTGTATTTTTTTTCTCTCCCTCCTTTAGAGTTGTGACATCCGTATTTCTTTCTCTCCCTCCTTTAGAGTTGTGACATCCGTATTTTCTTTCTCTCCCTCCTTTAGAGTTCTGACATCTGTATTTTCTTTCTCTCCCTCTCTTAGAGTTGTGACATCTGTATTTTTTTTCTCTCCCTCTTACAGTTCGGCGACTGTTGTGTTTCCCTCTCCTCTTCTTCACAATCTTTAAGAGTTAGAAGAAAATCATAACATTTTGTTTCATTTGTATATTCATTCATTCTTAAATGAGCTGATGGAACTATAACAAAAAAAGGTATTTCATGACGGAACTGATCACACTAGTGTGTTGCGGGGAGGGAGAAAGTCTCCCTCTCTCTCTCTCTCTCTCTCTCTCTCTCTCTAGCGGTTTGCAGGCGTGTTGCGGGGGAGAACAGAGGAAAAAAAGAAAGAGGTATGGAAAAGGGGAGGGGGGTCGGGACTTTCTCTATTTCTGTTCATGTAATCATCAATTAATTCATTCGTTTATCATTTATACATCTATCTGCCCATTTAATTACTGTCTACTTATAGTTCATAAACATGATCAGGTTAAGAGGCGATGCGTGAGAGAAGTACACACACCACAGATTGAGTATGATGGTAGTGTACACTTCTTTTCGTGCGACTTAATTGTGCTGGGAATTTTCTTCAGGAGTTATCATCGCGGGAATTGATATAGTTAGAAAACAAAATTGGTGGCACTTTGTAAGTTTGTGTGGTGGAGAAAGCGGAAAGTGGCAGTGTTGAGGGGGGGGGGAGGGGGGGGGTGCAGATAACGCACGGGGCGCACGGACTTTTTGCACGTGCCACAAGGTGTGAAAAGGTTCAGCCGTCGCGCCGGCAATCTGGTTGGGACAGTTGTGCGTCATGAACAATTGAACTGAATCAATAAGACTGTGAATATTGTTTTGGGTTTGGGGTTGTAGGTTGCCCTTTTTTTTCACTGGCGGTGGGAGGTAGAACGGTGTATCACACAAAATGGTAATGGATGTGTTCGTTATTGATGCATATGTGTGCATATGTTTCTGGCTTGTTCATGGAAATTATCAGTCGGTGCTCTTTTTGCTTGTGGCATTTAATGACTGTGGATTTGACTGACTTTGGGGAGCCCAAAATATCAATTTGTAATGCGCATACAAAACTTATGTTAATGAATATTGGTTCTAGTTTTGTATAAACTATTCACTTTGTCTAAATGAAAAGGTATATCTTTCTATTTGATTGCAAAAAATGGCAAAAGTTGACTTTAAGGTAAGTACATTTAACGTTAATGGATTGAATGATAGCAGCAAAAGAAGAGATGTATTCGACATTTTAAGACAACAGAAACCGGATGTATATTTTCTCCAAGAAACTGAATTGAAATCGAACAAAGATGGTGTCGCTATTCTGTTCAGTAAGACCTTTAGATACAAATTACATGGTATTGAAATGGATCCTAATGCTTGTTTTATCATCATTGATACTGAATTCTTGGGATAAAGAATTACGTTCGTTAACTTATACGGACCAAGCAGTGGTGATACCCCTTTTTTATGTCACTACATTAGGTCATATTGAACTAATCCGAAATGACCTCATTATCATAGGGGGCGACTTGGAATTGCATACTGAATTAAATTGGACGCACGTAGTTATGCCAATGTTTTCAGACGCGCTAGGACCCGTTTCTGAAATAACAAGAACGATGACAACTTTTGAAACTTTTGACTTACTTTGATGCTTACAGAGAATGGTAATCCAGTGAACAGTGAAATACACAATAGTAGTGTCACTTCAGTTCTGTTAAACAAGGTCGGCTAGATTATTTTGTATTATCACTTTCTGAAATTAAGCTATCAGCTATTAGCCGTGGATATCTGTCAGACTGTTTACCCCGAACTTTATTTCTAAGCAAAAAAAGTACTGGCTGAACATGGAGCAAAAGGCAGCAGTTGATGGGGAAAATGATATTGGCTGACATGTAGCAAAAAGTATCATTTGATGGGAGAAATAGTACTGGCTGGATATGTAGCAAAAAGTAGCATTTGATGGGGAAAAGTAGTACTGCCTGAACAACAATGTGTAGCAACAAAAAAAAGCATCAGGTAGGAAAATATAGTGTAAGTTGAACAATATATGTAGCCGAAAGTAGTATAGCATTTTTGCAGGGGAACATGATGCAAGCTTAGCTATACTAACAGCAACAAGTAGCACTTTGTAGGGAAAGACAGAACGATACGTGCAGCAAAAAGTAGCGCATCGTAGGAAAACAACAGTGCTACTGAAACCAGTTCAGGCAATAGCTTGGAAAACGGGGGGCTGGGGGGAGGGGGGGGGGGCGTCGAAGTGATCTGCCCTTTGTTCAAAATTTAATTTTCTCTTTGGAATCTCCACGCAGAATGGAGCTGTTACTTCATCTTATCCAGATCTGATTAGATTTTCTTTTCACGGGTTTTTCTTCTCTCTCTCTCTCTCCTCTGTTTGGGCTGGGTCCTCTCCTCCTCTCTCTCTCTCTCGTCTGCCTCTGTGGGGTGGGGTGAGAAGTGCTTGTGAGTATGCGTTGTGGTGTGGTTGACGTGTTGTGTCTGCGTGTGTATGTGTAATGTTTTGCGTGCGCTCGTCGCGCGCGCGCATGTGTGTGGTGGTCTCAGAGAGAGTGAGAGAGTTTATAACATTCAGACAGAACAATGTCCCTTATACCGTAATGGGAAAAATGATATTTCTAGAAATTGTTGTAATGTGGTTTGAAATGTACTGATTAACAGAAAATTCATGTGTTGTGTGCGTGTGTATGTCCGTGTATGTATCCATGTGTTGTGTGTGTGTGTGTTGTGTTGTGTGTGTGTGTGTGGGTGTGTGTGTGTGTGCGTGCGGTGTTATGCGTGTGGTGTGTTGGTTCGTGTGTTTGTGCGTGTGTGGTGCTGTGTGTGTGTGTGTGTGTGTTGTGTGGTGTGTGTGTTACGTGAGAGACTGAGGAAGAAAGAAAGAAACAGACAGACAGAGAACGAGACAGACACATACAGACAGAGAGAGAGATTGAAAGAGACGTGAGAAAGGGAGGATGGAGGGGACGGGGGAGGAGGGGGGGGGGGGGCGAGAAACGAGAAGAAAGTCGAGAGGCTCGGAGTCCCCCTTGCTTAGATATTGATCTGCATCCAGAATTGAAGGAAACCGTATTTCACACAATAAATGCGATGAAGCCCGGTAGGCCAATGTGTCCAGCCCATCTCTTTTGAAGGATGGCGAGTGCATAGCCCCATTCGCCACTGTGTGAAAGACGAGAGAATGTGTGCAGGTGTGCCCACAGTGAATGCCTTGCCAAGTTATTGGTTTGGTTTGTTTTATTGGTGATGGTTGTTTATTGTTCTTGTCCTTTCTCACAGGTATCTTTTAATGATTGGTTGATTTTTTGTTGTCCTTTATCAAATATCTTTTTGGTGATTGTGGGGTGGGGGGTTTTGTTTGTTTTTAAATCCTTTCTCAGAGGTATCTTTTTGATGATCAGTTTTTGCTTTTTTTTGTAATTGTTGTCCTTTCCTCAAGGTATCTTTTTGAGGGGAAGGGGGGGGGGTGGGTTTCTTTGTTTAAGCGTCATCCTTTCGAAATGTATCTTTTTGATGGTTTGGTTGGTGTGGTTGTTTCCTGTTGTCATCCTCCTTCTGAAATGTACCTTTTGGATGGTTGGTTTGTTGGTTGTGTTTCTGTTGTCATCCTTTCTCCAAGGTACCTTTTGGATGGTTGGTTGGTTGTTCTGTTGTCATCCTTTCTCCAAGGTACCTTTTGGATGGTTGGTTGTTGTGTGGTGTTTCTGTTGTCATCCTTTCTCCAGGTACCTTTTGGATGGTTGGTTGGTTGGTTGTTTCTGTTGTCGTCCTTTCTCCAAGTACCTTTGGATGGTTTGGTTGGTTGGTTGTTTTCTGTTGTAATCCTTTCTCCAAGTTACCTTTTGGATGGTTGTTGGTTTATTTCTGTTGTCATCCTTTCTCCAAGGTACCTTTTGGATGGTTGCTTTCTTATTTTTGTTGTCATCCTTTCTCAAAGGTTTATTTTGATGGTGGGTTGGTGTTTGTTGTTGTTGTTTGGTTGTCATCCTTTCTAAAAGGTATCCTTTTGATAGTTGGTTGGTTGTTTCTGTTGTCGTCCTTTTTCAAAGGTATCTTTTTTGATGGTTGGTTGGTTGTTTCTGTTGTCATCCTTTTTCAAAGGTATCTTTTTGATGATTGGTTGGTTTGTTTCTGTTGTCATCCTTTCTCAAAGGTATCTTTTTGATGGTTTGGTTGTTTTTATTGTCATCCTTCTCAAAAGTATTTTTTGTGGCTTCGGTAGTATGAACCTCACTGACCGTCTTCCACACCTCCCTTCCTTCCATCCCACCCCACCCCCCGTTCCTCTATGCTCCTGCCATCTCCCATCCATTTTTTTCCTCTCTTTTTTTCTTTCAAATGAATCACATGCCTTCCATTGTCACCAACATTACATTTTTTGTGTGGAGGGCTGGAAGAGGGAGTGCGGGGTAGGGGGCGGGAGACAGGACGATGTCTTTCATTTTATTTTTCTCCTTTTGTTGTTGTCTTTGTTTGTTTATTTCCTTTCTGTCCACTTTTTTCAGGTTCAGCCATGAAGTGACGTCTTCGCTGGACTATCGACGCTTTCAGGACTGGACAAACTGACCAAGTCCTGCGTTACTCTTGTTGCTCTGGTGTCTTGTTTTCCTTGGTTGGTAAGTCATCGCCAACGTGTGGGGTTTTCTTGTTGTTGTTGGTTTGGTTTGGTTTCTCTGTAATATGTAGTTGTTCACATTTAGTTTTTATTTGATTTGGGTTTTTTTTTGTCCTAGATCCATGGGTTGTCAATTACGATAGCTTTACAGTCCTTCTTCTTCTTCTTCTTCTTCTTCTTCTTCTTCTTGTCATTGTTTATTTCTGGTTATTTTATTATCATTATTGTTAGTAGTAGTAGTGTTGTTATCATTATTATTATTTATCATCATCATCAACATCATTATTTGTTTGTTGTTCTCGTTGTTATTATCATCATTATTGTAGTTTGGAATGTGAAGGTTTCAGAAGCTGACACGCATTCGTTTTATGTTCCCTTTCCTCTCAACTGTGCTGTAGACAGCGATAAGACGGGGCCCGTGCTCAAAACGGTTAGAGCATGCGCCTGCTGAGCTGAGGGTCGTGCGTTCGAGCCAGCCGTAAGGTGGTCGGACTGTGAAGGGGTTGGAAACCCTCTCTGTCCAGCCAGCGGCCAGGAGGTGCCCGGGTCAGTTGATCTGGGAAGGCTAGGGCGGGGGAAAAATACGGGTGGGCTCCGCTGTCCCATAACGCCGTGCTCTTAGACAAACGGCGAACGCCTAACAGTTTACTGCTTTGAAGCCATGGGCGTGGTATTTCTTGCCTTTTTTTTTTTTTAACAAAAAGAACGTTTTTAGAACAGTAACCCAAAAGGTGCTCAGTGGGTAGGTGAAATACTAGAAGGAATGGTGGAGATGAGAAAGACAGAAAGAGAAAAAAGACAGAAAGAAAGAGAAAACGAAAGAAGGAAAGAAAGACAAGAAGGAAGGAAGAAAAACCCGGGGAGAAAAAAAGACAGAAATTCAGGAACAGAAGAGAAGGAAGAAAGAGAGAAAGAAAGACAGAAGGAAGGAAAGGAAAAACCGCTGGGATACACAAAAAGACGGAAAGACTGACATTTTAAGTTGGAACAAAGCAACACGCTGATTGGACAGCAGCAACATGGAGAAAAAGCTGCTGGCGTGATGGTTCTTTTCTTCTTCTTCTTTTTTTTTCTTTTATTGCTGTGTTTTCCTCTCTCATGTATTACGCATGGAGGTTAGTAGCACCGACTTGACGATAAATTATTACCAGTCTCTTTTAGTCGGTGTTCTGTTCGTATTGGCGTATGACTTGATCTGAGATTTTAATCTGTTCTCTGTCTGATCTGTCTGTCTGTCTGTCTGTCTGTCTCTTTACTCTCTCTCTCTCTCTCTCTCTCTCTAGGTATCTCTAGTCTTTGTCTGTCTATCTTTCTATCTCTCTGGTCTCTCTCTCCTCTCGGTGTCTCGGGTATCTCTCTCTGTCTGGCTATCTTTGTATCTCTGCTATCCGCTCTCTCTCTCTCTCTCTCTCTCTCTCTCCCATTCTCTCTATTACTTTATCTGTTTCCTCTCTCTTTCTCTGTCGTCTCTCTCTCTCTCTATCTCTCTTCTCTCATCTCCTATCTATCTCTCTCTCACTTCACTCGTTCCTCTCCTTCCCTATTCTCTCTATCTCTCTCTCTCTCTTCTCTCCTCTGTCTTTGTTCTGTGCCTCGCGTGTCTCTCTCTGTCTTGTTCTGTCTATCTATCTATATCTCTGTCTCATCTCTCTCTCTCTCTCTCTCTCTCTCTCTCTCTCTCCTCTCTCTCTCTCCCTGTCTATCTTGTGTCTCTCTGCCTCTCTCTCTCTATCGGTCCCTCTCTCTGTCTCTGTCGTCTTCCTTACCTCTCTCTCCTCTCGCTCTCTCTCTCTCTCTCTCTCGTTCGGGTACACCTACATTTTCAATATTCCACTGAAAGTGCTTGTTTACACTACCCCATACTGAGAGAGGCCATTGCATGGCGTGCATGAAATAAAACATGGAATCCATGTGCCTCTCTCTGCTCTCCATCTGTCTGTCTGTCTGTCGTGTGTCTGTCTCTTCTCTCTCTCTCTCTCTCTCTCTCTCGCTCTCTCTCTCTCTCTATCTCTCTCTATACTTTACTGGCTCTCTGGCTATGTCTGTCTGTCTCTCTGGTCTTTCAGCCACCTCCCTCAACTACCTCTGTCTATGTCGGTGTCTCTCTCTCTCGTCTCTCTCTCCTCTCTCTCTCTCTCTCTCTCTCTCTCTCTCTCTCTCTCTCTCCCCTAATTACCCAACCCACCCCCTCTCTCTCTCTCTCAGGCAATGTCTCAACCGCCATCTCCGAGAGACAAGATTGTTGACTTGGAAGTCAATAGCTTTTGATTTTATTTGAAGAAAAAACTAATGTTTCGACTGCTTATGACACTTCGGTGTGTGTGTGTGTGTGTGTGTGTGGTGTGTGTGTGTGTGTGCGTGTGTGTGGGTGTGGTGTGTGTGCTTTAAAACCTAAAGATTTCAAGCAAGCATTTACATCGTGGTACGGCATTTTTGTGCAGCAATTCAATTTTTAAAAAATTAAAAAAAAACTGCACGTAGAAATGTTGATTTATATTTCTACAAGTATGTTTGATGAACACACTGACTGACTCAGATTGTTTCGAATTAGAAAAAAAAAAAGAAAGAACGAAACAAATGAAACGCCGTCGCTAAACCTACGTTTGATTTCCCTGTCTGTGGTCACTTTGAATGTTGTGATTTTTCTTTTCATCGCAGATATAGTGGATGCTGTTAGCAAACTTTCAGGTAACGAGGTCGTACAAGCCGAATCTTCCAGACTGAATGCTGGTTAACAGTGTAGTGTCTAAAAGACTACCGCCACCACCACCATCATCCGCCACCCTCCAAAAGAACGAAAACAAAAAGAATCTGCACGGAGTGTGATACTGGGTGTGTGGATTATATTTCTGCGGTAACTAACTTTTTTTTTCACCCCTTCTGGAAAATCTGCTTTGTTAATTCAACATTATTGCAAATCTCTTGTATTTTCCCACTGTAGTCCTCCGTCATGCCCTCACCCCTCTCCCTCTCCCCCGCCCCCGTTGCTTCCTTTCCTGGGGTCTGTTATTTCACACCAGCCGGGTTCTTTTGGTCTAGTAATTCTTGCCGTCTTTGTCTCGCCTCGCGTCCTGTTGTACGGTTAATTTGTTTGTTAGTTGTTCGTGCTTGGGTTTTGGGTTTTGGTGTTGTGTGTGTTTGTTGTTTTAAATTTCTTTCAGGAGATGAATTGATGACGCTATGTCTTTTGGTAGTGATTTTATTTTGAATAGGGCTGTTGTGCTGTATTGTTTTATCATTCTCATTATTGTATTCCTGTTTCATCCGGAGCCGATTTTATCCTCCCCGTGTTTGACTTTTTTCTGTGCAAATAAGGTTGCTTTGAGATCGTTTGTTTGTTTGTTTGTTTTCCTTGCGTGATATTCTTCTTCGTTACTTCGTGATTTTTCGAGTTGTGAAGAATCCGGTATCAGAGGTATTTTCTGACATATTAAACCTATCTTGCTTGCAAACTGAATTTTCTCTTTGACCGTGATGAAGCTTTGTGTCAGCTTTATAAAATATAATGTTACTTGTGAAGTAGGTGTGTTCATCAGGCGATTATGGCGTCTGTTAACGAACACATGCACGACAGACCAATAATTGCATTTAAAAGGTAATCAAGGTCCATTACCTTTGACCCCCTCCTTGAGGCAGTTCGATCATGTTTCACCAGACTGACCACGAGAAGGGAACCTACCTATCAAAACAAATCAATCACAGAGAACAGGAGACACTAAAGGCAGAGATACATCTTTATGCTTCATGAATTCAGCTGGACTGAGTTGCATTTTTTAGTTGAAAAAAAAACTATTAAAAAACTGCAAAAACAGATTTCTGTTTTTACTGATAACAAAGGGTGTATTTATCAAGCATTTAAAGCGCGGCAGATTGCCTGTAACTAATAAATTTATATTTATGTATGTATACGTAATGATGTTTATATGTATTTGTATTTGTTCCCCTCTTCCAGAGAGGGGCCTTGGCCTTATGGAATAAAGATTTCATTTCATTTCTCTATCTCGCGTCCTACTCCTCTCTCTCTCTCTCTCATCATATCTCTTCTCTCTCTCTGTCATGATATTTATTGGGAAATGTTGACATCTGTCATATTAAGTTGGAAATATCTAAGGAATTCTCCTCTCTCTCTCTTCTCTCTCTCTCTCTCTTCTCTCTCTCTCTCTCTCTCTCTTCGGTGCTCTCATCTCCCTATCTGTGTCTGGCATGTCTGTTCTCTCACTGCTCTCTCTCCTGTATCTGTGTGTGTGTGTGTGGTCTCTTCTCTTTATCCTAGCTCTGCTCTCTCCTTCTCTCTATCTCTCCTCTCTCTTCTCGCTCTCTTCTCTCTCTCTCTCTCTCTCTGTCTGCCTGTTCATCTCCTTCTCTCCTCTCTCTCTCTTCAGTCTATTGATGAAATTGGGACTGTTTGCAAAATTATCTAAGAAAACCCAAAAAAAATCATGTGACTTCTTCTCTTTCGCTATCTCTCGCTCTTCTCTCTCTCTCTCTCTTCTCTCGCTGTCTGTTTCTGTTCGTAGTCTGCTCTCTGTCTGTCCTCTGTCTCACTCTCCACTCTCTTCTCGCTCTCCTCCTCTCTCTCTTCTCTCTCCCCTTTTTTTGTAAATTGCATGGCCGTGTTGAAACACGGCCAAAAAACAACGAAGTAGTGATCAATTAAGCAAGACCACGTGAGAAGGATGACCTGTGATCCTGTGATTGATTGGACAGGGGTGTACGCCTGGACAAACCACACCACCACACCACCACCCCAACCATCCATCAGTGCTACCTACTGCCACCCCGTAACCTCCCTTCCTCTTTCACCCCACCCCCCCTCCTCCCCCATCCTTCCACAATCTCCCCCACCGTATAACGAACTTTATCTCCGATCACGCCAAGGAGTTCTCGGCTCCTTAAAAGGCTGCTTCTCGCTCTTTCTTGATTTGCCTTCGTTATTATTAGGAATAGTTGACAGGAAGGGCGGCGGGGGTTGTGGGGGGGGATAGAGAGCGGGAGTGCGAGGGGAGAAGAAGTGGGGGGGGGGGGGGGGGGTTAGTGGTGGGAGGGAAGAATCGCGAAGAAATCGGTCGGGAAAGGGCATGGACCTGTTATGATGCAATTACGACGCAGAATCCTCTCTTCAGTCTGTGTGTCTGTGGTGTGTGTGTGGTGTGGCTGTGGGTGGGGTGTCTCTCTCTTGGTGTGTGTGGTGTGTGTGTGTGTGTGTCTTCCTCTCTCTCTCCTCCTCAGTCTCTCTCTCTCTAGGTCGCTCTCTGGCTCATCTCTCTATCTCAATGCATGCTCTCTCTCACGCCGCTTTCTCTCTCGTCTCTCTCTCGATCTCTCTTCGTCGTCTCAAAATTCTCATCACACACACTCTCTCACACACAACCACAAACACACACACACCACTGTGTCTCTGTCTCTGTCTTCTGTCTGTCTGGTCTGTCTCTCTCTCTCCTCTCTTTCCTCTCTCTCTCTCTCCTCTCTCTCTCTCTCTCCCTCTCTCTCTCTCTCGGGCATGATTAAACGTTATTTATAGCTTATCATTTTTTTTTAAGCGCATTATTAAAGCATTCGTGCCTATATTCAGCATGTTGTTGTAGGAGATTGGTGTGTGTGCATACATGTTTTGCATTAATCCGTTTACTTGTATGTTTATAATTGGGGTTGTTTACCCACAGCGTCATTCATGTCCATAACAGTTCTGATTAAAGTGCTTACTTCTTCATGGTGCATACCAGTTTTTGTAGGAGAAGGTCGCATTCGCTCTCTCTCTCTCTCTCTATCTCTCTCTCTCTCTCTCTCTCTCTCTCTCTCTCTCTCTCTCTCTCTCTCGTTCCCCTCTCCCGTTCTTCTTCTTCTTCTTCTTCTTCTTCTTCTTCTCTCTCTTCTAATGATAAAATGTTAATGATAATAATAATCATCATCATTGTTATTCTTATTGTTCTTATCCTCTTATTATTGTTCTTATTCATGTTATTATTATTATCAATATTAGTATCATCATCATCATTATTGTTATCATTATTATTAGTATTGTTGTTGATGTTGTTACTGTTTTATTTTTAGTATTATCATTATTATATAATGATTACCATTTGTTGTTGAAAGCCAAGAAGGAAAGGAAACAGAAAGAAAAAAAATAATTAATTCGCTACATCAGCTTTGCACTCACCAAACGTAATATTTCGGGAAACAAGGTTTCACGTTACTTGCAAAAAATCTGTTCTGATTGTTTTTTCCTTCTCTTGTAACATGCTGGTGCAGCTGCACAAGTCGAACAGATCAGAACAACAGCAACAACAGTAGTTTGAAAAAGGATCACTGAACAAAAACTCTGTTTTTTGTTTTTATGTGTGGGTGTGTGTTGTGGGTGTGTGTGTGTCCCCTGTGTTGTGTGTGCGTGCGTGCGTGCCGTGTGTGTGTGTGTGTTTGGCTTTTGTTTGTGTTGCTGTTGCTGTGTGTTTCTCAGTTTGTTTGTTTTTCGCAGTGGATGATCAGTCGTTAAAACAGTAACATATAAACAAGATTACAACTACAACTAATCAGGCCAGTGGCATAGAGCGAGGGCCACAGACGAAGCCATTTCGCCGACTTTCATCCCCCGCCCCCCCCCCCCCCCCCCCCCCCCCCCACCCCCCCACACACACACACACATCACACACACCTAGTCCCTAGTCGGCGTAATGATTTCGGTCTTTGAACCTTTTTTTTTTTTTTTTTTTTTTTTAATCAACCTGGCCAATAAACGCTTCTCTGTTTGTGACGGGTCGAGTAGATTTGCGCCGTTTTTTTTTTGTTTTGTTTTTTTTTTTTTTTTTTTTTTTTTTGGGGGAGGGGGTTAAGAGCAGGAAAGGTGTGGGAAGCAGGGAGGATGAAGAGGGAGGGGGTG
>JADBJO010002713.1:42500-45000 GCA_016801955.1 Conus betulinus | reverse complement strand
AGGAATCACCTGCTGCCCCACATGAAGGAATCACCTGCTGCCCCACATGAAGGAATCACCTGCTGCCCCACATGAAGGAATCACCTGCTGCCCCACATAAAGGAATCACCTGCTGCCCCACATGAAGGAATCACCTGCTGCCCCACATAAGGAATCACCTGCTGCCCCACATCAAGGAATCACCTGCTGCCCCACATGAAGGAATCACCTGCTGCCCCACATAAAGGAATCACCTGCTGCCCCCATGAAGGAAACCTGGCCCCACATCACCTGCTGCCCCACATAAAGGAATCACCTGCTGCCCCACCACTCTGCTGCCCCACTCTCAGAGAATCATTGACTGTAAAGCGAGGAGGACATGTGTGCAGTGATGAAATCAACACCCAGTGCCACCGTGTCTTCTTGACAACGTTGTTTACGCTTCGCTGCCCACTGTCCCCTTCCCTTCACCTCCTCCCCTAGCCCCTTTTCCTCCACCACCAACCTTCCCACCTCATCTGCCCTCGCTACAAGATGCTGTATGTAATTAGTTCACTGAATTCCTTCTGGGTTAATTACGTTTGGGGCATTTTTTTTTTTCAATTTTTTCATTTTTTTGGTATTGGTTGTTTTGTATGGGCACATGCATCACTGTTTGAAAACAGGGAAACACATATCACGTAAGTCGGACAATAAACAATATAATTAGACTATCAAATCAGTCTAACCAAACAATGTAGATCGTCTTCTGCACAGCGTCTGTTGTATACTGTCATCTCTGCCGTGCAAAGCTTTCAAGACAGTCTCGGCCTTTTTTTTTGTTTTTGTTTTTTCTTTTGTTTGTTTTGGTTTTTTTTTTGTGTCCTATCTTCTGCACCCACGTCAGTGGCATTGCACCCACGCCGCTTATTTCCGACCACCCCCCCCCCCTCCAGATCCTCCCACTCCCCACCCCTACCCCTACCCTTGATTTCAACGTGGTGACAGCCCTGATATGGCCCTTTGCGGTCGGCTGAGCTATAAGCAATATTACCGTACTTTACCTCCCCCCCCCCCACCTCTCCTCCCCGTCCGCAACCACAACCTTCCTTGTCCCGCAGCAGCCCCGGCGCCGGCAATCCACAGGGAGCGCTCAATGTCAGGTCGTCAAAGTTAGGAGGAGACACTGGACTGCTGCCGTATATCGGCATTTTTGATACCCGCTAAGTGTTCATGATCAGTCCCCTGTTCTCTCCATGTTCTGCCCCATGTGTATTCGCCCCTCCCCAGTGTTACCCTGTCGGCCATCATGTGCTGCTTTTCTGCCCCAATTGCCGCTGGTCCATTCTTTTACTGTGTTCCTTCTCGTCTGTTCGTTCTCTTTAGAGTGCACGTAAGACCTCTTGGCGAAAGCTTGGCTGTGTTCAGAGTTGTAATGTCCTCAACTGTCGGCGGAACAGCAACGAGTGAGGCTGCAGGATGCACACCGCAGTTTCTTGACGATGGCGTTTTTTCGCTGGTAGGCTCTGCAGTCTTGGAATCTGGACTTGTACAACCATGGAAACGCTCCCGTGGAAGTTCTGTCCTGTCACATCCAGTGGCCTTTACACAATGGCACCCGCCAAGAAGAAATGATATACCCTGCACCCTGTGTGAACATAGCACAGGCAGCCAAGGGTGATGCAGGATTGCTCCCAGTTGGTTTGTATGGCAGCTGAGGACAGGATTTCAGTGGGTCCTACCCGCACTTTCGGGTGCATCGTTTTCTTTTACTGTGTTCCTTCCTTTATCTCACCCGTCTCATAAGCCACTATCATCAATGGCCTTACTGCCAGGCTGCTCTCTCTGGCCGCTCCACATGCAGCCGTACCAAGACTCGCCCTATACCAGACAGTCCACAGGATACGGTCACTACCAAGGAGTCGTGAAGCAACCCACCTGAGGAGACGCTGCAATGATGCCGAATCACTTCAGTGGTGTTCGGTGGTGCTGTAGTTCTGATTCAACATACACAGGAAGGCACTCACTAAGCCTCTTTCCTTCCCACTTTCCCCTACTGACGATACTCATTTAGTCGCGGAGCGTGAGTGCGTGTCCCATCCATTCCCCCGCCCCCTCCCCCACAATCTCCCAGCCCATTTCTTCTGTTTAGCTTTTTCACTAACATACCTTGTGGTTGCTCTGCACAATTCTTAGCCACTCACAGTGCTTGGGTTATTGAACAGCAGAGCTGACCACTCAAGACTATTCCATATCTTTTGATCTCCCTTGCATCCTTAAATGGATCCTCAAGCATAGGCTCAAAGATTGTCCCCTACATTTTATACTGTTTGCATAATGCTTTTAGTTTTTCAGCAACTTTTTTCCCTCTCTCTCTACACTTTCGTTTTGTTCCATTTACTACCCTTCGCTGGCTGCTTTGGGGGGTGCTGTTGGATTCTTATTTGAACCCTTGGTGGTGAGAACACCACAGAATTATGGACTGTGGTGTGTCTCTATTTGACACCAAGAGCTCAGACACAATCAGCCGTGTTTCCCTGAT
>JADBJO010002713.1:30000-37500 GCA_016801955.1 Conus betulinus | reverse complement strand
GTGTGTGTGTGTGTGTGTGTGGTGTGTGTGTGTGTGCAGAGAGAGAGAGAGAGAGAGAGAGAGCCAAGTACAGTTCAGTTGCTGTTGTCATTTTGTTTCTGCTTGCTTGACACGGAGAGAGAGAGAGAGAGAGAGAGAGAACCCTGCACAATTCAGTTGCTGTTGTCATTTTTGTTTCTGCCTGACAGAGAGAGAGAGAGAGAGAGAGAGAGAGAGAACCCTGCACAACTCAGTTACTGTTATTTTGTTTCTGCCTGACAGAGAGAGAGAGAGAGAGAGAGAGAGAACCCTGCACAATTCAGTTGCTGTTGTCATTTTGTTTTCTTCTGCCTGACACAGAGAGGGAGAGAGAGAGAGAGAACCCTGCACAATTCAGTTGCTGTTGTCATTTTGTTTCTTCTGCCTGACACGAGAGAGAGAGAGGGGGGAGAGAGAGAGAACCCTGCACAATTCAGTTGCTGTTGTTATTTTGTTTCTGCCTGACACAGAGAGGGAGAGAGAGAGAGAGAGAGAACCCTGCACAATTCAGTTGCTGTTGTCATTTTGTTTCTGCCTGACACAGAGAGGGAGGAGAGAGAGAGAGAGAGAGAGAGAGAGAGAGAGAGAACCCTGCACAATTCAGTTGCTGTTGTCATTTTGTTTCTGCCTGATACAGAGAGAGAGAGAGAGAGAGAGAGAACCCTGCACAATCCAGTTGCTGTTGTCATTTTGTTTCTGCCTGCCTGACAGAGAGAGAGAGAGAGAGGACCCTGCACAATTCAGTTGCTGTTGTCATTTTGTTTCTGCCTGACACAGAGAGAGAGAGAGAGAGAGAGAACCCTGCACAATTCAGTTACTGTTGTCATTTGTTTCTGCCCTGATACAGAGAGAGAGAGAGAGAACCCTGCACAATTCAGTTGCTGTTGTCATTTTGTTTCTGCCTGACACAGAGAGAGAGGGAGAGAGAGAGAGAGAGAGAGAGAGAACCCTGCACAGTTCAGTTGCTGTTGTCATTTTGTTTCTGCCTGACATAGAGAGAGAGAGGGAGAGAGAGAGAGAGAGAGAGAGAACCCTGCACAATTTAGTTGCAGTTGTCATTTTGTTTCAGCCTGACACAGAGAAGGGGGGGGAGAGAGAGAGAGAGAGAACCCTGCACAGTTTAGTTGTTGCTGTCGTTTTGTTTCTGCCTGACACACTGAGAGAGAGAGAGGGAGAGAGAGAACCATGCACACTTTAGTGTTGTTTTGTTTTCTGCGTGACACGCTGAGAAAGGATTTTGGGGACAGTTTATCATACTTGTTTCTGGCTGTGTCTGACTAAGACCTTTTGTCGTCGTTTTTGTGGCCTCTGTTGTAATGTTGTGTTTTGAAACAGTGCTACACAAGAATGTAGACAATGTTCATTGGTGTACCATTCCAGCCGCTGGTTGTGGGGAAATTGGTAATGGCCATAGAGTGACATGATGATGACCGCTACTAACTGGAAAACTGAATTTCTCTCTCTCTCTCTCTCTCTCTCTCTGTCTCTGTGTGTGTGTGTGTGTGTGTGTGTGTGTGTGTGTGTGTGTGTGTGTGTGTGTGTGTGACTTTAGCATTTTCTCCTGTATACCATGTGTCTGATTTCGTCCATAATGAGGAGACATTCCACAAAACGGTTAAACAAATCCCAGTGGCTTTCCTCTTCAAACGTCACGGATATATCCAGAAGCCATTCATCCTCCTCCTCCCCCTCTCTCTCTCTCTCTCTCTCTCTCTCTCTCTCTCTCTCTCTCTCTCTCTCTCTCTCTCTCTCTCTCTCTCTCCCTCTCTCTCTCTCTCACAGGCTGCTTGCAAAGCGTACAGATCAAAATGACCGAAGATCCACAAACCGACACTGAAAAATCATCCAGAAAAAAAGGTGATGACTGTGATTTCCCCAAGATGGTTATTCCAGACTTATTCCAGAGGAAACAGGGCGATGCTTTTTCTCCCTGGCATCACCGAAAGCACGCGGCAACTCGGGGCACGTTGGGTTGAGAGAGAGAGTTTCAGCTAACGTCATAATCAATCATTCCCTCCACTCATTCCGCCCTCCCCCCCCCCCCCCCCCCCCCCCCCACACACACACACACACACTCCTCGTGTTTATGTGGCGGCGGTAAACTCCCCGTAGTTGATAACGGCGTATACTGTATTAATACTGGTCTGATGGTAGAGCGCCCGACTCCACTGCAGGTGGAATGGGAATTTTCTGCCTGGCCCAGTTCTTCCCCGCGAAGATCTAGAGATTACCGTGCAGCAGGCTTAGTCAGCGAAGCAGGCTATTCTTATCGATCTTTTTCTCTCTGTGTCTCTGTCTCTGACTCTCTGTCTCTATCTCTCTCTGTCTCTCTCGCTTTCTCAGTCTCTGTCTCACTCTCTGTCTGGTCTCTCTCTCTCTCTGTCTCTCTCTCTCTCTCTCTCTCTCTCTCTCTCTCTCTTTCTCTGCATCTGTCTCTGTCTCTCTCTTTCTAAATCTCTCTCTCTCTCTCTCTCTCTCTCTCTCTCTCTCTATCTATCTATCTATCTATCTATCTGTGAGCATGCATGTGTGTCATATGTGTGTGTGTGTGCGCGCGCGCGCGCACGCGCGAGCACACGCCTGAGTGTGCATGTGCATACATATTTGTGTGTGATTCATACATTATGTTTAAATATGTGTTTCTATTAGTCTGTGTAGGCGTGTGCATGAGTTGTTTGTGTCTGTATGGCTGTTTGCGTGCTGGATGTGTGTGTGTGTGTGAGAGAGAGAGAGAGAGAGAGAGAGAGAGAGAGAGAGAGCTTACAAGTGTGCGTGCATATGTGTATGAGCATATATGTATGAGATGGAGCCTGGGGGAGTATGTGTGGCTGCATGTATGTTAGAGAGAGAAATCACGATAACTCAAAAATGGTTCAGAGAATCTTCTTTTTTTTCTATTCATGATATGAATATATTGGAGTGATTAAACTTTGACAAGTCTTGGTTTTTAAAACTGAATAAATACGGAAGAAAAACCCGATTGCAAACGATTTTTTTTAAGTGTGCAAGATTGGGGAAAGGGACTTGAGTGTGGCTTAAGCATACTGTGATGTAGTCCCTTTATCAGGTGCTGGTAATATTCTTACAGGTAAGATGTAAGGTTAACACATGTCAGAAAACACTGTGATAAGAACCAGTCCCTGTCAAGGTTGTTTTGAGAGAATACTTACAGAGGAAGCAAGCGAGCGCGCGCGCGCGCGCGTGTGTGTGTGTGTGTGTGTGTGTGTGTGTGTTGTGTGTGTTGTGATTGTGTGTGTAATGGTGTGTGTGTGTGCGCGCGCGCGCGCGCGCGCACGTACGCACGAGTGTGCCTGTCCGCACGTATGCGTGAGTGTGTCTGCATATACATTTGTGCAGTGGTGTGCGCGTTTGTCTGTGCATGTGCGCGCTCGAGTGTGCGGAAAAGGTAGAACGATGTGAAGCAAACAACGAACATTAACCATAATGTGGACGTCGATCAGTTCAACGCGTGCACGAGGCTGACTGGAAGGTCAGCATCCACATCCTTCTGTGTGTCGGCTTCACCTCAGTGCACTAGGGTCACAGTCGTCACCACCCTCAAATGGCCACGTCCTCGCTTGTCATTTCATTTCATGCTTCGTTGCAGCTTCGGAAACTCCTTCCTAGATGACAAGCCATGTCTGAATGCCAGTAATCATAGTGTCAGTCTGCGAGTGATTTGCCTTTGTTGCCACACACCAGAATTTGAGTCCGCTCCTTGTCGCCTCGTCTGAAAGCCGCCAAAGAGTTATTTCCTTCGTGTATGATGGTAATACTTTTTTCGTCCGGAAAATTCCGGTTGCCTGAGTTCATACCCGCAAAGTTCACCGCAGCTATTTGTGTCGAAATATACATGAACAGTTATGTGGATTGATTGGATGTTTTGTGTGACTTGCAAAAAAAAAAAAAAAAAAAAAAAAAAAAAAAGCAAAACAGGAAAACGTGTTCAGCCTCTTTTTATTCGTCGTGGATTGCGTGACCGGAAATGTCTCACTGAAGAGGAAGTGTGTCTCTAAACGGAAACGGAAGCGTTAATATTGCGTCAGACTTTCCTCTTGATGGCCGTCGGAAGTTATACAGAAGGGATTTTGCTGGCACGCGCAGTCCTCGGAATTCAGTCACCGGCTGTTGGCGCCAAGCATGTAGGAAGCCTTGAATATAATGTTGAAGAATACTTTCCATTGATTCAGACATCACTTTCCTGCGGAGGCCGGAGAGGGGAGAGAGAGGGGAAGAGTATGAGAAGGATGAAAATCGATTCCGTTCACCATCATATGGAATTTCAAGAATGGCGCATTTGATTCATGGGATTCATCAGAATTACTTAAGCAACAATGTTTGACATTTTCCTATTCATCCAAATCGCTCTTCCCCAATCCCACTTCAACCCCCTCACTTTCACCTCAAGAAATAGCTATCCACGTTTCGGTTTTATGTGATTCTCTTTTTCTTTTTTCCCCCCCAGACCATTTTTATATTGATTTTCTCCCGACATTGCCTGGTACAGACTTTGTGAAAGATGACTTGAAGTTATGCATACGTTCGTGAGCGATTCTTTGAAGAGTGAATCCGGTTTTGTTCCCTGAACATTTTTGATAGCGTACTGCACTGATGACTCACTCAAATCTGCTGCTTGAAGGACTGATGGACCATTTCGCGCTAGGAGAGTTACTGACAAGCAAAATCTATTTTACTCCTAAAAGATGTTCCCAGTGTACAGCTCGACCAGGTTGAAACACCGAAAGCATATGACAAAATGACCTTTTTGAGAAGAAAGATCTTCCCTGCCGTACCATTCATAAATGGAGACGTTGAAATGCTGCAGTGCAGCTCTCTGCATTTTTCTTTCGTCACATCTTTAAGTGCTTTCAGAGTCATTCCTCTCATCCTGCTTATTCTGGATTCCTCCGTTTATGTATATATGGCAACATCCTGGGTCGTCCTGTCCTAACCCCTGTCCCGGCCGGCAGTCCACAATAAGCGATGGGTATCATGTCGTTGTGAGGCAAGCCACCAGAGCAGGCACTGTCCCAGTCATGAGTTGTGTCGTTGGTGTTGTGATCAGTCACTCTCACCGCCTGTTGACGACAACTTTAGCTGCCGGTCTTCCATTTCCCCAGACACTGGGGTCTTTCCCAGGATCGGTTTTTTAAGCCGGCGCAAACTGAGCGGAAAAAAACCAGTCTGCTCCTATACATTTCCGTGTCTCAAACACACACCAGGAACATAATCCCTTTCCGTCTGTCCCATTTTTTATGTTTGTGTCTGGGTATTCGCGGTTTATGAAAGACAACAAGAAATGAGTCAGTCTGTATCTCTAATAAAAACAACAAGAAATGAGTCGGATTGCAGTTTGATGACTGAAACGAGAAATGAGTGAATTTTCAGTTCTTTGAACACAAGAGATAATTCAGATTGCAGTTTAATGGCTAAAACAAGAAATGTATGCTGATCTGGCAAACAGCCTGAGAAGAGAAGGCTATCAGGTCAGAGTCCTCACTGCAGAAATTGGAGCTAGGGGGTTTGTAGGAACGTCTGCATACAGCCTCATGAAACAGCTCTCAGTTGCAGGAGGGAAAACACGAGAGCCCTGAAAGCAATGGCAGAAGCGGCAGAGAGGTGTTCAAGCTGGATCTGGTCAAGGAGGAATAAAAGTGAACTTCATAAGGCTTAACTTTCCTACAAATATCAGGTGTCCCAGTGGCTCATTGGTTAATGCGCGAGTCATTAAGTGGAAAATGAGCATGTCCAGAGGGGCATGGGTTCGAATCCCAGCTATGGCTCGTCCCAAAATGGGAAAAAAGGGGCAGCAGAGGGACATCCGGAGTCATGAACCGGGTGTGGTCCAACCCCCCTAGAGTGTCAGGAGATAAGGGCCGAAACACTTCCTTGAAGGGGGCTTCTCTTCTGAGGACTCTCTGCTGCCACGCTGTCCACGGGTTTCTTTCTACTGATTGCAGTTTAATGGTTAAAACAAGAAATGAGCGAATTTGCAGTTCTTTGAACACAAGAAATTAATCAGATTGCAGTTTGATGAACACATCAGGAAAGAGTCAGATCGTAGTGTAATCAACATAACAAGAAATGGGTTAGATCGGAATATAATCATCTAAAGAAAACGTTTCATTTATGAATTACTATCTGTATGTCGAGGGAATCACATTGTTTTTGTTGGTTTTTGTTGTTGATGTTGTTTTTGTTGTTGTTTTTGTTTTGTTTTGTTTCACTGATTGCTCATAAATAATATGTTTCTAGTCCAGTCATACCCAAACTAGATCCCACCATGCAGTACAGTAGAGGAAAAAAACCATTTCGAAAGACGTGGAAAAAAACCATTTCGAAAGACGTGGACACAAGGGGATACGACATTATGTATCTCCACAGCATTAGCCTTTGCAACAGGAAACTTATGCAAATTGCTACGTCTAGCAATGTTTGAATTCGTCCCGCCCTCCCCCCCCCCCAACCCACACACACACCCCACACACACACACACACACACACACACACACACTCGCACTGATGATTCCCCCTTTCCGTCAGCTCTATCCACACGAGGAAAACATCGTTTTTATTGTGACCCTTTACCCTTTACACAACTCGGAGGCTTCCGCACACTGAGCAAACGTATTCAGGGGTGATCGAAAACAGCGTTCGGGGTGATTTCCCCTGTCGCTTTTTTCCATCCACCAATCAAATTATTTGGCCTGGCGGAGTTGCAGGGCAGGTCGGAAAGCGGTCTTCAAACAAAAGAGAAAAGGACGGCGGGTGAGGACAATGCCTGTTGATACTGTTGTTCGCTGTTTGGTCTGGCATTAAGCCCCGCTGCAGTCTTTGACGCAATCCTCAGCCCAGGAGACAAATCCTGACAGAGTGGCTGGATGGCCACGACACGCAGAGGACAGCCTCACACTTCCTTTCATTCCCTCTTTTTTGTGTCTGTCAAGCTCCTGAATCTTGTCAATCCGATTTCTGTCTCAATTTGTTTTCCTCTGCATCTATTTGCCCATCCCTTTCTGTGTGACAGTTGACTGTTTCTGTCGGCCGGATGTTTGTGAATGAAAGGCTTGTTGTCTCTACCAGAGTGAAAGAGACTGATCATTTCTCGTTAGCCGTTGTATGATCACTGGGTTGTCGATGGAAAAAGATTTGTGGATTTTGTTGATTTGTTGTTTGTGGTTGGATTTCGGCGGGGGGGGGGGGGGGGGGGGGGGGGGGGGGGGGTGGTGGTGGTGGTGGTGGCTGGTTTTGTGCTTGCTATGTTCGGTATTTTGTGTGTGTGTGTGTGTGTGTGTGTGTGTGTGTGTAGTGACAGGGTTCCTTCTGTCCATGAGAGCTTTCTGTGGTGAGTATGGTGAACAGAGATAAGTGAGTTGATTTGGATTCTTTTTCTATGGTAAAGCACAAGATAATTGTACAAGTTGTGTGGACCATTTTTCAAGCTAATTCCTAACTGAAGAGGGCGGTTAGGTTTAAAAATGG
>JADBJO010002713.1:20000-25000 GCA_016801955.1 Conus betulinus | reverse complement strand
GCAAGGTCAAACATTGCTATACATTGCAATTTGCACAAGGTTCTTGTCGGAAAGGTTAATGTTGTGGAGTATACATAATGTTTTTTTTCTCATTGGCACTCACCCTGAAGTGTCCACACCTTTCTGCTTTTAGAAACACACGCACGCACGCACGCACACACACACACACACACACACACACACACACACACACACACACACACACACACACACACATTCGCGCGCACACACACACACACACACACACTCTCTCTCTCTCTCTCTCTCTCTCTCTCTCTCTCACACACACACACACACACACACACACACACACACACACACACACACATATATATACTCGTAACACCTACCTCGTATATTTATGCCCCAGCGATTTCACGCTCCTGCTCCCTACCACAGCGTGTGAGCTGTTTTCCCCGAAAAAAAAAAAAAGAAAGTAAAAGGAAGGGAGGGAGGATTTCCCCGAGAAAGGAAGAAAGCAAAAGAGAGGGAGGGAGGGTTTCCCCGAGAAAGGAAGAAAGCAAAAGAGAGGGAGGGAGGGTTTCCCCGAGAAAGGAAGAACGCAAAAGGGAGGAGTGAGGGTTTCCCCTAGAAAGGAAGAAAGTAAAAGGGAGGGAAGGTTTCCCCAAGAAAGGAAGAAGCAAAAGGGAGGGAGGGGGTTTCCCCCCTAGAAAGGAAGAAAGTAAAAGGGAGGGAGGGTTTCCCCAAGAAAGGAAGAAAGCAAAAGGGGGAGGAGAGAGGTTTCCCCGAGAAAGGAAGAAAGCAAAAGGGAGGGAAGGTTTCCCCTAGAAAGGAAGAAAGTAAAAGGAGGGAGGGTTTCCCCAAGAAAGGAAGAAAGCAAAAGGGAGGGGGAGAGAGGGTTTCCCCGAGAAAGGAAGAAAGCAAAAGGGAGGGAGGGAGGGTTTCCCCGAGAAAGGAAGAAAGTAAAAGGGAGGGAGGGTTTCCCCAAGAAAGGAAGAAAGCAAAAAGGGGGGAGAGAGGGTTTCCCCGAGAAAGGAAGAAAGCAAAAGGGAGGGAGGGAGGGTTTCCCCGAGAAAGGAAGAAAGTAAAAGGGAGGGAGGGTTTCCCCAAGAAAGGAAGAAAGTAAAAGGGAGGGAAGGTTTCCCCGAGAAAGGAAGAAAGTAAAAGGGAGTGAGGGTTTCCCCGAGAAAGGAAGAAACAAAAGGGAGGGAGTGAGGGTTTCCTCGGGAAAGGAAGAAAGCAAAAGAGAGGGAGGGATGGTGTCCCTCCATGTCAAAATTCCCCGCGGGAATAAGGCAGGCCATAATCTCAACGCAAGCACTGTGGTGAGGGGAAAAACTGCCAAATATTCCCAGGTAAATGACCCCTCCCCCCACCCCCTTTCTGCCTCCTTCAACCCCCTTTCCACCAGGTTTTGGCTTACAGACCCATATGCGCTCTTCTCCCTCGGGGGTTGTCCTTACGTCACAAGATGTAGTGAGGGACGGGTTTTAGTCCGTCCTGCGTCCCGTGGTCTGTAGAAACCACAGGAGACAGCCCTGGTCTTAATAGTATGCAGGGAGTTTGCTCTGTGCACTGCGAATCTCGACGTCGTTTCGTTTTTATCTTCTTTCTAGAGGGGTTTTGTGTCGAAGTCTGTTCATCTGAAACTTTGATGATTCCAATTGTTTCTCAAAACATCCGTCCGTTTGTTTTCTGGTCTTCTTGGGGGGGGGGGGGGGGGGGGGGGGGGGGGGGGGGGGGGATGTTAATGTCGTAGTCTGTGTTCATCTCATACTTTGATGAATCCATTGTGTTCTCAGAACATCCGTCAGAGAGTCTCGAGTTTTTTTTTCGTCGTCCATGTTCTGTTGTTTGACATTTTCGTTGTTCTGAATGTTGTGCTCCCATGTTGTAGAAATAAGGATTAGTGTTATGGGGATCCGGATAAGCCTTTTCATTATTTTTCAGCTTTCTATCCACCACCCTTCTGTTATCTTTCTATTGCCCTTTCTGTTATCTTTCTTCTCTCTTTCTGTTATCTTTTTGCAAGCTTTCCGCTTCCTTTCAGTCGTCTTTTCAGTTATTTCCTGCAACTGCTTTTGTGTCGCTTTCTGAACGTTTTTTTTTGGGGGGTGTTTTTTTTTTTTTTTTTTTACATCTTCGACGACAGCTTTCTGACCCCTTTCAGCATTTGTGCTGTCTCTTTCCTGCTACCTTTCTCGCTTTGACGCAGTGCTTCCGTCATCTTTCAACAGCCTGTATGTCAGCTTTATATCGTGGTGCCGTCACCTTTCCACCTTTTCCTGTCGCCTGTGCGTCGTTTTTGTACTCCCAGTTCTTATAGTACAAGGAGTACTTTAGAATGGGAACGAAGAAATGCGGGTCTGTGTGTCCGTGGTCAAAATGTGTTCCACTCGCTCCAGACAAAACTACTGGGCCGATCTTTCTGAAAAATTGTAGGTATGTTCATTATGGGCCACGGATGATGCCCGATGTTTTAGTTTACCGCTATAGCCGTTACTAACGGCTGTAACGGCCTGTAACGGTTTTTCTTCTTTATGGAGTATCTCAGAAAGTACTTGGCCGACCTTTATGAAAATTAGCAGGTATGTTCATTATGGGTCACAGATGATGCCCGATGTTTTAGTTTACCCCGTTATAGCCGTTACTAACGGCTTAACGGCCTGTAACGGTTTTTCTTTTTTATGGAAAATCTCAGAAAGTACTTGGCCGATCTTTCTGTAAATTTGTATATATGTTCATTAATGGTCACGGATGATGCCCGATGTTTTAATTTACCCCGTTATAGCCGTTTCTGACGGCTGTAACGGTTTTTTCTTCTTTATGGAATATCTCAGAAAGTACGTGGCCGATCTTTCTGTAAATTTGTAGGTAAGTTCATTATGGGTCACGAATAATGAGCGATGTTTTAGTTTACCGTTATAGCCATTACTAACGGCTGTAACGGCCTGTAACGGTTTTTCTTCTTGATGGCATATCTCAGAAAATACTTGGCCGATCTTTGTGAAAATTAGCAGGTATGTTCATTATGGGTCACGAATGATGTCTGATGTTTTAGTTTGCCCCGTTATAGCCGTTACTAACGGCTGTAACGGCCTGTAACGGTTTTTCTTCTTTATGGAATATCGCAGAAAGTACTTGGCCGATCTTTTTGAAAATTAGCAGGTATCTTCATTATGGGTCACGAATAATGCCCGATGTTTTAGCTTACCGTTGTATCCGTTACTAACGGCTGTAATGGCCTGTAACGGTTTTTCATATTTATGGAATATCTCAGAAAGTACTTGGCCGATATTTGTGAAAATTAGCAGGTATATTCATTATGGGTCACGGATGATGCCCGACGTTTTAGTTAACGTTGTAACCGTTACTGACGGCTGTAACGGCCCATAATAATTTTTCTTTTTTATGGAATGTGGCCTATCTCTCTGAAAATTTGTAGGTATGTTCATTATGGGTCACGAATCATGCCCGACGTTTAATTTACCGTTATGGCCGTTACTAACGGCTATAACGACCCCATATGGTTTTTTTGTTTTTTTTATGGAATATCTCAGAAAGTAAGTGGCCGATCTTTCTGAAAATTTGTAGGTATGTTCATTATGGGTCACAGATATGCCCATTGTTTAAGTTTACCGTTATAGCCGTTACATACGGCCCCATAATGGTATTCTTCTTGATGGAAAATCTCAGACAGTTCTTACCCGATCTTTCTGAAAATCTGTAAGTATGTTCATTATAGGTCACACATGATGGCCGATGTTCACCAGTATAGTCATTACTAACGGTTACACCAGCCCAAGACGGTTTTTACTCTTTACGGAATACATCACGCGTATTCAGGATAAACTGGGAGTACGTTTATATGCTTTGCGTCTTGTTTTTAATTCATTTTCTCTGTCATCCTTCTGCCTTTCAGTAAGTATCCCAGGCACGCACTCCGCTCTCACAATTTGCTGCACTTCAATAATCAGGTCAAATATATCTTCTGTCACAGTAGTATTTTTTTCTTCAATCTGTTAAAAGCAGTACTCTTTATTTTGCTTAGTCTCTGGTTCGTCATGCGGCAAGAGTACAAACGCAAGTGAACATTTTTTTTTGCCCACCATTGTATGATCATAGCTTAAAAAAAAAAAAAAAAACCATCGTGTAGGCAAGTACACACATATAATTATGTTAACATAAAAAAGCGTTCGGTATGATCTATATTTGTATAACTTTGTCGGCATCACGTTTTCTCTGTGTGAAATCCTGGCAGCTGCTCCCATCCTTATCCTCCCCCTGTTAGCGCACTTTCCTCCTCGCTTCTGTTCCGGGCGTCGCCATAGTCTGGCATCGCCCTTTGTTTCTGGGATGCGTGTGTTGTTGTTGTTATTTTAAGTGATTTTTTTAAAAACTCAGGTATGTAAACAAATTCTGTGTAAACATACTCGTGTGTGTGTGAGTGTGTGTGTGTGTGTGTGTGTGTGTGTGTGTGTGTGTGTGTGTGTGTGTGTGTGTGTGTGTGTGTGTGTGTGTGTGTGTGTGTGTGTGTGTGTGTGTGTGTGTGTGTGTGTGTCCTTCGTTTAACGTCTATCCACTATTCGTGATATTAGACACACACACAAAAAAAAAGTGTACGGAAGTGATTGCAAGCGTGTACATGATGTGTGTATGTGTATATGTATGGGTGCGCGTGCATCCAAACGGATGACAGTATTAAAAAAAAAAAAAAAGTCCTTTGATCCCCCCCCCCCCCCCCCCCCCCTCCCATTTATCCATCCCACCCCCTTCCTTTCTTATCCCCCGCAAATAAAGTTAATAAGAAAAATATTATAAGTATTTTCCAATAGGGGTGCGTTCTAAGTGTATAAAGAAATCGTACGTTAAAGCTGGTGACTGAAAAATGGCCTGCACAGTATTTTGCTTCAATACTGGAATGATTTTTTTCATATCGTTGCATGAAACAATATGAACTGGAGTAAATTTTGTTTCCACATACGCAAACTACGTTTTTTTTTTTTTTTTTTTATATTTTGTTTTAAATGCATTAAGTT
>JADBJO010002713.1:0-10000 GCA_016801955.1 Conus betulinus | reverse complement strand
CAGACAAGTTTTTTTTTTTTTCTCTTTTTTTTTTAAGCTCCACCAGACTGAGTTGTGCTTGGCACCTCGTGGCATTGAAGTTGGAAGCTGTCTGCAGAATGTGGTCTGGTACCTGTGGGCTGCCTTCCACAGGAGCATTCATCCGTGGATGGATCTTCTGCGCTGTAAGAGACTGGGAGCTGACAACGCCCTGTGTTCAGAACAAAAATGAAGATAATGACAGATGGATTAGCTGATTAGATGGGCGCGCCGTATCATTATCTTTTTGTTATGTGATAAATTCAGAATGATAAACCTGGGAAATGTTGAGTTTTGCTGTCCTTACCGCACTCAAGTAGATAATGTATGTGTGTGTGTGTGTGTGTGTGTGTGTGTGCCCGTGTGTGTGTGTGTGTGTGTGTGTGTGTGTGTGTGAGAGAGAGAGAGAGAGAGAGAGATTTAGACTCGGCCTCTCAGACTCATTTCAGACTCGGACTTTAATTGTCAAGCGAGTCCTAAAGGGGTTTTAGATACAGCACAGCAAGAATCAGTAGTACGACACATCGTAGTTAACATTGACACTATAATTCATCTGTTCTCCTATTCATGCAATCATGAACAAGCTTTGCGATATGGGTGTTGTAGATCGTCATTGCCAAACATTTCACTTGGGCATAGTTTTACATGGTTGGATCCGGAATATCTTTTGACAGCTGTTCTGTAAATGTCAGTCTTCGAAGGATGTCTTCTTGTTTGTTCTGTGTGCTCTGTGTGTCGTCTTTTCTGCTAGGCGATTCGGTGTCGTAATCAGCATTCGTGTGGAGTTATGGGCGTCTGTTGATTTAATCATGGGAGCAAGAGTCACCCTACTTGTTAGTGAATTACTGTGTACTGTTCACTGCCTCATTTAAGATTTCCTTTCAGTCTTAAACGTTTGTATCTACAGCAGCTGTGTCAAAAAAAAGAAATGAGTTTCAAATCTTCGGCCACACTACATGCTGAGCGCCTCATTCTCTTAATGAGGCAGTGAACAGTACTCAGTAATTTAACGAATAAGTAGGATGACTCTTGCTCCCTGATTAAATCAATAGACGCCCACAACTCCACACGAATGCTGCTTAGGACACCACCTAATAAGCCCTTCTCAGAGGTTTTTGTTGTAACAGCATAAGTCTTCAAGTGCTATTTTTTGTTATTGTTGTTTCCAGTTCTGTGTATTTAGAGTTTAATTTTTCTTTTATATCGTTTTTTTTTTTCACTTTGATACTACTAAAGGTTGACGGATTTCCCTCAGATGTGATTCCTTTCCAGTTTATGGAGAGCATTTCGGATGAATTCTACCCAGGGATTGGCACCTACTTTTATATTCTGAGGCATGCCGCTATGTGACTGTTTCAGGTAGGATGTGTTGTCAGCTTGTGTTTTATGTGTAACTGGAGGTTTTGTGCACGGCATGTTGTATGTAGGCTGACAGGGAAACGAAACGACCAAGTTCCACAATGTTGGGAGATACATTGCTCCCCTCTCTCTCTCTCTCTCTCTCTCTCTCTCTCTCTCTCTCTCTCTCTCTCTCTCTCTCTCTCTCTCTTCTGTGTGTGTGTATCTATCTGTCTATCGATCTATCTGCCTCTCTATCTCTGTTTTTACGTCGTTTTTTTTTTTAAACTTGTCACCCTCAAATAACCGTTTTTTTTTTTCTTTCTTCCTCACACTATGTTTGATGTCAATGTTTTTTTTCACTGCTCAACACAGGCATGAGACGTGTTGTCCCGCTCACCTGGATTACTGTACTTATCGTGTTTGGTCGTTTTCTCCTTTTAGGTGGACGTTATTCCCCCTCTGCCATCTCAGCGTATGGCAATAAAAAGGTCAACGTCTCGGTGCATTTTCTCTCTCTCTCTCTGTCTCTCTCTCTCTCTCTCTCTCTCTCTCTCTCTCTCTCTCTCTGTCTCTCTCTCTCTCTCTCTCTCTCCTCTCTCTCTCTCTCTCTCTCTCTCTCTCTCTCTCTCTCTCTCCTCCTCTCCTCTTTCCCTCCTCTCTCTCTCTCTCTCTCTTCTCCTCTCCTCTCTCTCCCTCTCTTTTTTTCTCTCCTCTCTCTCTCACTACCACTAACTGAACTTAAACGAGTGTGGAGAGGTAATTTGCGTGAAACCAAAACAGTTTCGCAGAACATGTTGAGCGATTTTTTTTTTAACCGCGAACCTAGATTCTGTGAAGTGCGCGCACCTCACTGATCTTGAATCGCGTGAACGGAAAAGATCGAGGGAAAAAAAGAAGAACAAAGCCGAGATCGCTGAGATCGCGATGTAGGCGAATTAGGATCACACGGTCTCAATAGTTCGTTCAGTTGTGAACGGCCTCAGGGCGGCGAAAGGAGAGAGCTGTGCCCCGCCTACGACTGACCCCGTGACTGGAAAACGATGAACCTCTGACAATTCAGGTCCCAGTCCACGGTCATAGTGTAGGCCCAAAACGCTGTACATGCTCTGCTACACTCCAAGCTGCGCCTGGCTTTTCTCAGAAGATCAGCCAGTACCAAAACATATGCATCGCACAGTCCAGCCCTTGACCCACACCATACCTGACTCTGAGGCAGGTCTCATGTCCCTTTGTTTTTTTCTATGCAAGCACGATTCACATGATACGCGCGCGCGAGGGCGTAAGCGGGCGCATGCATGAGTGGGTGCGTGCACACACATACCTTCTCTGTTGAAATATTCTTTCTTTTGTTGTTTGTGTTTGTTTATAGAGAAAGCGACATTTTCTGGAGCTGTGGAGACTGAGGTAAACAGAAAGTTATAATTCAGTTCTCTTTTCTTTCCACTTTTTTGTTATAAAGACATTGTATGGTTAGACTTGGGTCTTGATGATCATAGTGCGGTTTGGTGCCCCTCCCCCCTTCCCCTATCACTGTATACGTATATCCAGAGACGTGTAAGGTGTTTAGGGATTTTTTTTTTTTAACCAACAAATCACCTCCATTGACTCTGTTGAGTTCTTTCTTATCAGGTGTGACATTTTCTGACCGTTTGGTCAGTACACCTACATTCCGGGTTCAGGTTCTCAGACTTTTTTCTGTGGTTTGCTTAGTATGTCGCATCTTTGACGGCGTGTTTGGTTCATACGTGGAAGTCGAGTTTTCGTACGTGCGAATTTCGAGTTCGACATACCCAGTGTGGCTATCACTATGTCCCGTTACGCCCGTTCATCAAGTTCCCGCTTTGGGTCGTCGGGTTATGAAGTTTATTTCTGTCTGTGGGCACGTCAAATTTACACATATCAAAACACTGAGTTTACATAATTGTCTTGTCGTTGTATCAACTTTACATTCGTGTCTTCTTTGGCCTATCCACTTCGGTTAAATAGGCCTGCCCACTTCACACTTCTGTTTTCGTGGTCTTACTAGACTATATCTGTATCTTCTTGGTTATCCACTTTACATTTAAGTCACATGGGCAAATCAAACAGATAACCGGATTTGCCGATGTGACTGAATTGTGAACCAAGTCCAGTTTATGATTTGTCACATCAGCATATCCAGTGGACATTTTGGTCTTCTTTGCCCGTCCACTTCACTTTTTTCCCTGTCTTGTCTCCCTACCACTTCAGTAGCATACCCTTCACCTTCACCCATCCCGGAGTCATGAAGACCCTTGGGGCATCACAGAAGACTCCGCAACCAGCTTCCTTCACTCCTCCTCCCGGTTCTCAGACGCTCTTAGGCAGTTAGCTGAGTGTGAGGCCAGTCCATGCACTGATGTTGTCCTCCTTCCATCTCTTTCTCTGTCTTCCTGTCCTTCTGCCTCCTCGCACTGTTCCTTGTAGAATGGTTTTGGCAAGTCCTGTTGATCTTGATGCATGACAGTGCCATCTTAGTTTCCTTCTTTTCATTGTGGACAACAGTATTGTCCATTGGCTTGCCTTACTCTTGGTCTGGACCTTCAAGTTGGTAATGTGGTCTTTGGTAGGATCTTGCATAGCTCCGTGCCGTTTAGTCGGGATGGCCCCGGCTTGTTCCCGGCTCAGGCAGTGTCAGCCGCTGTCCAGTAATCGCGAGGAAGCCTACCAGAGGAGACACTGCACTGCTGCCGAGTCACTTAAGTGGTGTTTAGAAGTGCCTGTTCCGATCCCAAATACACAGGATACCACCTACTAACGACAAAACGAGTCATTGTATATTAAGAATAATAAACTGATTAGAGAAAGGAAGACTTACGGAAAGAAAGAAAAAAAGAAAGACATATAAACATACTAATACGGTACTGTGCTTACAAACTACCACACGAAACGCCAAAGAAAACACAAGAACAAGAAGACTGCGAAATACGGATTGCGAAAAGCAGACAGGTGGTTAGAAGAAAGGGAAGTTAAACTTCTCGCTGCTTTTGGTATGGAGTATATACATGTGTGCGTGTGTATGTGTGTGTGTGTGTGTTGCGCGCGCGCGCGTGTGTGTACGCGTATTGTGTGTGTGTGTGTGTGTGCGCGCGCGCGTGTGTGTGTGTGTGTATGTGTCTGTGTGTATTTCGTGCGAGCGGGTAGATGGGTGGATAGATAGTGGAAAGGGGCCACTTCTTCGACGCGTTGAAAACGGCCGACTTAAACGAGCAGTTTTTAAAAGCATCATTCATGAACAGTTTACAGGAGAAAAAAAGGATCTAATGATCCTCAGCTTGGAAGAGAAGCCAGCCTGCAGTAAGGCGTAAAGAACCTCACACACAGACAAAGTACTGTGCTAGAGAGAGAGAGAGAGAGAGAGAGAGAGAGAGAGAGAGAGAGAGAGAGAGAGAGAGAGAGAGAAGAGATAATGTATTCAATAAGGCCAAAGCCCCATATGAACGAGGGGGGCGGTAACAATGTTTAACATGTATCATCATGCAGATTCAGGCAGAATTCATAGTCCATTACAAGCATGTTATCCACTACAAATCACGAAAGAAGAATTTGCCTTAACTGAAAGGCTTTATGCAAATACAATGCTAAGTTACGTACTATTCTTTCATCGTTCGATGCCATAAGTAGACAAAATCGAAATAAACATGGATTCATATAGAATTTTGCTGGAATATATATGTCACACGAAGATCAGTCAGAACAGAACATGTTGGAACAAAATGAAGCTCGTCCTCCTTAAACTCCTTAGACAATGGACACACTAACTCATTACCATAAAAAAAAAGTTTTAAAGCGATACAAATGTGCATTAATTTCAGATATACCATATGTAAATTTAGTGACAAGAAACCGCCAGTATATATCCAAATCAAATGAAAGATATGCCTTCACCAGATGACCAGAGGTATAATTTCTATACGTTTTAAACCTTTCACTTTATTTTATATGACTTTCCCAGTCCTGCCATCTGCAGTCAGTTACTCTCTGGCGTAGAGTTTGCACAAATAGATTTTCTTGACTAACACCTTGACACTTCCACACATAACCAAAACCAATTCATAAATAAAGAAATAATCGAACGTTTGATACCCAGTTATTTTTCCCTTTTGAGTCCAAGTCGTATAACATGGTGTAAGATTGAGAGAGAGAGAGAGAGAGAGATAGAGATTGTCTACCCTTTTTCTGCTTTTGCCTGCCCATTTTCTGCTTTCACCTACCCTTTTCCTGCTTTTACCTTCCCTTGTCCCACTTTTGTCTTTCCTTTTCCTACTTCTCACCAACCCTTTTTTTCTGCTTTACCTTTGCTCTTCCTACTTTTTCCTTCCCTTTGCCCAGTTTTGCCTTTCCTTTGCCTGCTTCTTTCCCAACCTGTTTCTGCTCTGCTTTACCTTCTCTTTGCCTACTTTGCCTACTCTTTCTTTTTTGGTCTACTGTTGCCTACCTTTTTCCCACTTCACCTATTCTTTCTCCGCTTTTCATTACTTTTTTTTCCTACTTTTACCTTCCGTTCGCCTACTTTTACCTTCCGTTCGCCTACTTTTACCTTCCGTTCGCCTACTTTTACCTTCCGTTCGCCTTACTTTACCTACCGTTCGCCTGCTTTTACCAGCCGTTCGCCCACTTTCACCTACCGTTCGCCCACTTTCACCTACCGTTCGCCCACTTTCACCCACCGTTCGCTTACGATTACCTACCGTTCGCCCACTTTTACCAATCATTCGCATACGATTACCACCTAGCGTTCGCCCACTTTTACCTACCGTTCGCCTACGATTACCTACCGTTCGCCCACTTTTACCAATCGTTCGCCTACGATTACCTACCGTTCGCCCACTTTTACCTACCGTTCGCCTACGATTACCTACCGTTCGCCCACTTTTACCAATCGTTCGCATACGATTACCAACCCTTTATGGTAAAAGGTAGCGCAAAGTACTGGTGGCTGAAAGGACAGTGCAGTGTAAAAAAAAAAAGGTGAAAGAAATGTTTGAACGACAGTGTAGTAAAGCGTAGGGGAAAGAAATCTTGTTTGAACGACAGTGTAGTAAAGCGTAAGGAAAAGAAATGTTGTTTGAACGACAGTGTAGTAAAGCGTAAAGAAAAGAAAAGTTGTTGTTTGAACGACAGTGTAGTAAAGCGTAGGAGAAAGAAATGTTGTTTGAACAACAGTGTAGTAAAGCGTAAAGAAAAGAAAAGTTGTTTGAACGACAGTGTAGTAAAGCGTAGGAGAAAGAAATGTTGTTTTGAACAACAGTGTAGTAAAGCGTAAAGAAAAGAAAAAGTTGTTTGAACGACAGTGTAGTAAAGCGTAAAGAAAAGAAAAGTTGTTTGAACGACAGTGTAGTAAAGCGTAAAGAAAAGAAAAAGTTGTTTGAACGACAGTGTAGTAAAGCGTAAAGGTAGGGGAAAGAAAGAAATGCTATTTGAACGACAGTGTAGTCAAATGTAGGTGAAAGACACGTTGTGTGTGAACGACAGTGTAGTCCAAAGTCGGGGAAAGAGATGTCGGCTGAACGACAGAAGTGTTGAACAGAAGGAGAAGAAACGGATGCTGAATGAGCACATCGCTGGATCCACGTGAAAAAAAAAAAAATCAGAAACAGTCGTAAATCAAAAAACAAAAAAAAAATGGGTAGGATTTTTCAGAGGAGAAAGTGTGCCACGTTCTACACAAAGTGAAGTGGGCTGATTTCATTTTTCTTTTTGTTTTATCAATTTAAAGAACCATGACAGACTTCCTGCTTAAGAGGAAGGTAGAGAGAGAGAGAGAGAGTCAGAAAGACGGGGGGGGGGGGAGGGGGGGGGGGGATGTGCGCAAAAGCGTTAAAGGATTTACGGATCTTTCCACAAACTTAGAACGACTTTCTGTCTCAGGAGAGACAACGACGGATAGACAGACAGACACGTGGAAACATAGCCGTCCTCTGATTCACTGAATGTCCAGAAAAGAAAACGAGTTTCTGTTTGAAGACAGCGTGGGAGGCTGAGAGACAGACAGACAGACAGACAGATAGACAGACCCAAAACAGACAGACATAGACGAACGAACGAACGAATATTTTTTTTTAAAGAATAAGTTTTTTTCCCCATCCAGCCGTTAATAAGGGAAATTTCAAAGAATGTGCGAAAAACACTTTTAGAAATTCCGTAGAATGCAGAGACTAAATCAATAATAAGTAATTACTTGGCAGTGTACGATAAATGTTTCAGAATTGAAAGGAGGGAAAGAAAAGGAAGGGAAGGAAAAAAGAAAAAAGGGAGATTGAGAGAGAGACAGAGAGACAGAGAGAAGAAAGAGAGAGACACAGCGCACACACACACACACACACACACACACACACACACACACACACACACACACACACACACACACACACACACACACACACACACACACACACACACACACACACACACACACACAGAGTGAGAGAGAAAGACAGAGACAGACGGTCACATAGAGAGAGACAGACAGACAGACAGACAGAGAAAGAGGTGAGTAAAGAGGTGAAAACTGCAGTAGCAGAAGGGGGGGGGGGGGGGGATTTTCTTTCCCTCTGTGTTCTTTTTTTTCTGCTTCTTTCTTAACGCCAGGCTGAACTCTAACGAGCTGTACTTCCCTCTTGAGATCTCTCTGACCAACATTACGCACGCTCCGTTGGATCTTACGGAAGCGTTTGCCAATGGGAAAAAAAGTAGTAATAACCCCCCCACTAGATAAATAAGAACAAATCAGTCCCACCCATTTTCTGGCACCACACGGTCCCGCTTCTGCTGCCAAGATCACGCTGCCAGTGCTGCCAGTTTCCATCCCTGCTGCCAGCCCTCACCCCGCGTCAAGCAGTCAGCGACTTCGCCCGCCATGATGGAGGCATGACGTCACTGCCGCTTTCCAGCTCATCTCGCGCTGGCGGCCGGGAGGCTAATCATCAAGGACTGGTCAGTGGTCAGTCTGGCGGTCCATCAACAGGTCGTGATTGCTGGAATCCTTACAATGCTCTTCATCAGCGCACCCGGGTCCTTTCCCTAACTCCACCCCCCCTCCCGTGGTACCCTTCCAGTTCCCCCCCCCTTCCCCATACGGCCTTCCGTCCATCCCCACTCTACTCTCTCCCACCCACGACTCCCTCCCCCCTCCCCTCTTTCTCTCTCTCTCTGTTTTCTCTCTCTCTCTCTCCTCTCTCTCTCTCTCTCTCTCTCTCTCTCTCTCTCTCTCTCTTTCTTCTCTCTCTTCCTTCCCGCACCACCTTCTCTATCTGGTTTTCGTTTTGTTTTTTTACTTTTTTTTGTTGTTGTTGTTTTCTGTCTGTTCCGCTATCCCGTCCCGTCTCCCGCTGTTTTCTCCTCCCCCATCTTTTTATGTACAAATCATTGCCAATTTATTAATGATGTAGGAATGGTCAGCCATCCTGCGCTTGTTTCTTCATCTCTCTATACATACATTTGTTTGGCGCATTGCTGTTCGGGAGGAGATGGTGGGAGGAAAGAAAGAGAGAGAGGCGACGTGAGAAGGGGGCTGTTGTGTACAGTTCGCCTCGCTGCTGTCAGCTCAGATGTCAGCGGCACTGCTTGGGGCTGTTTATAAGACAGTAGAGCTGACACACTGACAGTTGTCACATTCTGACTTTCAGTGCATCCTTCAAAGATTTCCTCTTACTCTATTTATTCCAAATGGAATATCCATGTGTCTGTGGAAAGCGTTTCGCTACCACCCGTGGCATGAAGATCCACAGAACAAAGATGGGATGTGTAAAGACTCATTTGAATGAGCAGCAGCGCACTACATCAGCAGATAAGACGTCGGAAGACCAAGGCCAGGATTTAAACCACAGTGCCACAGACATCCAAGCTGTTGGCTCGGATGAGGAATTTGCACAGGCTTTCGATGCCAGGCGCCTGAAACTCAACCTGCCACGAACAAACGAAACAGAGGATTAGGAGAAACTGGATGCAAAAATCGTCCAAAGACTCGATGCACTGATAGGGAAAAGCACCCTGGAACACAAACTAGCCACATTCGGGGACATTGTGTATGCCACATGTAGAGACGCCTATGGAGCAAAACTAACCCAAGAGAAAACACCTCCAAAGAAATCCAGACGCCAAGAAGAGATGGACAAGATCAGGGTCCAAAAGAAAAACCTCAAGAAGTAAATGAAGACCGCACTGCCAGCTGAAAAACAAGGCTTGGAAAAACTCTGGAAAGACCTGAAAGCAAAACACAACGCCCTCAGCAAAGTGGAATTTGCGAGGAAGAGGAAGAGCAAAAAGAAGAAGACCCAAGAGCGCTTCTTCCAGTTTGCCAGAACACTGTTTGAGCAGCCGAAATCTGGGACCCAAAGTGTGGACAAAGGAGTTCTTGAGCAGCATCTGAGGAGAACATTCTCTGACTCACAGAGCAAAGCACCACTCGACATTCAAGGTCTGATGTGGCCAACCCAACCTGAGGAACAGTTCAATGACAAGCCACCAACGTTGGCGGACATCAAGAAGGTGATAGACAAAGCCAGAGCCAAATCATCACCAGAGCCAAACGGAATACCTTACCAGCTGTACAAGAAATGTCCCAAGGTGCTGGAGTGGCTCCACAGACTGCTGCGATCAGCTTGGAGAAACCAGAAGATCA
>JADBJO010002712.1:278795-290522 GCA_016801955.1 Conus betulinus | reverse complement strand
AGCAGTGAGATAGAATTCCTGCCACGTTTCACTCACACGTTGTCATTGTCATAATGCCAAGCACCAGGACATTTGACATAAACTGATGATGTGTTGGGGGTAGAGATTGAAACCAAAGCGCCTGGTTTTAGGCTGGTGAGGACGAATGTCGGCCAGATGGCCAGACATTTTGGCATCAAGTATGCAGGATATCTCACCTAGACCCCCCGTTCACAATGGACACGATACGGGCGGCTCGGACAGGATAATGTGGGTATCATTCTGAACGGGCCTTTGGGGCCATTTAGGATGGTGTCTGAGAACACAGATTTTGTAGTTAGGTTTTGGTCACGAAAATGTACCTGGTGACGATTAGGTGTGGGCAATGTCTTTTTTTCAGTTTGGAGTGTACATTTTGTCACGGGTTTGGATAATCAGGCTTCGGTCTCAGAGACAGAACTGTGATCTGCTGCTGTGTGCCGTTGTATTTGAGGATTCTGAAGAATGAAACTGTGTACGGGTGAGGGGGAGGACAGGCAGTGGGCGTCTGTCTGCTGCATTTGAAGTTGGGCTTTCAAGACAGAGGGCCTCTGGAAACAGCTGTGGATGACAGCATAATTAATGTTGGTACTTAGCTATTACAGTTGGTGGGAAATTCCAGTTCAAGCCACTGTGAAAACGTGATCATGCTCAGCAAGTTTGAAACGTGATCATGCTCAGCAAGTTTGAAACGTGATCATGCTCAGCAAGTTGAAACGTGATCATGCTCACAAGTTTGAAACGTGATCATACTTAGCAAGTTTGAAAACGTGATCATTCCACCCCCCCCCCCCCCCCCAAAAATGCGTTCCTTTATTACCATATTTAATCGGGACAAGCTGTTCTGCTATAGAAAAGGAGGCGATTTTTGTTGCACTGTCCACGATCTTTTTGCAATAGCATGCGGAACGACCAACGGCCCAGCATTAAATAAACAGAATATAGGGAAAAGTAAAATCCAGATTGGACATCTCTGGAGAGGAGAACAGTGCTAACGCCTGTGTCATGGAAGGGCGACAGTTCAGTAATCCTCTGAATGTCCTGAGAGAGAGAGAGAGAGAGAGAGAGAGAGAGAGAGAGAGAGAGAGGAGAGAGAGAGGAGAGAGAGAGAGTCTAGAGGAGAGAGTAAAGGATCTGAGGGTAAAGCACGCTTGTATTACAGCATACAGCAAGGTGCAGAAGAGCTCGCCTCTCTCTTCTTTTTGACATATGCAGCTGGGATGACGGCAATATAGGTAAGTGGCAATTCGAGAAAATAAAAAGCGAGCAAGCAAAAGCAAATATGAGAGAGAGAGAGAGAGAGAGAGAGAGAGAGAGAGGAGAGAGAGAGAGGAGAGAGAGAGAGAGACGAGAGAGAGAGAGAGAGAGAGAGAGAGAGAGAGAGAGAGAGAGAGAGAGAGAGAGAGAGAGAGAGAGAGGTACGAATACGGAAACTTTAATCATTGCCCTCATGCAGGGGTGCATATATACAACCATAAATTTGTCCAATCTGGCATTAAAAAGCAATGGCATCGTTCATAACACGCTTAGCAGTACTTTCAAATAATGAGAAAAGAACGTAGCTTAAAAGCCTTACAAATCTACATGGACAATTTTCTGACTGTTTTCTCATGTGTGCTCGCCATGAGCAATACTAATGTAAACTGACTTGGGACCTTATAATATTTCGGCGGTATGTATTGTGGTCTTCAGTCATGTAGAACAGGACAGCGTGAAACAAAATGCACCTCATTTTCTTTCTCTTTTCGACAAAGTGGACATAATTATTCAGTCGTTTTCACCGTGTTTTCTATGACGATTACAATGCACTGCAGGTTCGGAAATGCTAAGCCTAAATCTTATCAAATTTAGAGAGGAGAGAGAGAGAGAGAGAGAGAGAGAGAGAGAGAGAGAGAGAGGAGAGAGAGAGAGAGGGTATATGTACAACAGTGAAACACTCCAAATGGTCATATCTGTCTCCCTCCCTCCTTGTCCACCTATCTGGTCTGTCTATCTGTCTCTCTGAGTTAACGCACGCTCTCTCTCTCTCTCTCTCTCTCTCTCTCTCTCTCTCTCCCTTCTGACTTCATCTATCCCCTGCCGCCTTCCAGTTCAGCTCAACTGCACCCACCATGCAGTTACAGCCAACCCCCTTCTCATTACACTCCTAACCACCCCCTCCTCCATACAACATGCATGAATTCCCAAACCTGCCAAAGACCAGTAACCCCAGGAGCACTGGGACAGCTCATGCATGGTCTGAACAAAGCCAAAGCCGCAGTGACCACCCTGAGCTCAACACTGCGCATAGTGACAGCCCTGTTGCACGTTCCTGTGGGGATGGATGTAACAGACAAAAAAAAAAAAAAAAAAAAAAAAAAAAAAAAAAATCAAAAAAAAACAAAAAAAAAAAAAAAAACTTGACGATAGTATAACTCTCGTTAAACAGAAACTGTCCTTTGAACCCCTCAGAGTGTGATGTAGAAAACCAGTCCAAGGACCAGTCAGCAACAGTAACAAAGAAACCCCATTCTTCCCCATGGCAAATGTCCTTAGTTATGAAACAGAAAATATGTCCCCATGTTCTGGCCCCTACACCCGTAGCAGAGTTAAGACTAGACAGCTACAGCTCACTGAGAGTTTTTCTAGGGCCCACCCTAGGAACAATCCTGGACTTAATCGTGGCCAAAATGGCGGTCCCCTTGGTCTCCCGTGTCCCCCTGTTAGTGTAAATAGTAGGGAAACGGCCGTGCTCGTGTCAATAATGGTAACAAGGATTACCTTTCTTTTCTGACCTACAATATTGAGGGTTTGTCGGCAGTATATGATTCGGAAGTTAGAAGTTATATTAATCATTTGACTTTATTGTTTTGATAGAAACCTTTTCAAAAACATTTCCTTCCTCTCTTTTTCCACATTACGATGTTTTTCTCTCCCCAGGCATACGATTAACTGATGCTGTTACAGCACGCTTATCAGGTGGGGTTGTATTTCTTGTCAGGAAGACCTATGCAAAACTGGTGTCACAAATTAAAGTGGAATATGATAATACAATTGTCCTTCGCCTTAAAACTTCAAACCTAGATATTCTTTTAGTTGGGGTATATTTGCCACCTGTAAACAGCATTTACTATGCACATACTGAAATTGATAATGGGGTTACACTCCTTGAACAGTGCATAATGGATGTTTATGAAGAAGTTGGTGACTGTCCCTTGATCATTGGGGATTTGAATGCAAGGACAGGGGGTTTGAATGCAAAGGAGTTATCTTTATATGATGGAGATGTCAACAATGAGGATGATAATTTCCGTGACGACACATCTTCTCGTGTGTCAAAAGATTACATTACAAATGATTTTGGTCAATATTTGATTAACATGTGTCAACACTTTGAATTAGTAATTCTGAATGGTTTTCTACCTGGTGATGAGAACGGTAACTTTACGTACATAGCCCATAACGGTTCAAGTATAATCGACTACTTTATTTCCTCCAGATGCTTAATTTCATTGTGCCGTGAGTTGAAAGTAACTCCACGAATAGAATCAAAGCATATGCCTGTTGAATTGAAACTTGCATTCTCAAACCCGAGTCAAAACATGATAGTTCCAAAGATTATAAAGTTCCAAAAGTATGTGTGGGATCCAGTGAAAGAAAATGATTTTATTTGTGCGCTTAGATCTGATGCTGTTACTTCAATTTTTGATGACGCTTTTGAACATATTGATACTGATATTGAACTTGCACTGGACAAATTTAACGAAGGTTTATATTTGTCTGGTCAATGCATGAGTAAAGAAATTGTCATAAGCAACACCAGGCGCAGTCCATGGTTTGATTTAGAATGTTCTGTTAAACGTCGCCAGGTGAGGCAGACACTAAGATTGTTCAACAGGGTGAAAGTCAATAATAGCCTTGGTGCTGCTGATCTGAGACTTAATTATTGTCAGTGCAGAAACCAGTACAAAGATTTGCTACGGGATAAGCAGCGGTTACATAGACAGCATGTTCTGCGTATTCTGAGCGAAAACGCCAGAGACTCCAAGCAATTCTGGAGAACTCTGAAGTCTTTGAAAAATAGTTCTGCTGTCCCGAACTCGGTATCGAAAACAGTCTGGTTTCAGCACTTTAAATGTGTTTTTAATGATGATCTCACTGTATCTGATCTAAGTTCTCGGAATGTCAATTTGACGATGATTATTTGCTGGATACTGTCAGTAATGTTGATTTTCTTGACCAAGACATCACTGAACAAGAGGTTTTGGATTTTTAAAGGCTTTGAAGAGAAACAAAGCAGCAGGACCTGATGGATTAATTGGAGAATTTTATAAGTATGCTACACCTACTATTATCATTTTTCTCAAAAGCTATTTCAATAAGCTATTTGATTCTGGAACTTTCCGTCTTCGTGGTGTGAAGTAGTGATCCATCCTTGCATAAGAAAGGAGATGTAAATTCCCCCGACAACTACAGGGGTATTTCTCTCCTAAACATTAGTGCAAAATTATACAGCTACATATTAAACAAACGATTGACAAAGTGGATTGAGGGTAATGGTGTAATAAACGATGCACAGGCTGGCTTTAGAAAGCATTATAGAACTACTGACCATATATTTACACTTCTTTCTCTCGTCCAAGCAACTTTCTAACCACAGGAAACTGTACGTTGCTTTTATCGATTTCAAAAAAGCTTTTGACCTGATAGAGAGAGAGAAAAACTTTGGTCAGTCTTAAAGAAAAGGGGTGTAAAAGGAAGGATGTTCAACGCAATTAAAAGTATGTACTCTGTTGCCAAGGCTAGGGTTAAGGTTTGATGGATTTAACCGATTCTTTTATGTGTCCCCCGGGGTTTAAAGCAAGGTGAAATATGCAGTCCGGTTTTGTTTTCACTCTTTATCAATGAACTTGCAGAAGAAATAATTAAGAACGGTAAACATGGCATCCCCTTTATCTCCAGACTTAATAGAATTACTGATTCTACTGTTTGCTGACGACGTCGCACTGATGGCGTCCACAGTCGTTGGTCTCCAGACACAACTAAACATACTGAACAGAACAGCAAAGAAACTCGATTTAATAGTAAATTTGGAAAAGTCTAAAGTTATTGTCTTTAGAAATGGGGGACATATTGCTTCAAAGAAAAATGGTTTTACAATGGTGTACAACTAGAGATAGTAAATCAGTACAAATATTTAGGTGTTGTTTTCTCTACTGGTCTACTTTTTCGCATTGTCTTGATGATTTGGCATCTAAGGCAAAACATCAGGCTATCAATGTGCTGAAACTATTGTGGAAATATCAAAGTTTGTCCCCAAAGTTATTCTTTTAAAATTTTCGATTGTCAAATCCAACCAATCCTTACTTACGGCGCTGAAGTTGGGGGTTTAACTGCAAAGCATTCCGTCATTGAAAAAATTCACCTGTTTGCACTCAAAAGATTCTTGAATATATCTATAAAAACGCCTAATGCATTAGTTTATGGGGAAACTGGAAGGTTTCCACTTTACATAAACACGTATACTAAATGTATAAAATATTGGCTACATATTATTAATATGCCAGACTATCGTCTTCCAAAGAAAGCATACAGGATGTTATACGAGATGCATTGCCGTGGTAAAAACAATTGGGCTTCATTAGTGTGTTCTACATTAAACCGCTATGGTTTCGGCTATGTTTGGACTAATCAAAGTGTGTATAATGTAAAAGCTTTCCTTAAAGAATTCAAGAATCGTCTCGTAGATTGTCATTTGCAGGAATGGCATAGATATATAGAATCAAACGAACGTTTTCTATTTTATTTTACTTTTAAACAGTTCTGGGGAATGCCGAATTATATTTGTTACTTTAAATAACGTAAGCGCTCGTAAAAATCTAATACGATTCAGACTTGGTGTGTCCTGTCTGAATACTCATAGACTACGGCATTCGGATGTCCCCTGTGAAGCACTATGTTGTCCGTTTTGTCCGGGCGAGCTGGAGTCCGAGTATCATTTTCTATTAGTATGCCCTAAATATAAAGATCTCCGCGAGCATCACATACTCTCCAAATTTTATACGCGAGCGTCAGCCTTTAAGATGTCGCTACTACTCGCTAACGAAAAGCAGTCCAACAATGTGGCTGCATTTATTACAAGAGCTTTCGAAATGAGAGTTAAAAGACAAATGTGACCAAAAAAAAAAAAAAAAAAAAAAATCGCTAAAAATAAGTTTGTATTTGTCGTTTTTGCAACATTTTTTCTGTAGTCATATATTTGTCAGTGTGTGTGTGTGTGTGTGTGTGTGTGTGTGTGTGTACCGTACACCTTTATAACTTGTGTATGAGAGCAACGAGCATAAATGCTATTTCATATAGCTAGGAGAGAGTTAGCACTGAAACATTGGTGAGAATGAACTGGACACATTTTGTATGATTTTGTGGGTCAGTGTTGATGCAACAAAGTATTTATTCAAGGCATGTTGCCAGATGTGTGTTTACGTTGATTCATCAGGGTATTTATTTATTGATTTATTGATTGTTTTTTTTTTTTTTTTCTCTTCCCCCTCCCTCTGTTCCTATTGACACGGGCATGTGGCCCAGCTCAATTAAAGAGAGAGAGAGAGAGAGAGAGAGAGAGAGAGAGAGAGAGAGAGAGAGAGAGAGAGAGAGAGAGAGAGAGAGAGAGAGGATGGGGTTGAAGTACAGTACAGTATAAGCTGCCATTCTTTATTCCATCTCAGTGTATTTGTATTGGATATTATTTGTTTTCCTTTATGATCCATTAAGTATACTCTTTGTCGTAGTCTGCCATCAAGATCTTGATGAAATGGAAAATCTTCAAAGCTAGCATGAATGATTTGTCTCTTTCCAAACAACGCTGGTTTTGTGATTCAGGACTTGGTGGGATGGATTGAGTGAACACACACACACACACACACACACACACACACGCACGCACACACATGTGTGCGCGTGCGCATCGTGCACTGACTGACTGAGAGAGAGAGAGAGAGAGAGAGAGAGAGAGAGAGAGAGAGAGAGAGAGAGAGAGAGAGAGAATTGGGGAGAAAGCCATGAAAGTGATTGGACTGCTTAAACCATCATTTTTTGTCACTCAATCACATCATCAAACTTAATTGTTTCCAGAAGATGCAAGCTGACCCCTGTTCTACAACGCTCTTGTCCCTCATCCTTTGCCAGCTCCTGATTACCTTCTGCTTGAAGACGACTTTTACATTGATTGCTCACTCTTCTTTGAATTGCATCCCAACATTTGATAGCTAATGGTATTCCTTTGAATCGTTCTTGTTTTTATTGTTTGTTCTTAAATGGAAGTAAAATAGTCACTGACGTGGAGGAGATTGTAGTGCATAAAATGAACGATACACTGCCCTTAGCGTTCTATTAATGTTACAACAACCCAATCTTTGACGCTGCAATCCTCCCTATCCTCCATGTGCTCATGGGAATGTGTAACTGAAGGCATAGAATTCACTAAGTTACCTCTCTGCGGCCCCAGTTTTATCAACAAATAGTCTGGTTCCGTCTATTTTCAGCACGGATTGTTCGCCTTTGCCTCTCTAGCAGTTTTCTGATTTCCAGAGAGTGACAAATCAGCTTTGTGGTGTAAAGGAAAACACCGGCAGAAAATGAGACGTATACTGGGCCATATCTGCAGAAGCAGAGTTACTGAAATTGATGGCTAGTAGAGGAGTGACAGGTCAATGGCAGTTCTTACAGTCCCCTGGGATTCTTCATAGTGCATGGGGGGAGGGGTACGGAGGAAGAGAGGTCGATAGCAGTTCTTACAGTCCCCTGGGATTCTTCATAGTGCATGGGGGAGGGATGCAGAGGAAGAGAGGTCAATGGCAGTTCTTACAGTCCCTGGGATTCTTCATAGTGCATGGGGGAGGGGTGCACAGGAAGAGAGGTCAATAATAGTTCTTACAGTCCCCTGGGATTCTTCATAGTGCATGGGGGGGGGGGGGGGGGGGTGCAGAGGAAGAGAGGTCAATAGCAGTTCTTACAGTCCCCTGGGATTCTTCATTGTGCATGGGGGGAGGGGGGGGGGGGGGGGTGCGGAGGAGAAGAGAGGTCAATAGCAGTTCTTACAGTTCCCTGGGATTCTTCATACTTCATGGGAGGAGGGATGCAGAGGAAGAGAGGTCAATAGCAGTTCTTACAGTCCCTGGGATTCTTCATACTTCATGGGGGAGGGGTACGGAGGAAGAGAGGTCAATAGCAGTTTTTACTGTAGCGGGAAAGGGTGGTGGGAGAGGGTGGGGGTGATTTCTATTGCCTCATTGATGTTCGTGCACTATGTTTTCACGAACAAACAGAGAGAGAGAGAGAGAGAGAGAGAGAGAGAGAGAGAGAGAGAGAGAGAGAGAGAGAGAGAGGCCTTGACAAAACGCTTATTCCACAGATACCCACCATCCACTCACCCATCCACTCTGCCTATCAGTCAGTCTGTCTTTTTGTCATTATGCTTGTCGCTATCATTATCATCGAAAATATCAACACATCTTATCAAATGAGAAAATTGGATAGATTTTAATCATCAAGTACACAAATCAAACTACACCAACATTCACGAGCACAACAGCAATGTCCACAACATATGCATCGCAACCAAAGTAGGCCATTGCACCACCCAACCATCCCAGCACCCAACCTGGCCTTCTCTCTCTCTCTCTCTCTCTCTCTCTCTCTCTCTCTCTCTCTCTCTCTGTAAACCACCACATAGAACCGAACACATGCACACACGCTTGCGCACTCTCACTTTAACGCACGCACACACACACACACACACACACACACACACACACACACACACACACACACATGCTCACAAATAAAACAAATACCCCATGCACACACACACACACACACACACACACATGCACACAGAGAGAGAGAGAGAGAGAGAGAGAGAGAGAGAGAGAGAGAGAGAGAGAGAGAGAGAGAGAGAGAGAGAGAGAGAGAGAGAGAGCGCTTGTGGAAAGAAGTCAGGCGGGAGGGTATGCTTCATTATGTTTTTATCATTTTTTTTTATTGAGATTCGTTTTTGTCGAACAGTCATTGTCAAACATCTTGAAGAAAAAAAAAATGGAAAGGGCAAATCCAGCTTACACTGAATGATTCGTTTTCTTTTCAATAACGCTGGCTTCGTTATTAATAGGCTCAATTGATGGACTGCGCGGAAAGACTCGCATGCGAACGCCAGCACACACACACACACACACACACACACACACACATATATGTATGTATATATATATATATATATATATATATATATATATATATATATATATATATATATATATATATATATATTATTATGCACGCAAACGCGCTCACTCCCTTCTCTGTCTCTCTGTCTGTCTGTCTGTGTCTCCCTCTTCCCCTCCCCCTCGCTCTCTCTCTCTTTCTGTCTCCGTCTCTCTTTCTTAGACACACGCGCATGTACGCACGCGCACACACACACACACACACACACACGCACACACACACACACACACGCACGCGCGCGCGCGCGCGCAATTAGGAACTCTGAAAAAAAGGTGGAACTGCTCACTCACATGAACTGTGTTGCACTTAATCATATACCCAGTCATATACTCAATCATGTACTCAATCATGTACTCAATTATATACTCAGTCGCATCATCAAAATGAATTACGTTTGCAGGAGATACACCCTCACACCCACTTTGCTCTCCTGTCTAAACTCCTAATCACAATCTTCGTGAAGTGAAGATCGTCCTCAGCTGGTTTGCTCATGCTTCTCTGAACTACACTCCCACAGGTGATAACAAATGTACAAACGAAACAAACGCATTTGTTTATATTGAAGGGAAAATAGAATAGTCACTGAAATGGATCTGGGGTTCGTTCGATAAACGGACACCACAAATCTCTTGAGGTTACTACATCAAGCCACGATAATCAGATATTTTGCATTTTGGTCTTATGTGTCTGCCCCATTCTTCAAGCATCAAGGGATCGTGTCATTAAAGTCGTTGAATTCGCCCATTTCTGTCTCTGCGTTCCTAGTGTCATCAATCAATGAACCCATTTCGTTTATTTTTAGCAACGATTGTTCAGCTTTCGAAAGGAATGATCCCCGTGTGGCAGTGTCCTGATTGGGAGAGAGGGCACAGACAGAGGCAGCCAATCAGCATCCACTGTCAGTGAATGAGCTTCAAAGACAACCTGGTGTAGACTGGCCTGTGTCTGGAAGGGAAAGATCCCCAAATTGACAGCAGTCAAAAGGAGTGACATTGTTATTGTGTTCATTCCAGACCCTTTGACTCTGTGACGTGCGTGAGAAGAGTAGTGGGGACAGGTGTTGGTAGGGGAAGGGTTGCTATAGAGGGCTGACTAATAACTAAAGGTCAACAATATCTTGCTTGAAACTCGTTTACAGTAACCATGATAGTTTTAAACGCGTTGCTAAGGAGATGTCAAACATTTGCAGAGAAAATACATTTTCTTCTGTCTACTTTCACGTCCGAATAGATATCAATTAAAGTGGATCCACAGGTTTGTTTAAAATTTCAAGATGGTCTCAGCTAAGAAGATTTTCTTGAATTTTAAATACAAATCCCCACTCCTCTCCTGATTACATTTAACGCCCGCTAGTTCTATTTAAACCTTCGAGATGTCAAAGGAAAGGAAGTCTCCAATCTAACATCAGCATGTCGCATGGCTCTTTGTCCTTCTTGCATAATGATTCCATTCAGAAGCAATCCCCTTCCATTCATGTCTTATCACTGCATGTGCCCCCGTCCATGGACAAAAAAAAACACGAACTCTATAGTTTCCCAATATCTATCGATCTCTACAACAAGCCCTCCATTAATCAGACGTGCATTCGAAATCAAAGGTCTGCATTGAACTCGCTCTCTTTCCTCCGCCCTCGGTATTCCAAGCCTACCAATTTGCACCCCCCACCTTCACCCAGCTCACCAACCCTCAGGCAGATGGAGCCCGTTCCTCTTTGAGGCACAGAATCTCTCTGCTCCTTTCGCCTTTCAGCAGGTGCATGCTGGAGAAGAAGCGACACTTCAACAAATTGTGCTTGAAGTTTGCTTGGGATGAAGAGTTATAGACTAACGCATTCTGTGCTGAACAAATGTTCCTTGTACTCTAAACTTGCAGCTGTCAGAAACCAAAAACAATAACCGGAACCTTAGCTGTAGTTCACAGCAGTAGCAGGAGGTCATAAACTACAGGTAAGAAAAGCAGATACACAAACACCCATACAACAACAATTAGCCGCCTGCTTTCAAAATGGATCCCGACATTTTGAAATATTAGCTGACACATAAAGCGCAACACGCATCAGGCCAAGACGCAAACGCTAGTATAAACAAAAACAAAAACAAAACAGAGAACAGTCAGTGCAGCTGTCAAAACATTTCATTCTGTATCAATGATAATCTGAAAAAAAAAAAAAGAAAAAAAACACACACAGTTGAAAATTATGACTAATGCATTCAATCTGAAGCTAAAGGCTGATCATGAGATTTCCCTCGAGCATAAAAACGATGTTTCTGAATTTATGCTTAAACTCCAAAGAAACTACTCATCTGCATCGCCTATGGCTAGTGGAATGATTTCATTTCGGAAACCATCAAATCACGCGGTTTTGATGGGACAACTACAGAGATATCTGCGCTTTTTTCTAGACAACTCAGTTGCGGAGCAGTATTGGTCATAGCCCACAGGTGGAATCAG
>JADBJO010002712.1:266295-271295 GCA_016801955.1 Conus betulinus | reverse complement strand
CTTCTCTTTGTAAAATCACCTTACAGGTACTTGTCCAGCCACAAACTGAACACACACACACTGCCACACACCATATTTGCAACACTTAGTCACAGACACGGTATGTCTACTCCCTACGTGAGCATCTATTCCATTCATCCAAAGGAGATGCTGGGGAAACAAGAATTTACTTTTTTTTTTTTTTTTTTAGCTCCCTTCACCAAATATGTAAAAAGAAAAAAGAGAAAACGATAATTTCACCAATTACAAACTTCACAACAGCAGCTGCATGACACCATAGATGCAGCTCAATCTCCTTCTCAAAAAAAGCAGCATATAGACAATACATTTCGAGTTTCTTTTTATCACTGAACAGTTGCCGCTTCAATATTTCTTTCTTTTAAAATTTCATCCGCGGGAATTAACTTTCCAGGAGGATGAAACTTGAATCCCAGGGTTGAACGCTGAGGTTTTCTGAAAAAAAAAAAAACCCAAGGTCCTAACGTTACCTAGAGTATATGTAAAAAATTCACTTTTTATACCAAACATAAAACTAAAAGATACCTATGCCTTCATTGCGAATTGAATTAAAACAAACATCCTACCTATAGTTGGGGATACAAAGTTGAATCCTTACAAGATGTTTTTATGTCAAAAAAAACGAGTTGTATGTTTACGCGTCTTTACAAAATGCTTCTCATTACACGTGGTCGTTTATTTTTGTTTTAGGCCTACTAATCACATCAATGGTTTACATCTACTTTTAATTAATTTTTCTTTTCTCTTTATGTATCTATCATTCTCCAGCTGGCAACTTGCTGATAGGGAATCAATAATCTAACAAAAAGAAACCCTAGCAGACCTTTGTCTGCGCTACATCAAAAATGGCCACTGCCTGGCCTAAAGGAAAACTAGGTTTTCCATTCACAACCTCCAAGATTGAAAACCAAGCTAACCACTCGGCCCAAGCCAAGCGCCCTTTCCTCCCGTCTGGCAACTCCTGACCTGTATGACACATCGGGAACACACCCGTCCTACAGAATAGTGGACTTCTCTCACCACTCACAAGCCCCATCGTCCAATTAAAGTTATGGATTCAAGCACTGTTTACTTATGGTGTTATCTTCGGGTCAGAAGACCAAAACATCACGCGTGTCTACACACCACCATGACACACACACACACACACGCGCGCGCACGCGCGCGCGCGCGTAGGCATGCACAAGCGCACACGCACGTATATGCGCATGCGTGCTTCACCACACACACACACACACACACACGGATGGACGGACGCACGCACGCACGCACACAGAGAAACGCCGTCCAACGACCTGAATACACTCGTCGTCTCAGCCAAGACGACCTCTGATGAAGATAGCGTAGGCAGCACCTGTGGGCATTGTGAAAACAATTCCATTTGATGAACCAGCATGTCGCTGGACCATGGGAGGATATCAGGCATGGAATTGAAAGAAGAAGGGGGTGTGACAAGTGCGCCCCATTTAGGACTCAAAACCGTCATAGCACATTAATAAACCTAGACGCTCTGTACCAAATACTAACGTTCACGTGAGAATGTCTTTGGGTGATGAAACAACACACATATTCGCATGGTGAATGGGAGTTGATAAAAAAAGCAAATGAATAAAGAAAGAAAAATGTGGGAGGGTGCAGGACCCACGAAAAGTTGGAAATGGAAGAACTTAAAACAGTGGAAAACAATTTGATGTTGAAAACAGAAAAAGAGAAGACTCAAACCATGATACAAAATACATGAATATACGCAGATCATATTCCACGTAAGCCTGAAAACATGCCGTGTGTCATTAAATCTAAAGCTGTCTCTAACTCTATGAGGAAATCGTACTTAAAAATCTAATATCTGTAAGGAAGAGGTCCTCTGACCTCTACTATCCAATCATCCCTATCAGAATGCGTTCCCTTATTTCCATGTCCCAAAGGGAAAAAGTGCCCTCTTACAAAAGAGCAAGCTTTATATATGTGTATATATATATATATATATATATATATATATATATATATATATATATATATATATATATATATATATATATATATAATATTATTCATTTATTTATTCATTCATTCATTTACTTACTTATTCATTTTTTGCTCTGTCCCCGATTTTGTGCAGCAACACAGGTTACGACCGGGCAGCAACGACGCAGCATGTAAATAAATACAAAATCATGGGGGAGAAATCAAGACCGACAATTTCTAGAGGAGAAGATCAGTGACATGGCTGTAGCAAGGACAGTCCAGATCCTGGCTGCCCCTTGAGAAGCTGAAAAACCTCTAACGGAGTTTCGAGTTTAAGATTTAGGCGTTTTTGTTTGCATAGCACATCACACGATGCAAAATCATGGTTTTCTTTTCTTATCCTTTTCGAGATAGGCAGCTGGGATGACAGTTAAATAGACAAATTGAGAGAGAGAGAGAGAGAGAGAGAGAGAGAGAGAGAGAGAGAGAGAGAGAGAGAGATGATGGGGAAACTGAGGAGGCAGAGGTAGCATGTTTTTATGTTAGATGCTATCCTTTATATTGCATTTCTATTATTTTGTATTGGATATTGCTTGCTTTTTTTTTGCTTCGTGAAATATATCCCTTCTCTGAACACTCTATAGGAAATGGGGAAAAGGTAAAGCCAGCATGAACTGAATGATTTACCTCCCTTCAAATAAGACTGGATTCGTGATTAATGGACTCAATACAAGGAATGGATGCACTGTCCTACAGACAGACACACATACACATCAACATACAAGCACGCATGAACGCACGCACACAGGCAAGCAGGCACGCACGCGCGAGCTTGCACACACACACACACACACACACACACACACACACACACACACACACACACACACACACACACACACACACACACACACATGACAATGATAACAACAATGATAATTGTCATAATATAGAAATAATATAGATGATGATGATGATGATGATGATGATGATGATGATGATGATGATAATATCAGTAATAGTATTATTAACAGTGATGATGAAGAAGTATAATGATGATGATGATGATGGTGATGATGATGATGATGAATGATGATAATAATAATAATAATAATAATAATAATACTCATCATCATCATCATCATCATCATCATCGTAACATAACAATAACTCAACACAACAACAACAACAACAACAACAACAACAACAACAACAACTACTACTACTACTACTACTTTCAAATTATTGTTAATTCTATTATCATCAGTAGTAGTCATACTTGTGGTAGTAGTAGTTGTGGGGGTGGGGGTGGTGGTGGTCGTCGTCGGCGTGGGTGGTGGTGGTGGTGGTGGGTGACTAAAAGTACAATTGAAACAGAAGAACTGAGAAGCGGCAGAGAGGAAGAAAAGCGTGTTAAGGAAGAACTCTATGTAGCTGACAGAAAATCAGAGTCAGAAGAAGAGGGTTAGTAAGCATATAAGTACAGAACTGACTGAAAAAAAAACGCCAGTAGAAGAAGGACAAAAGACAAAATAGCTATAAGGCATGTAGGAGGTGAACAATGAGTGGTGTGGTAGTGTGTCTGTGGAGAGTACTGTAACATGTAGGAGGTAAACAATGAGTGGTGTGGTAGTGTGTCTGTGGAGGGTAGTGTGTCTGTGGAGGGTACTGTAACATGTAGGAGGTAAACAATGAGTGGTGTGGTAGTGTGTCTCTGGAAGGTACTGTAACATGTAGGAGGTAAACAATGAGTGGTGTGGTAGTGTGTCTGTGGAGGGTACTGTAATATGTAGGCGTAAACAATGAGTGGTGGTAGTGTGTCTGTGGAGGGTACTGTAATATGTAGGCGGTAAACAATGAGTGGTGTGGTAGTGTGTCTGTGGAGGGTACTGTAACATGTAGGAGGTAAACAATGAGTGGTGTGGTAGTGTGTCTGTGGAGGGTACTGTAACATGTAGGAGGTAAACAATGAGTGGTGTGGTAGTGTTTCTATGGAGGGTACTGCGGGTCAGTGCCGCGGGAGTGGATAGGTGCATGCTGTTTTGGGATGTTTGATTCTAAGTGGGCAGATCTCCCCAGTCTGGCCATAAGATAAGGTTCCTTCACGGAGCGTTCAAAGTTGTTAAGCTGTGGTCGCCATAATACCGGGGACTTTGACTTGATTGATGTTGTGTGGGAGATGGTTAAAGTGCAGAGGACTGGGTTGGGTTGGTGTTGGCCAGGTATTCACATATACACTCATCAAGTGTACAGAATGTCTCACCTACCTATATCTCACCATACATGTCACAGTGGATAGCATACACTATGTAGTGGCTCTGACAGAAGAAAAAGTTGTGCGTTTGACTCTGAACGAGCCTTTGGGATCATGAAGGACGGTGTCTGGCTTTAAGGAGAGGACGGATTTTGCAGGTGGACTTCAAGCAAGGACAGATTCTGGGTGACCTACTTGTGGCGATTTTTGTTTAGCGTGAGGTGCACAGGTAGGTCATGGAGGTTTCAGTCCCGCTTGAAAACAATCATGGATTTTGTTGTATGAAAAACTGACTGTGTAAGTAGCTGCTATGCGCCAGATGGACACCACAATCCTGCTGATCTCTGGCGTGTGTGGGTGGAGGGGGAGGCAGGTGGTAGGTAGGTCTGTCTGTTCCTTGCGGAGGTTGGGTCTCCAAGCAGTGGTTCTGGGCAGGGCTGTGGTGCGCCTGAGATCATAATTAATGACGGTACTGAGGTATTCACGGTTGGTGAAACCGAACCACACTTATCAAAATGCGTTCTCTTGTTTCAATGTTACAGAGGGAAAGCTTGCTCTCTTAACGAAGAGGAAATCATTTTTGTTGCACTGTCCCTGAATTACAGTAACAGCACAGGCCACGACCAGCTACAGCGATCCAGTATGTGAATAAATACAAATGGTGGGTAATGCAGTCAAGACCAGTTAAAGCGACCCAGCATCATGTGAATAAATACAAATGGTGGGTAATGAAGTCAAGACAGTTAGAGCGGTGCAATGTCTG
>JADBJO010002712.1:253795-263795 GCA_016801955.1 Conus betulinus | reverse complement strand
TGCAAATTAGACGCCGAACCATACTGATATGGAATATGCTTGAATAAGATTTTAACGTTTCAAAAATTCGCGAATTGGTTCTAAAAAACAAACAAACAAACAAAACCTGTTAGGGGGAGGGAGGCATCGAGGAGAGGGTGGGGCGGTGGAAGAATAAAAATATCTTCCAAGTGGATGAGATTTTAATAAGAGTAAACAGCCAACATTGCCAGGCTCCAGCCGTTCTCATAACTGGGATTAAAACACTTGACAAAGTCAACGGAAGCTTGAAGGACTTCATCTTATCATGAAGAGGCTGAAAGTGATTTTTTGTACTAGTACAGTCAAATAAAAAATGAGGGATATCGAGAGTCTGACCACATGCACAAGCAGGTGCCGGTTTTAAATACCTACCTAACCAACCATTACCCGCAGCCTATGTACAAGGTTACGATTTGGGATTGGCCCTGGAGGATTACAACATTTGCTTGTTGGTTTCGTCATATCCCATCTGTGCTTCCGAGCTGAATCTTCCAGATATTGTATCTGTCTTATGTTCCAGATTGAACTTGTCAGAATGTGGATAGCTTCAGATGAAGAAAGAAGGATATCACAATTCAAAACATCAGATTTATTTCTTGCAGCTTCCTTAGCATAAAAGTCAGCTAAATCATTGCCACACGTAAACTAGAGTGCCCTGGAACCCATAACAGAGTTACATCGATACCCGGGTTATTAACTGATGAATGAGAAATAAGATCTCACACACCAAGTCTGAACGACTAGATTTTGATTGACAATGTAAAGCCGTAAGCGCTGATTTTGAGTCTGATAGTATAAGTATTTGTCTATGTATAACGGGCATGTCAAGTATAAAATCTAGTGCTTTCAAAATAGCAAATAACTCTGCTGTAAATATAGAACATCCTTTCGTAATATGGAATTTCTTTCTGATGCTAAGCGCTGGTATTACAAAGGAAGCCCCAACATCGGAAGAATCTAAAACAGAACCATCCGTGAAAATGTGTAGATGGGAATCGTATTTCCTGTCTATCAAGTCTTTGGCATAGGATGATAGTAACAGAGGATTATCTTTTTTATTTAAATCTCCGTAAGAGTAGATTATTTCAGCCTGCTCTGACAACCACGAAGGGTATGAACAACATGGAACCTGGGCAATACCATCAAGAGACAGGTTGCAGTTCTGAAACAATGGGAAACATAATCACCTAGGGACATGTATACCGATTTGTTACGGATCTCTCTTGAAATATACGTGCTGCCATCCAGTTCAGTCATTACTGAATTTGGGATGGTTCTAGCCCTCACTGTAAAATTACAGGCGCAACTTAGCTGTGTTCATTTAAGGGTAACACACCAGCCTCCTTGTACGTCAAATCAATTGAAGCCCATCGGGAAGTCCTAATGCAATTTTAAAGGCTAACGAGTCAATACTGGTAAGCTTGTGTAAATCTGTCTTTCCAGCTGTAAAAAAAACTTCTTGGCCATATGACAGAATTGAACGAACTAACCCTGAGGCGACATAGACGAGATTAGATCCCCAGTTAATCAGAGGTATGGCAGAAAGAACACGTAATAAACCAATTTTTTTCCTAGCCTTTTCTACAAGGAAATTTATATGTTACTCCAAAAAAGTTTATAGTGGAAGATTACTCTCCGAGAACTTAACTTGTTTGCTTGGGTATATCAAATTATTATCAACCCTTATAGAGATAGCTTCTCTGCCTTCAAACGCATTGTTTTCTTTGTAAAGACAACAAAGACAGTTTTGTGAGCAGATAAACCAAACCCATTTGATTTCATGTAATGAAAAATATTGTCAACTATTTCCTGATACTGTTCAATGATTTTCTTTCTTTTGGTTTGTTGTTTGGAAAAATTGCAGTTTACATTTTTCTCCACAGAGCATATCATCTGCATATAGAGCTAATGTGGCACCTTTTGTATTAACCTGTTTAATATCGTAAAGCATTAGCGAGAAAAGTGTTGGAGCGATTACACTTCCTTGGGGAACACCCATGTTAATAGTCTTAGAAGTTGATAAAGCTCCATGTAGATTGACTTGGATAGTTCTGTCCGATAAGAAAGCTTTTAGAAATTGGAAAAAAAACGACCTCGTATTCCTACTTCATGTGCTTTGAACACAACAATTTAGAATGCCATACTGAATCGTAGGCTCTATGAACATCAAAGAACGTTGCAAGGGTCGAATAACGCTTGGCAAGAGCTTTTTTCACATTTGAGGATAAGTGGGACAATGTGGTCTGTGACTCCTCTACCTTTCCTAAAACCAGCCTGGAATAAAGGCAAGACTCCATTTTTTTCAAGGAATGTTCTATTCTGTTTTTCATTATTCTTTCAAAAAGTTTTCCAATGTGAGGTGTTAAAGAAATAGGGTCGAAAACTAGAGGGAAGAGTTTTAGGTTTTCCTTGTTTAAGGATTGGGATGACAGTAGCTTTTTTCCAATCTGTAGGGAGCATTCCAGTATTCCAGCAAATCTGAAAGAACTCCAACAACTTTGATAACAGACTCTCAGGAAAATGCTTAATCATGTTATAGGAAATAGGATCCGAACCAGTGGATATCTTACCCGGTTTTACACGTTTTGTGCGAAACAGAGTTCATGCATTGTTAAGTTTGTGTTTATATATAAAGTGTTACTTTCTATATTAGTCTGCTCAATGTTTTTGGAATTTATCCTCAAACTCCTTTCTACGAATTTGTTCAGATTGAGATAAACACTCAGTCTGACTCATTGAAGCAAAAGTTTCTGCTAATAATTCAGCCTTTTCTTTGTTAGTTCTATAAATTTTATCATTAACATGCAGAGCAGGCTGAGGGAGATGAAATGTACCCTTGATTTTTTTAATTTCTTTCCATAATTTAGAAAACGTCATGTGGATGTTTAGAGCAAGTCATGATCAAATTACCATAATACTGTTTTTTTGCAAGAGCTACTGTTCTGTTACTATAGTTATTAGCAATTTTGTATTTACAGTGGAGTTCGTTTACTACTTGGGGTGGCTGTGAATGACGACTATTCATCCAGTTTTGAAATGCCTCTGTTTTCATTTTTACGGCCAACTCACATGAGGAGTTCCACCAAGGGTTTGAGGCTCTCTTTGGATGGTCTTTAAACTTAATCTTTGGAATGGCACGATCTGCTGCTCTCAGAATAAGATTTCGTAAATCTACATAATTGTTTTCAAGATCTTCTACTGATTCTATGTTATGATTAAAATTGAGCTTAGAGAGAACCAGTAATTAGAGTCTGGGCAAAAAGGTCCCAGTTGGCTTTATCTTCGTTGTATTTTGTATGTCCGAGGGTATGCTCAGTTTTCTCTCTGGACACACTAAGATCTGAACTTCAACAGGAAGATGGTCACTACCCAGTGGTGACTGAATGACATTCCACATGCAAAGTGGAAAAATACCCGAGTTACTAAGGACAAATCAATTGATGAATTTTTCTGATCAGAACGATCAGCAATTCTGGTGATAGACCCGTCATTCAGTATCGTTAGATTAGCATTTACTATAGTGTTGGCGAGATATTCATTATTGTTTGTGATGATTTTTAGAGTTTTCGGACCATAGAGCATGATGGGAATGAAAATCACCCAGAATAATCCACTCTTTGTTTGAATCTAAATCAAACAACCAGTCGGCTTCCTTCTTGGACACACCATCTGGGTAATAACAGTTCACAACTTGTAAACTTTGGCCCTTGATATTCACTGCTATACAGCAGGAATATAAGCGTTTGTCAGTCGCGTTACAGGGTGTTTTTAACAGGTTGGTACAAATGTTGCACGACACATATATGGGCAGTTTTTTTTAGTATTTTTCTTCACTGCATTAGTCACTGGAGGAAAATAGTATCCCGGGAGTTTTGGTAAATCATTTTTATGACAATTCAGAGACTGCAGTGCAAGGACATCAAAACTATGGTCTTCCAAAAACTGAATAAGGTAGTCAATGTTACATTTGCTTCTGCAGTTCCATTGTAAAAACTTAAGACGATCTATGACTGGACTGTCCATGCTGTCTTTTGAACTGGTTGTCCGCATTACAAGGGAAGAAGAATAATAATAACAAACAGAAACAGGCGGATTTTTGCAAAAGAACACAAAGAAAGAGCTTTTTCATTTTGTAAAAGTTCATAACATTGGCATGACACTTTGAAATAATTCTTTTGAATTCCAAAACAGAAGATGTAAGCAGGTCCGTCACGTTTTTTTCATAATACTGATGAATTTAACTGAAAGGGTTTCCATGAACACAACAATACTATTGAGATCAAAATTAGAAGGAGATGGACAGCCGAGCGATGGAACTTTTGGAGACTCTGTTGGCTGACATTTTTTCTTAGGAGTACTAAGATGGGGTGACAATTCTGGCCTATTTTTCGCAGTTTTCTGCCTTGACTTTATCTTTTCCCAAGTCGGGAGAACAATTTTTTTTGCGACAGTTACTGGGGAGCAAGCCGCCTTTTTCGTGACCGGCGACTTACTTTTGTTCCCAGCAACAACTGAGGAATATGACACAGGAACAGCATGGTTACATGGACTTGAATCATGGTTTGAAGACTGCTGACCACACTGTTCAGGATTTGTTTGTCCTTCTAGCTGAGCTCGTGCAAGAGAAAAAGACATATAATTAGATCTTCTAAGAAAGACATATATTAGAGATGATTTTAAAGAGCCCGCCAAGACTCTAAGTTTATATTCAGGACACCCAAGGTAGGAAGCAGAGTGATTTCCTGAACAATTCACACAGCGTCTGGCGTTGGAACATTTGCTATTGTCATGGCCAGACTGACCACATCTACCACACGTCTGTTTTGAGCGACATGCGGATTTTGTATGTCCCAGTCTGTTGCAGCGAGTGCAACGAAAGACTTGCGGAACAAATGGTTTAATGTCAAAAGACTGAAACCCAAGAAAAGATTTTTTGGGAAGACTTGGGACAGTGAAGGTAATTTTCACTGCCCTCGAGTCGCTGCCATCTTTATTTTTTCATCTTTTGGCCGCTTTTGCTCCTGGTATTTCTCTTCTAATTTCATCAAGAGAAATATCTACAGAATGGGTTTAATCACCCCTTCGGTATACACCTCAGGGATGGAGCAGTTGATAGTGATGCCAGCGAGATTTTTTGTATTTAAGAGCGCTTTTTGCTGATCGGCAGAAGTACAGCCAATCAACCATTTACCGGACGACAATTGTTTCTGTTCAATAATGGGTCCGATGGTATTGGTCCAAAGCTTTCTGCTGAGAACCCCAATACCAGCCAAAGTTGCAGAACCCTTTTTGGTATCTTCCAAAATGACCGGAAAATTGAAAGACGATTATTTTTTGGATTCTGAAAGTTTCTGGTGTGTCGTAGACGTGGTCTCTCTGACACATGGCGAGGTAAGTGATGTTTTTAGTGATGAGGATGACGGACACAAGGGGTGGAGACCTCGACAGCCTCAACTGTCTGGTCAACATTGGCTGTTTCATTCTTTTTTGAGTCGTTTAATAAAGACGCAAGACGACGATTAACCAGATGCTTTTTCTTCCCATTTTTAGGAAGATCATTTTCTGATAAAAGTTTTTTTTAAATGAGAGACTTTAAGGTCACTCAACAAATCTGGATTTGTTTTAAATTTTGACAGATTCGTTGAGACTGCCATTGCCAATCTGCCAGAAAATGGGGAAAAGGGAGGGGGGGGGGGGGGGGGGGGGGGGTAGGGAAGAAGGGGGAAATTGAAGAAAGGCTCCAGGAAAAAGAAGTGGGGAGGTTGAAAAAGGATGGGAGGGTAGGAGGAGGACACACACACACACACACACACACACACACACACACACGCACGCACGCACGCACGCACGCACGCACGCACGCACGCACGCACGCACGCACGCACACACACACACACACACACACGCGCGCGCGCGCACGCGCGCACACACACGCACGCACGCACGCACTCACCCACGCACAGACACACACGCACCCCCTCACACACACACACCCCACACACAGAACAACAACAACAACAACAACAACAACAACAACACCTAAACAAACAAACAAATGGTCAAACACCAAACACTACAGTAACCGTTTACGAGAACCCATCACTGATTATGACTAGCATTACATGAGTATGAGTTTGATAGAAACGAAACGATAAACTGCTTACACACACACACACACACACACACACACACACACACACACACACACACACACACACACACACACACACGTGTTCATGCATGCGCGGATGGGAGAAATAGAGAGGAAAAGTATAAAAACGATTGCACTGCTTAAAGCATGTTTTTTTTTTTTTTTTATTTTTTTTTTAACTTAATCACATCATCAAACTTAATTACGTTTTCAGAAGATGTACCTCCATCCCCACCCTACAGCCCTGTTAACTCTCATTTCTTCGCCAACTCTTAGTTACGATTTGCTCCAGGACAATCGTTATTGGATTGCTCACACTATTTAAAGCTACGTTCCCATGCGTAATATCAAATGTTACTGCATTCGTACCAATCTTGTTTAGTGTTTGGTCTCTAATGGAAATAAAACAGTCACTGAAAGAGAGGGTGATTTGGTCCGTAAAATGGACATTGCCCACTTCTGAGTGTTATCATATCACGTTACAAAAATCTATACTTGACATTGTAGTCTTCATTTCTATCCTTTTCGCACACAAGGGATTGTGTCATTGAAGTCGTAGAATTCATTCAATGTTTTTTTTTTTCCTGGTGGCCCCTGCCTTATCAATAAATGAGCAGGTTCCGTCTGTTTTTAGCTTAGATTGTTCGATTCAGCTTCTCTCGCAGTTTTCTGATTTCCGGAGAGGGCACAGTCAGACGTGACAAATTAGCATCTGGTGTGAAGGAAAACACCGGCAGAAAATGAGATACAGACTGGGCCGTGTCTCCAGAAACAGAGTTTCTGAAATTGATGGCTGGGGGGGATGGGGGGGGGGGGGGGGGGGGGGGGGTGACATGTCAACAGCAGTTCTTACAGTCCTCTGGGACTCTTCATAGTGCATGGGGGGAGGGGTGACATGTCAACAGCAGTTCTTTACAGTCCTCTGGGACTCTTCATAGTGCATGGGGGGAGGGGTGACAGGTCAACAGCAGTTCTTACAGTCCTCTGGGACTCTTCATAGTGCATGGGGGGAGGGGTGACAGGTCAACAGCAGTTTCTTACAGTCCTCTGGGACTCTTCATAGTGCATGGGGGGAGGGGTGACATGTCAACAGCAGTTCTTACAGTCCTCTGGGACTCTTCATAGTGCATGGGGGGGGGGGTGACATGTCAACAGCAGTTCTTACAGTCCTCTGGGACTCTTCATAGTGCATGGGGGGAGGGGTGACAGGTCAACAGCAGTTCTTACAGTCCTCTGGGACTCTTCATAGTGCATGGGGGGAGAGCGCGGAGGAAGAGAGCAGGCAGGGGTACTCATTGGGGAAAGGAATTAGGTACATACCGAATATTCCACCAGGAATGTTCAGAGAGAGAGAGAGAGAGAGAGAGAGAGAGAGAGAGAGAGAGAGAGAGAGAGAGAGAGAAGAAGGCAAGCAGGCAGACAAACAGGCAAATAAACAGGCGATAGACAAAGGGAAAGAGGGACTACCACAGAGAGAGAGAGAGAGAGAGAGAGAGAGAGAGAGAGAGAGAGAGAGAGAGAGAGAGAGAGAGAGAGAGAGTAATACTTAAAATCAGTGTCATATTCCTATGATTCTCAGCGTAGATGACAACCTCTCTAAGTGTTTGATCTATGTGTAAAGCAACGTTAGGTGTTTGTTTGTTGTTGTTTGCTTGCTTTTTTTGATAAGTATTACGAAATCATTTTTAAGCACAACAATTTCAGGATAAGGAAAACGATAGGGTCATTTTGACCACTGCAATATACCAGTCGCTGAGAGAAAAAAAAATGATGTAATTTGTTTTACTATACCATGCAATGATTGAACCAAACAATCCAAGTCCATGGCTAGAGAAACAATGGCACACTTGTGTTGCCAATTTACTGTCACCTTTAGCAGGTTCAGTTTCAGTTTCATTAGGTCTGTTTTGTAATGAGATTGTTTTTTTGGTTAGGCGGCACACTAGTTCTGGTTTTGCTTTTAGAGTTAATCAGCAAAATGACACTGCATGGCATGTTCTGGATGCTGAATGTGGCGAGTAGCACGGAAGTTGAGCGACTGATAAAACGATGTTCTTTAGTTCGTTTGCCTGTATGTCCACAGAGATTGCCTGTATGTCCACAGAGATTGCCTGTATGTCCACATAGATTGCCTGTATGTCCTTAGATTGCATGTATGTCCACAGAGATTGCCTGTATGTCCACAGAGATTGTCTGTATGTCCACAGAGATTGCCGGTATGTCCACAGAGATTGCCTGTATGTCCATAGAGATTGCATGTATGTCCACAGAGATTGTCGGTATGTCCACAGAGATTGCCTCTATGTCCACATAGATTGCCTGTATGTCCACATAGATTGCCTGTATGTCCATAGATTGCCTGTATGATCACATAGATTGCCTGCATTTCCACATAGATTGCCTGTATGTCCATAGAGGTTTGCCTGTATGTCCACATAGATTGCATGTATGTCCACAGAGATTGCCTGTATGTCCACATAGATTGCCTGTATGTCCATAGGGATTGCCTGTATGTCCACAGAGATTGCCGGTATGTCCACAGAGATTGCCTGTATGTCCATAGAGATTGCATGTATGTCCACAGAGATTGTCGGTATGTCCACAGAGATTGCCTCTATGTCCACATAGATTGCCTGTATGTCCACATAGATTGCCTGTATGTCCATAGATTGCCTGTATGTTCACATAGATTGCCTGCATTTCCACATAGATTGCCTGTATGTCCATAGAGATTGCCTGTATGTCCACATAGATTGCATGTATGTCCACAGAGATTGCCTGTATGTCCACATAGATTGCCTGTATGTCCATAGGGATTGCCGGTATGTTCACATAGATTGCCTGTATGTCCACATGGATTGCCTGTATGTCTACAGAGATTGCCTGCATGTCCACATAGATTGCCCTTATGTTCATAGAGATTGCCGGGTATGTCCACATAGATTGCCTGTATGTCCACAAAGATTGCCTGTATGTCCATAGATTGCCTGTATGTCCACATAGATTGCCTGGATGTCCACATAGATTGCCTGGATGTCCATAGATTTCCTGTATGTTCACATAGATTGCCTGCATTTCCACATAGATTGCCTGTATGTCCATAGAGGTTGCCTGTATGTCCACATAGATTGCCTGTATGTCCACATAGATTGCCTGTATGTCCATAGATTGCTAGTATATTCGTAGCTTGCCTGTATGTCCACAGAGATTGCCTGTATGTCCACATAGATTGCCTGTATGTCCACATAGATTGCCTGTATGTCCATAGATTGCCTGTATGTCCACATACATTGCTTGCATGTCCACATAGATGCCTGTATGTCCACAGAGATTACCTGTATGTCCACATAGGTGCCTGTATGTCCACAGAGATTGCCTGTGTCCACAGCGATTGCCTGTATGCCCATTGGGATTGCCGGTATGTCCACATAGATTGCCTGTATGTCCACATAGATTGCCTGTATGTCCATAGAGATTGCCGGTATGTCCACATGGATTGCCTGTATGTCCACATAGATTGCCTGTATGTCCATAGAGATTGCCTGTACGTCCACATAGATTGCCTGTATGTCCATGGGGATTGTCGGTATGTCATATAGATTGCCTGTATGTCCACATAGATTGCATGTATGTCCACAGAGATTGCCTGTATGTCCACATAGATTGCCTGTATGTCCATAGGGATTGCCGGTATGTTCACATAGATTGCCTGTATGTCCACATGGATTGCCTGTATGTCTACAGAGATTGCCTGCATGTCCATATAGATTGCCTTATGTTCATAGAGATTGCCGGTATGTCCACATAGATTGCCTGTATGTCCACAAA
>JADBJO010002712.1:231295-241295 GCA_016801955.1 Conus betulinus | reverse complement strand
AGAGAGAGAGAGAGAGAGAGAGAGAGAGAGAGAGAGAGAGAGAGTTAGCTCATAACATAGTCATTTGCCACTATTGAAGATGTGGGGAGGTCGCTAATACACAAGAGAAATACTGTATTATCAAATCGAAGGTAATGTGCTATCATATCAATTTGTAGCGAAAGGTGAGTCACTCTACACGTTCTCCAGAAGTGACAATGCATATACATTTTCAGGGTTTGTACAAAACAAAAGCTAACATCTCCATTCCATCCTCTGTTCTTGCTATTCCACATGTCTTGATCTGCAATACTCTGTCTTCATCAAATTACCGCCGTCAGCTTTCGAAGACAAAAAGCCCTGTGTCTACACTTTCTTGATTCCCACTAGAAGCAAGCATGACACACTAAGACTCCTGATAAGTGAAGACTTCAGAACGTCTGAAAGAAATGTGTGCGGGTTGATAGGAACTACGTCTGTAGAGCATGGTGCATAGAAGTTCTAGAATATATATATATTCTTGAAAATGACAGGTGTGTTGAAACCTGATTGTTAGTGCCCACTTCGTGTACTTTATATCGCCTTTCCCGTTTTTGTTGTACTCCCAGTTCTTATAGAACAGGGAGTACTTTACAACGGGAACGAAGAAATGCTGTGTATGTGTGTGTGTGCGTGCTTGCGTGCGTGCGTGTGCGTGCGTGCGTGTGTGCGTGCGTGTGGTGTGTGTGTGTGTGTGTGTGTGTGTGTGTGTGTGTGTGTGTGTGTGTGTGTGTGTGTGTGTGTGTGTGTGTGTGTGTGTGTCCGTCCGTCCGTCCGTGGTCAAAATGTGTTCCACTCGCTCAAGACAAAACTACCAGGCCGATATTTCTGAAAATTTGTAGGTATGTTCATTATGGGTCAAGGATGGTGCCCGATGTGTTATTTTACCTTTATAGCCGTTACTAACGGCCATAAAAGGCCCATAGCGATTTTCCTTCTTTATGGAATATCTCAGACATACCAGCCGCCGTGGCGAAGTGGTTAGCGTCGCGGACTCCCGGCTGGGAGGTCGTGGGTTCGAATCCCATCAGAAGTCATGTGGTTTTTTTCTGCCCCGACCGGCTCCTACCCAGAGTTGAGTTGCTGCGGACTCAGTTGGGAAGACTGGGACCACACAGTCGAGTTTCATCCACTTAATGGATGCGTTTCTGAGAGTGTTGCTCAAATTTCTTGACCAACACTGCAGGTGCCTGTATCGCTCGGGCCTGGTTGACGCCAGGATGTATTATGAAAGGAAAGCGTAGAGTACAACCCTGTCATGTAGTCTCAGACCGAAATGGAAATCCATAGCATCATCTTAATCATCCTCATTATCATCGATCAGCATAAAAAAAAAATGGTCTCAAATGCTGTGGCCCTTCATGCCCTGCTCTCATGGTGACCTCAATTTCGATGTCCTCTTCACGTCTGTGGCCTTGGTTTGGTTCCGTCGGGGTCACCGGTATCGGCGCGAGTCCATGGGGGCTGTCGCTGGAGGACGTGGTGGCGCCCTCCGGAGGGAGAGCTCACTCACGCCGGCTCCGCGACTAAGCAATTATTGTCGTTTTTATTTATAGAATATATTAGAAAGTACTTGGCCGATCTTTCTGAAAATGTGTAGATATGTTCATTATGGGTCACGGATCGTGCCCGATTTTTATCAGAATAGCCGTTAGCAACTATTTTTCCTCTTTATGGAATATCTCTTTATGAAAAAGCGATTTTTTCTCTTTATGGAATATCTCACACGTATTCAAGATAAAACTGGGAGTACGTTTATATGCTTTGCATCTTGTTCTTATTATTTTCATTTTCATTATTTTTTGCCGTGTATTCTGCCGTGTTTTCTCAGTGGTAGTATTCCAGTCACGCTTATTTTGTCTGTCAGATGCTGGGGCACATCTGTTATCATCCTGTGATTTCCAGAGCAGTCAGTAGCATTAGATCTTCAATGGGCATCCACTGGAGGATACTCTGTGCTACGGCCTAAATACTAAGTGTTGAGTGTGTATGCTGTGATCCCAACAGATGCAGGACACTGTTCACTGAGCCCCTTCTGATGACAGTCATTGCTTGGATGCAAACACAACGTCAGTTAGCGTCCCCATTGGACTCGCCATCACACACGACGGGGTGGCACGACTCACCTCATTCAAATGGAGAGGAAGTCGGCACTGAGATCACCACGAGACCCAACACAGCGCACGAAGGGACACCAGCTGACAATGATAACTATGACGTCACACAGTTTCACGCCGCTTGGGAACTGCCAGGCTCTCGACACTTGCTTTCTTACGATACCTCAACGTCAGCCAGACCCCCCCCCCCCCCCCCCCCCCCCCCCCCCCCCCCCCCCCCCCCCCCCCCCCCAAAAAAAAAAACAACCAAAAAAAACAAAAACAAAAAAAAACCGCTGCAATCTTGGTCCGGAAAACGTGTGCAACACTCCATGTGATTAATGCATGAGGTGGTGAACCACAGCTCTATTGTTCCAATATTCACATTTGAGGCACGTGGCACACTCAACTCCCTGAAAGAGACGGAAGGGGAGGTGGGTGTAAGCGGCGGCAAAAACTCAGACAAATACATCTCCGGCGCGTGTATCATCGGAATCAAACTCATGACCTCCAGGCTCACAGCTGGCGACGCTAACCACTACACCATGGCGACCACGTGTTTTCGTGTGTGTGTGTGTGTGTGTGTGTGTTCCCCCCCCCCCCCCCTTTTTTTTTTTTTTTTCTCCACCACCTCCTCCTTTTCAATTGTTCAATAGATATCGGTCATTCCATTGTGTGTTTCATGTTCCATGAGTCATCATCAAAAAACATCAATGCATATTTCCTCGCACATAATTTATGTTCTCCTTTCTTTTTCTGCTATTATACTTAAAAGCCTCTTGCCTGTGATGTCCAGCGCTTTAGATGAAAATATCTAAGCGTTTGCTCTTCCTGAAATGGAGCTGGATATTGGGCTGTAAAAAAAAATCACTGTCAAATTAGTGGTATCATCATGTCAAGCTACAATACCCGTAATTTGACGACCTAATCCTTCGCCCATCCATCTCATCATCCCCGAGAGATTCCGTCATAAAAGTCGCCTGACTCGCATGTTCGTGTCCCTAAGTCCCCAGTGCTATCAATCAATCAATTATTTTGTCCGTTCAGTCCCCAGTGCTATCAATAAATCAATTATTTTGTCCGTTCAGTCCCCAGTGCTATCAATCATTCAGCGGTTTTGTCCCTAAGTCCCAGTGCTATCAATCAATCAACTGTTTTGTCCGTTTAGTCCCCACTGATATCTATCAAACAATCAATCAATCAATCAATCAATCAATCAATCAATCAATCAGCTGTCTTGTCCCCAATGCTCTCACTCAATCAACTTTTTTTGTCCGTTTAGTCCCCAGTGTTACAAAAAAAATCAACTATTTTATGCGATTTATTATTATTTTTTTAATAAAATAAAATGCTCGGCTTCAGCAAGAAATAGTCCCGACGCGAACTTTCCGAATATCCGGGGAGTGGAACAGTCAGATGCAATGAATTGTCCTACAGTCAGATGCAATGAATTGTCTACAGTTAGCTGCAATGAATTGTGCTACAGTCAGATGCAATGAATTGTCCTACAGTCAGATGCAATGAATTGTCCTACAGTCAGATGCAATGAATTGTCCTACAGTCAGATGCAATGAATTGTGCTACAGTCAGATGCAATAAATTGTCCCACACTGTGTCTTCAGAATGGCACGGTCTGATGGCACGGATTGGTAGACATGTTATCTGGGAAACGACACATGCACATGCGACCAAATCAGCAGACATTACATCTGGGGAATGGCAGAATCACATGCAATGCATCGGCAGGCACTGTATTCTGGGAACAGCACTCAGGTGCAATGTGTCGACAGGCACTGTATTCTGGGAACAGCACTCACGTGCAATGTGTCCGCAGGCACTGTATTCTGGGAACAGCACTCAGGTGCAATGTGTCCGCAGGCACTGTATTCTGGGAAGAGCACTCAGGTGCAATGTGTCCGCAGAAACTGTATTCTGGGAACAGCACTCAGGTGCAATGTGTCCGCAGGCACTGTATTCTGGGGACAGCACTCAGGTGCAGTGTGTCCGCAGGCACTGTATTCTGGGGACAGCACTCAGGTGCAGTGTGTCCGCAGGCACTGTATTCTGGGGACAGCACTCAGGTGCAGTGTGTCCGCAGGCACTGTATTCTGGGGACAGCACTCAGGTGCAGTGTGTCCGCAGGCACTGCGAATGGACAGATGAGGTAGAACAGTCTCTGTATGCAGGACAAGGCGGACAAAGGAGAGACACGCCTCTGTCATTTCTTCCAGAGCCTTCTGCGGAGTGCATGGGAGGAGGCCAGGGCCACGGGAAGGGGTTGAGACAAGGAGAAGGGTTGGAGAAGCTTACACTTTGGGTCACAGATACATCCGCAGAACCACAGTACATGGATGAGAGAGAGAGAGAGAGAGAGAGAGAGAGAGAGAGAGAGAGAGAGAGAGAGAGAGAGAGAGAGAGAGAGAGAGAGAGAGAGAGAGAGAGAGAGAGAGACAGACAGACAGACAGATAGACAGACAGACAGACAAACAGACAGACAGACAGACAGACAGACAGACAGAGAATTTGTAAAATAGGCCATTGAAGGTGAGGGCATATAATACAATAATTATGCACTATAACATCACGTTGCAGAGCAATAGCCAAATGACTGTAAACATTCTCTAGAGAGAAGATTTGCCTTTACTGAAACATTTTGAAAACTTTAGCAGCAGCTATTGTAGTAGCAGCAGTGGTAGTAGTAGCAGCAGTGGTAGTAGCAGCAGCTATTGTTGTAGCAGCAGTGGTAGTAGCAGTAGTGGTAGCCACACTTCTGGTAATATTCAAGAAAGCTGGATAGCAAAAAATGAAATGCGTCGAGGTTCATTGTAATTCTCATCATGAAGGACGACGCGTTTTAAGTGACATGTTTTTCCTGCTTTAAATCATGATTTTTTTTTCTTCCGGCATGCATGCCATTCCGTACACTGCGATGACGGTAGACTACAGACACTGATTTACTCATAATCATCCCCATACTAAAGATGAGGCACTGTCTAGCACAATTACGTTGATCAGTGCATAAAAATGCGATGATTTGAAATGTAACTGCTTGTTGATTTGAATGATATTTTAAATGTAACACAAACCAGCTTCAGTCCGATTAGATAAATTTTGGCATCTTGAACAGCTAGGCTCATACTTTTCTTCATAATTTTGAAATACACTTAATCCCTTTTTACTCTAAGTCTGTCAGTTGCATTGCCATCCCCTTATACACAATTTTTCTCATCATAAGATCTTTCACTTCGAAAAACAAATCGACTTTAATTCCCGGTCTTCCTCAAGTGGCACATATCACATATCACATGGCACATATGGTGGTAATGAAGACGTGGGAGAAAACGATATCGAGATCATTTAATCTGGAAAACGAGAGCTATGAATAATCTAGGCAACTGTGGGATATCATTTAACAAACTTTTCTGTCTTCTCTAGTGATTATGGAAGAAGGCTTGGGGAAGTCTGTAGGGGGTATCGTGGACGGTGAAGGATTTGACGGTTTTAAGCAAGCATATCAGAAGAACAAAGTTCAACTTTAGAGGCAAACTCAGGTTCATCAGAGAAAGGGGCCATCAATCAATATCTGCAACCCCCTCTCCCCATCCCCTTCTCAGTCTTTATTTTTTCCTGGAGCAGTGCCATCAACTTGCCGTCTACTTTCTCACTACTTTCTAAAGAGGGTGGTTGTTCCCTCTTCAGAACAAGAGTTATTTGACTTTGTTTTATCAGAATTTTCAATAAATTGCCCACTGAGACTGAATCAAAGGCAGGGTCAGTAAGATGTAGACTTGAGAAACTCTGCAGGAGACGATCTGCGTCATTTATGGAAAAGAGAAGAGTCATGTTTAATCATATGTCTAGGAATATTCAAATGCACTTAATTCTAGAGAACAGATGGAAGAACAAAATGTTGATAGCGATGACAATGATGATGGTGATGGTGATGATGATGACGATGATGATGATGATGATGGTGGTGGTGATGATGACAATTATGACGACGACGACGACGGCGACGACGAAGACGACGACGACGATGATGATGATGATGATGATGATGATGATGATGATGATGACGGTGACGATGATGATAACTATGATGATAATGATGATGATGATGATGATGATGATGATGATGATGATGATGACTATGATGATGATGATGATGATGATGATGAAGGTGAAGGAAAACATGAAAAAGAGTGATAAAGTATGTAACAATACACATAACGAACCAGCAGTGCATAAGAACGTTTTAAGCTTTCTTTATAGCTCTACGGCTTCTAGACGAATAGTTCTGAACACTGTCATGTAGAAAGCGTGAGGGGGGTAGAGAAAGGAGTAAAAACAAACACACAAACAACAATGAGGAGATATGCAGACACACATGGAGAGATGACAGTTGAAAGGTAGACGAAAAAGTAAAATAGACGGGAGAAAAAGAGAACGGCAGGAAAAAAAAAAATAAAGCATAAAGTAAATTACAAAAGATGAAGGAAGTCAACAGCTGAAGGAAGACTAAACAACAAAAGAAAGACTGGCCAGAATGGAAGTAGTAGATATTCATGATGTAGGTGAAATGAGTGAGTGAGTATGTGTGTGTGTGTGTGTGTGTGTGTGTGTGTGTGTGTGTGTGTGTGTGTGTGTGTGTGTGTGTGTGTGTGTGTGTGTGTGTGTGTGTGTGTGTGTGTGTGTGTGTGTGTGTGTGTGTGTGTGTGTGTGTGTGTGTGTGTGTGTGTGTGTGTGTGTGTGTGTGTGTTGACTTGTAACCGTGTTTATGTGAGCCCATGGACGTTCGTGCGCGCGCGCGCGCATGTGTGTGTGTGTGTGTGTGTGTGTGTGTGTGTGTGTGTGTGTGTGTGTGTGTGTGTGTGTGTGTGTGTGTGTGACAATAGAAATGTGAGGGTAGACATATTTTCTGGTGTTTTTAAAGGGTAGAACTAAAAAAAAAAGTGATCTGCATAATTATTATTTGTTATAAACAGATACAATGCCCTTCATTTCACGTAAACGCACGACCACTTTGATGAGGGAAAGCATGTCATATCAGATGCTCTTTGTTCAACCGATCCATTTGAATTGTTTTTTTTTTCTTTTCATCTAATTAGATTCTTTTTTTTTTATTTCATTTACATTAATTTTGTCTATTTCATTTAGTTTAAATTTTACTCTACTGTTTTTAAATTCTGGCATCTGGTAATCAAGAACGTCGTCATGAGACTGGGCAGAAAGATGACGAACTAAAATAATTATCATGGACTGGCAATCTCTTTGGTGCTGAAACATTGAGCGATGTCTAAGTCACTGAAGAATGACACTTCTGTGCTGATTCTGGGCTTTCCACGTAAAGCTGTAAGCTGTCAGAGGGAGTTAGCTACGATGTAGCCTGATACGCAGGTAACAACATGTTCATATGGTAAGTTCTCTGATTGCCAATGACTGCATCTTGCTGCAACAACAGCGTGTGTGTGTGTGTGTGTGTGTGTGTGTGTGTGTGTGTGTGTGTGTGTGTGTGTGTGTGTGTGTGTGTGTGCGTGCGTGCGTGCGTGCGTGCGTGCGTGCGTGCGTGCGTGCGTACGTGCGTGCGTGCGTGTGTGTGTGTGTGTGTGTGTGTGTGTGTGTGTGTGTGTGTGTGTGTGTGTGCATGTGTGTGTGTGTGTGAGAGAGAGAGAGAGAGAGAGAGAGAGAGAGAGAGAGAGAGAGAGAGAGAGAGAGAGAGAGAGAGAGAGAGAGAGAGAGAGAGAGAGAGAGATATTATGACTTAAATTAAAAACATTTCTCAAAGGACCGTTTCGGCAACGTCTGCAAAACATTGTTTCAAACTATCACATCAACACAGCAGATTGTGTTGCTTGCTTTGTGTAATAACGCCACTTTCCTGGCCGATTGTTTGATTTCATTTCAATTTGTTACTGTTGATTTGTGGCGATTTTATTTCTTTTTCTTTACACATCGCCTCAGGCGAAATCTGTTAGCCGAGAGCACTCTGACGGAGCGGAAAGAAATCAGTCGATCAAACAGAAATGAACTGATTTTCCCTCCTTTAATGTGACGATATCGTGATTAATGGGCTCAAAAGAACAGAATGAACACACACACACACACACACACACACACACACACACACACACACACACACACACACACACACACACAACACACACACACACACACACACACACACACACACACACACACACACACACACACACACACACACACACACACACACACACGCACGCACGCACGCACACGCACATGCGCACACGCCTCACCCCCCCCCCCCGCCACACACACACACACACACACACACACACACACACACACACACACACAAGCGCGCCGCAGCAGAGAGAGAGAGAGAGAGAGAGAGAGAGAGAGAGAGAGAGAGAGAGAGAGAGAGAGAGAGAGAGAGAGAGAGAGAGGCTGGCTGGCTGGCTGGCTGGCTTGCATGAAAGATGTTATCGCCATTAATAACATTTGAAGTCGATTGACATTTGAAGGGTCTTTTTAACTGTAGATGCGCATTCATTAATCAGGGTAGAAATTAAACGGTGAAATGGGGGGGGGGGGTGAGGAATGGGGGGTTGAGAGAGAGAGAGAGAGAGAGAGAGAGAGAGAGAGAGAGAGAGAGAGAGAGAGAGAGAGAGAGAGAGACAGACAGACAGACAGACAGACAGACAGACAGACAGACAGACAGACAGAGCTGGGAGGGTGGAAAGAGTGAGTGGAGGACAGGAGGGGTGGGAGGTGGAGGTGCTGAAGGCGGCTGGTTGGGATGGTGATCACTATGGACATCGTTGAGCTGCTACATGACAATGCTTTTTTAAGAGCGCGCGCGTGTGTGTGTAATTTTGATAGTATGTGTGTGTGTGCGTGCGTGCGTGCGTGCGTGCGTGCGTGCGTGCGTGTGTGTGTGTGTGTGTGTGTGTGTGTGTGTGTGTGTGTGTGTGTGTGTGTGTGTGTGTGTGTGTGTGCATCATAGTGGCATGCAGGACACAACACCTTTTTGTCCCTGCTGGACATGGGGTCTACCGATTGTGCCAGCTCCTGCCCTCTCATGCTCCCTCCTCAGCCAGAAACACAGACACCTCCTCCCTCTGCCCCCTCCCCGTAGAAATGTCTGATTCCATGAATAGATCAGTTACGTTGGTTGTCAACATCGTGTCCCCTCTTTTGTATTTCAGAGTAATAGGAGATGGCGTAATGCCCGTAGAGCAGAAAGCCTGTAGGCCTAAGGGTGATCCCACAGTGTCTTCGTTGTCCAAATTGTCGCCTGCACCCACGGTGTGTCGACTATATTTCTATCTTTGACGAATCGTTTCTACTTTCTGTCTGCGCATTGAACATCGAGTTTGTCATCATGTTACGACAGTAGGCATATCAACTGCGCTTGATTCAGAAAGGTTTCTTCAGATGAGGGGGGAAAAGAGGAGGAGGAGGAGGGGTGGGTGGGTGGGGGGGGGGGGGGGGTGTCAACAATATTTCATATTCTTCGTTTTTTGTTAGGGAAAGTGATGATCGATCTCCGTAATATTAAACACAACGAAACACACACACACACACACACACACACACACACACACACACACACACACACACGCGCGCGCGCGCGCGCGCGCGCGCACGCACGCACGCACGCACGCGTACATAAACCCGTCATGATATTTCTACTGCTACTACTACTACTACTACTACTGCTGCTGCTGCTGCTGCTGCTGCTGCTGCTGCTGATGATGATGATGATGCTACCTCCGCCACTGCTGCTGCTGTTGCTGCTACTACTTCTACTACTATTCCATTTATAATAAGGAATGATATGATTATGATGATGATGATGGTGATGATGATGATGATGATGATGATGATGATGATGATGATGATGA
>JADBJO010002712.1:211295-228795 GCA_016801955.1 Conus betulinus | reverse complement strand
CTCTCTTTCTCACCCCCCCCCCCCACACACACACACCTTTCCCCCCTTCCGCCTGTGAAGGCTTGCTTTAGATCGTGCATTACCCTATAATGTCCGTTTTTTTTTTTTTTTTTTTTTTTTTAACTTGATTGGTTTTCAGCAGACACACCCAGAGTCAAACTGACCGGGCAAGTTCCTAAATGTGGATGCTGTGCAGACTCTCCTAAAGAGAGAGAGAGAGAGAGAGAGAGAGAGAGAGAGAGAGAGAGAGAGAGAGAGAGAAGAGAGAGAGAGAGAGAGAGAGAGAGAGAGAGAGAGAGAGAGTCGTCGTGGACGGGAGACCTGGGTCAAGGAAAATCATTCCAGATCAATGAGGTCAATAAAATAATGGCCTCCGCCAAAGAAATCTATTTCTCACCCACGTCTGTCGTTCTCTCTGTCTGTCTATCAGCTAAATCATGGACAAATCCACTACATCGGATTTCACGAAACTTGAAAGAAATGTAGAACGTAACCCAAGGCTGAACTAATTTAATTTTATGTTAAATCTGGATTAAGAGGTCTATTAGGTTTTTTAAATTCACTTTCTCTGAGCTTAGCGAAATAGCGTACGTTTGAACATTAAAGCTAAACGGAAGGGAAACAGGACTGGGAAAGAGAAAGAAAAAAAGGCTTACAAGATGTATTGGTGTCTACAAACTGATACGATTTGCAGCTATCCGGATTTCATCCCAGACCCAGTGAGCAGTTATGACATTCACGAAGAGGACTACAGAGATTGATTCAGTTACTGCACATATTACATGGAGCTAGAAACTTGAATCAGCTGCCAGCTGACGCTGGGAAAAGCCTAGTGATGCTGAGGAAAGACCCATAGACCAGAGGGAACATCTTTATGAGTGCAACAGAGGTTTTTGCCCGGGATCTTCTTCAGAAGGCACGTAAGACCTCATGGCAAAAGCGTGGCCGTGTCTGGAATTGTGCTCTCTTCACCTGTCAACGGAACAGCGATGAGTGAGGCCGCAGGATGCAAATGGCAGTTGCTTAGCACTGACGTGTTTCACCGGTGTGCCCTTTTGGTAATGAAGTATGGGCTGGTACACACGTGGGGACGCTCCCAGGGAGGTTTTGTCGCGTCACATCCAATGGTCACTGCACAATGGCATATGCTAAGAAACACACTATATATCCCTTGACGCATAAATGGAATGCCCTCTGCGAGCACGCACACCCCATGTGAGCACGGAGAAACTTCTAAGTGTGGTGCAGGATTGCTCCCAGCTGATTGGTTCGGCAGTTCAAGACAGCACTTCTCTGGATCCCACTCGCATCTTCAGGTGCATTTTTTTTTTTTAAAGACCATGAGAACTGACCTAGACAAAACAGTTTAGACGCGCATTTAGCATATCTCTCTCTCTCTCTCTCTCTCTCTCTCTCTCTCTCTCTCTCTCTCTCTCTCTCTCTCTCTCTTATTCGATCTATCTATCTATCTCTATCTATCTATCTATCTATCTATCTATCTATCTATCTATCTATCTATCTATCTATCTATCTATCTATATCTATCTATGTCCTTTCGTTGGTCCTTCCTTCCGTCTTTATGAGTGAAGATCAAACTGGCTGCATGGCATATAGATCGATATTGGACAACAGAGGATTGATATATGATTTAATACATCATCTATTTGTGAACAAGTCCACGAGGATTGCATCCTAGTTTTTGATTTTGAAAATGCAGTTGATTCTTTGAATTGTGCATTTACGTTGTAGGTTTTGAAAGCATGTGGCTCTGGCCATAGCATATGTCGTTGGTTTACAGCTTAAAAAAATCAAATCTGCAGTAATTTTAAGTGGCCGGGTTTTTCGCTGGTCTAATGCAGAAGGAGGATGCGAGTAGGGCAATTACATCTTCTCTTATTTTCCAGTTTTGTCTATAGAGTTTTTTGTTAATAATGATAAAGGAGAATATGTCAATGAAAGAATTCAGTTAGGTGATGTAAAATAGAATATTACATTTTGTTGATGACACTCAATCATGAGTATAGGATATAAATAATCGTTCGAACAGGCTGTTGATACCCGTGTAGCTTTGATGCCTCAGGGTGGTGATGAATAATTTTTTGAAGTAAATTATATGAGTAAGAAGTTTAAAATAAACGCGTTTTCTACATTTGAGTATAATTTGGAATCCCCCCAGATTTAAGATACTTTGGGTCTGGTTTACTTTGAAGCCACTTATCCTGATAGATTTTTCATAAAATGAAACGTTACTGATGATCAGGTTACAAAGGACTATTACCTCACTCGGTACAACAACGGTAGTATAATCTTTAATATTGTTCAAACTCATACATTTCTGGATTATTTTTCCATAACGCGCTTCCACCAGTTTTGTACTAGATGGTTTTAAATGTTGCTGACATAAGATTTCAACACATGATTGGTTTAGAACTGTCATGGAAACTACAAACCATAAATGAAGAGGTATCGCAACTGAATGATACCCATTTGTAAAAGGTTTGTGAATAATATGAATCAGCTGTTTACTTTGGGATATAAAAATATTGACTGTTCAGGGACTCAAGTTATTAAGACTTTCATGAAATTGCTATCATCTTGCACCTAGACGTACTATTGAAGTACTTACTGAAGCAGCTTTCTACAACGAAATACTTAAAGTAGGCAATGACATTTCTTAAACCAGATGAACTAACAGAAAAGGGAAAACATAACATAAGCATTTTTGTCAAGGAAAAAAGCAGTTGTATCAGACATGAGACGAACCTAATGTTTGCAAAGATTTTGAATGTTTAGTGGTTGGATCTCTTAAGTAAAACAATGTGTCATGACAACAGTTACACATTTGAAGGATAGAGAGGATGATCGCATAGATATGTCAAGTGTATGGAAAATCATAGTTGAGTTATGCACAAGAGGGAAAACGTATTAATGGTATTTAATGCTGGATACCCGTGATCCGAAATATTGCTTCGAATGGACTTAGTATTTATATTGCATGGTATGCTGTTTTGTACCATATTAGGCTTGTCCCGAAGACTATTATAAAAATATTATTTTAAATGGTATAGGTTTTACGAACATATTACTTTTTTCTAAGTATGTAATAACCCAACAGACTGTATTTGCTGCTTTTTAGGAGAACTGCAAACTTAAGACGCTTTCTAGGATTAGGAAATCTATTGCATGTGGAACTGACCATGTCAGAAATATCAATACCTCCATTGTTTTTTTGGGGGTTCAGAAAGATAAAGAAATATAAATACATTTTTTTAAAAATATTTGATGTTACCGATTGATAAATGGTACATTTTATGAGAGAAAGGTTGAATAATGTGTTCCCAATCTACATGAATTATCAAACCAATTGACACGAGATACGTAATTAAAAAACATAATGCAACACTAATAAACGAAACACAACAACAGCAGCAGCAACAACACAATAATAACAACGAAACAAAAGCAAACAAGAACAACAACAACAACACAACAACAACAACAACACAAACAGCCAACCAACAACCACCAACAAACCAACCAGCCCAAACAAACAAACACACACAGAGACGCAGACAGACACACACACAGACACACACACACACACACACACACACACACACACACACACACACACACACACACACACACACACACACACACACACAGAGAATTTCTTGTAGTGCGCTTTACCCTATCACGTTCTGTTTCTCATCTTGATTGATTTCCGCAGACTCAGCCAGAGCCAGAGTGACCACGCTGATTCCTGAATGTGTATTCCGTTCACGCTGTCTGAAAGAGGAAAGGCCCGAAACACAGGCCCTTCGAGAGATCGGGCATGATAGGCTTGTCAACAACTTGTTTCGCCATCAAAGTGGAAACCTGTCCCTCTGACAGCTGCAAAAACAGAGAGAGAGAGAGAGAGAGAGAGAGGAGAGAGAGAGAGAGAGAGGAGAGAGAGAGAGAGAGAGAGAGAGAGGCGTTAATGGATGATGTCGGTCAAGAAAAAAATGTAATTATGAAATTATTCAGACCTATGACGTCATGAATTAACAATTCTATAACCTCACTTGGGAAGTCTTGTTTGTCAGTCAGTTTATCTGTCTGTCTGTCGGCTAGACCACACAAAAACTGCGAAATTCATTTTGAACAAAACCCGGTAAAAGAAAAAATAGAATGTGGCCCCTAAAAGAATTAATTTGATTTAGGTGAATGGCCAAATCAAATGGTCAATCTTTTTCTTGTATTCTCTAAACGTGGCTAGATGGGGGTTTTTTTTTTTTTACATTTCTTTTAGCATAAATAATGCATGAAGCTTAAGAAAAAGGGGTTTATTCAATTGTAAAGGGAGCAAAAGATGCCTTTAAGCGCTTTAGACGACAAGAATCAGGAGCGTGGTGGAGAGATGGGTATAAACCGATTAGCAGTAGCGCCCCCACCATCCCCTCCCCACCTCCAACCTGGAACTATGTGAAAGAGGTGGAAGTTGTCAGGTAACTGTCAGGTAACACCAAGCATCCAAGGCGGTGATTACAGCTCCAGAGTTCGAACCTCCCTAATGCGAAAGGGAGACAAATTTCTCCACTGGAATCTCGGGAGCATCAAGTGAGTAGGCTCAGGCTAAGGGCTGTCAGCTGAAGTTGTTGTTAATAAACAGACCTAGTCCATCACCTTCAAGACCAGGAGACCCAGGAGCCTTTAGCTTGTTCAGTCGCTGTGTTCAAAGGATCGATGAAATTTAACTATAAATCGAAGCAAAGAGAAGAAAGCAAAAACATTCATGTAAGAAGGGATAAAGACAAAACGAATGTTCACATAAGACTGTCCGTTTAATTCAGCTTTGTTACTTTGGCTGAATTTTAACTTCATTTTGTCGTCTGTGTTTTCACTTGTCAAAAGCTAACATGTTTGAAACCATTCTGAATTGTGATTCAGGTGGATCACGATCGCAGAGTGAGACAGAGTGTGAACTTGGAGGTCACTGTTACTTTGACCAAAATCAAACGGCTGAATGTGGCGAAGCGTGCAGAGTATAACCTTTCAGCAATATACGGCAGTCTTGTGAAGGAGCTTGTGTGTACATGCACACATTTCATTCTGAAGCGTGTGAGTGTGTGTGTGTGTGTGTGTGTGTGTGTGCGTGCGTGCGTGCGTGCGTGCGTGCGTGCGTGCGTGCGTGCGTGCGCGCGCGCGCGCGCGCGCGTGTGTGTGTGTGTGTGTGTGTGTGTGTGTGTGCTGTGTGTGTGTGTGTGTGTGTGTGCGTGTGTGTGTTCTTTCGAAAAGATAGATGTTGAATAAGCGTGACAAAACTTTCTCTTTTGGTCATTCACAAACGTCAGCTACATTGACACACAATATGAAACGGACATGCATCTTGGCCCAAAGACAGCCGACTCTTTTATAGCCAGCATCTTTTATTCCAGAGACGAACGCACAGGCAGACTAAGCACGCCGTCAGACAACAACCACCCCACCCAAATTCAGAAAACACCAACCACCAAAAGAGAGGGTACATACAAGCGGCATTTCTCAGAGCCCTATTTTGGCCCTAAGGACATGTAAGCAAAGCCACGTAACCACACTCTCCTGTGGTGCCAAGGAGCAGTGCACGGTCACTCAGACACAGGCACCCCATCCAGAAGAGAAACGACTTTCAACATGAGCTCCACTCCCAGGAACAGGGAAAGGGATTAGACAGAGAGTCAGCACGCGCGGTGTCTGGCAGATCGCCACAAACAAAACAAACAAAACAAAAAAACAACCGCTTCAATGCAGAGCAAAACAAACAAAAAGCCAAGGGGAGAGCGAGAGAGAACGAGAGAGAGAGAGAGAGTAGAGAGAAGAGGAGACGGAGAGGAGAGAGAGATGGAGAGACAAGAGAGGACACAAGCAGACAAACAAGAACAAAAAAAAAAAAGACAGAGAGGAGCTTCAAGGCAGAGCAGAGAGAGAGAGACAAGAGAGAGAGGAGAGACAGAGAGAGAGAGAGGAGAGAGAGAGAGAGAGAGAGACCTACTGAGATAGAGAGAGAGATGACAGAGAGAGAGAGAGAGAGGGACAGACGAGAGACGAGAGAGAGAGAGAGAAGAGACAGAGAGAGAGAGACAGCAGAGATGAGAGAGACAGAGAGAGAGACGAGAGAGAGAGAGAGCGATGAGAGGAGAAGAGACTAGCCGGAAAGAGGAGAGAGCAGAAGAGAGAGACTGAGAGAGAGAGAGAGAGAGAGAGAGAGATTCAAGCAAGTACATACCACGCTGCTCTCTTGTCAAAGGGATACAGAAGTGACATTCATTTCTGGGGGAACACTACACTACACTACGCTACACTACACTACACTACACTACACTACACACACACACCACACACAACACACAAACAACACACCACACACACAAACACCACACACACACACACACACCACGCACGCACACACACACACACACACACACCACCACACGACACAACAACACAGCACACGCACACAAACACACCCACACACACACACAACACACACGCACAGAGAGAGAGAGAGAGCGAGAGAAGAGAGAGGAGAGAGAAGGAGAGAGAGGAGGAGAGAGAGAGAGAGAGAGAGAGAGATGAGAGACGAGAGAGAGGGAGAGATTGCAGTCCCTGAGGGGGAGACATGGGTCAAGGAGAATAATCTCAGACCAATGCCATCAATGAATTAACAGTTTAATGATCACCACTGGGGGTGAGTATGTTTTTCCAACGCGTCTGTCTGTCTGTCTGTCTGTCTGTTTGTCGTCTCTGTCTCTGTTTGTCTGTCTGTCTGTCTGTCTGTCTGTCTGTCTGTCTGTCTGTCTGTCTCTGTCTCTCTCTCTCTCTCTCTCTCTCTCTCTCTCTCTCCGCTCTGTTTCCATCTTGCTGATGCACTTCACAGTGAACGGATCCCAGATAGGCAAGGCGTAGTTCCAAACTGCTGTACGGATGATAGTAATGCAAATTTGCAAGTACAACATACGGTTTGGTCAGCCAAAAGATATTTCTGGTATGACCCATGGTTAAATACAGGTACATAGTACATAACGCCAGAGAGAAAGTTGTGCACCTCACAAACATCCAGACAGACGTTTCGCTAAGCCCGCTTATCCCATTTACACAGCACTTCAAGGCAAAAGGACACAAGTGGGTCAACATCATCATCTTCATCCCCTCTGGATCGAGGTACTTTTAGCGGATGAATTGGCTTGAAATGTTTCATTGGGGAGCAAGAAGGTTGAACCGGCTGGTCGTGACGAACGATCTCGTTACATATCAAAGCTCAGGCTTCTTTTCTCTGATACTCCCTCCCCACCTCCAGGTTAGGTTAAGATTAAGCATGCGCAGTTGTAGATTTTACTTGATAGAAGGACGAAATACATTTTGCCCTTGCACGCCGATAAGGAAGTGCGGTGAGCGGTGAGTAAGCAGCCAGATTTTGAACAGGAAGCAGACAGACGACCGAACAAATCAACAGGAAATGTTACATGCCTTCAATGAGCGCAGTCGTTTTCTTTCAAGCCAAATTTAAAGACATTTATTGTCTCCTGTCCGGACTTAATACTGAGGGAGACCTATACCCCTAAAACGTTCAACTTAAACTTATCACAATGATTACATTATCTCTTAATACATGTATTTTACATGTGGTCCTACAGTCACAGTCTTTCTTTAGATTTTAGTTCTAGTTTCTTCGGGAATATTCCTTAGAAACTGGTACTGAATATATTTGACTGAATGTTATGTATACAGGTTGTCCATATGTGAAAGAGTTCGTGCCATGTCTGGTCTCCATTGTGACTAGAACCCAGTTTAATTTTTTTAGACTTATATGCTGCATGAATTGACTAACGACTTAATATGTGGAATTAGTGAGTTAATGAAATATTTAAATTTGTCAGTTACTTTATTTTATCATGAATTTGTTACACGCCATGTTACAATATAATGAATCTATAATACGCATAAAAAGGGTGTGTACATGCGCGCGCGCGTGCACACACACACACACACACACACACACACACACACACACACACACACACACACACACACACAGAGTAGTAGTAGTAGTAGTAGTAGTAGTAGTAGTAGTAGTAGTAGTGGCAGGGGTTGTGGTGGTTGTGGTGTTAGTGGTGATAATAACAATAACAAGAACACTTGCGTGCGTGCGTGCGTGCGTGCGTGCGTGCGTGTGGCCGAGCGTGCGTGCGTGAGCGCGCGCGCGTGCGTGTGTGCGTGCGTGCGTGCGTGTGCAGGCGTGCGTGTGTGTGTGTGTGTGTGTGTGTGTGTGTGTGTGTGTGTGTGTGTGTGTGTGTGTGTGTGTGAAAACACAAACGGACATAGTGTGTGTGCCTCTCTGTATAATAAATGCATCTCTCGCTCTCTCTCTCTCTATCTCTCTCTCTCTCTCTCTCCTCTCTCTCTCTCCTCTCCTCTCCGGCCTCCTCCTCTCAGTGCACTTGTGCATGTGTGAGTGAATGAGTGTGAGTATATGTGTGTACGCATGTGTGTGTGTGTGTGTGTGTGTGTGTGTGTGTGTGTGTGTGTGTGTGCGTGCGTGCGTGCGTGCGTGCGTGCGTGCGTGCGTGCGTGCGTGCGTGCGTGCGTGCGTGCGTGCGTGCGTGCGTGCGTGCGTGCGTGCGTGTGTGTGTGTGTGTGGTGTGTGTGGTGTGTGTGTGTCTGTGTGTCTGTGTGTCTGTGTGTGTGAAAACATTTAGAGGAGAGAGAGAGAGACAGAGAGAGAGAGAGAGAGAGAGAGAGAGAGAGAGAGAGAGAGGAGAGAGAGAGAGAGAGAGAGGAGGAGAGAGAGAGAGGAGGACGAGAGAGAGAGAGAGAGAGAGAGAGAGAAGCGCGTATACCCTATTAAGCTATGTTGATTGATTTCAGGAGACACACACGCACACTCAAACTGACCAGACACATGCTTGAATGGGGATGCTGTGCACGCTCTTCGGAAAAGGAATGGCACAAAAATGCACAGAGATCAGACATGATCTGTTTGTCAGCAGCAGTCTTCTCCACCAGAATTACACTCTTGCTCTGGAGGTTTCTTTGTTTGTTTGTCCCGAGCAGCTATAGCACATCCACACACACACGCTCACACACACACACACACACGCTAACACAACACACACACACACACACACCACACACACACACACACACACAGAGAGAGAGAGAGAGAGAGAGAGAGAGAGAGAGACAGAGAGAGAGAGAGAGAGAGAGAGAGTCCATGAGGGTTCAGGAATAAAATCCAGACTGATGACGTCAATGAATTAACAGTTTATGATCTCCACTACGGAGGCCCTGTTTTCCAAAGTGGGTCTGTGTCGCTTTGTCTGTCTGTCTGTCTGTCTGTGTGTCTATCAATTAGATCATACATTAACTACTTAAACAATTTTGGTAGAAGATCTCATTGATTTGATGCCAATTTGGATCCTAATCCAGGATTTTTTTTTTCTTTTTTTTTCTTTTTCTTTTTTTTTTTTTTACTCTGGTTCACTTACCCAGTGGGCGGCACGTCGTCGCTCTCCTTTGATCTTGCTGACGCCCCTCAGAGGTAATGCATCCAGGATAGGGAAGGCGTAGTTCTCTGTTGAGGTACAGATAATAACGATAGAACTTTTTAAGCATAACGTTTGGTTTAGTCAGCAGAAATCAGATAGCTGGCAAGGTACATGGTGTTGTTTAATACAACTATATATAATAACACATTAAAATTGCTTCTATCATCTTAATGATAAATGCAGGTATACGTGTGGTAATGCAAAAGTGGTTTGTTTTTTGTTTTTTTGTTTTTTGTTTTGTTTGCGTGTCATGCTATCTTCGAATTGATTTTTGTAGGTATTACACATTCTGTGTCAAGTCACATGCTCTTTACAATGAGCCCATGTGCGCTCGTGCGCACGCGCATACGCATGCGCAGATGTGTGTGTGTGCGCGCGCGCGCGCGCGCGCGCGCGCGCGCGCGTGTGTGTGTGTGTGTGGTGTTGAGAGAGAGAGAGAGAGAGAGAGAGAGAGAGAGAGAGAGAGAGAGAGAGAGAGAGAGAGAGAGAGAGAGACAGAGACAGAGACAGAGACAGAGAACGCAAAAGCGTCTTCTCCACAAACGTAATCAGAGTCTGCTTTCATTTGTAAGCCTTTCAAAGACAAGAGACAGATGAAGCTTGATATGTTTGTTTAGATGCCAGCTTTTTACGCTTTTGTTTTTTCCTTAATTCCAACACTTAACGCAAATAGAGTATCTGATATTTTATGTTCACAAAGAAACATTCTCTCTCTCTCTCTCTCTCTCTCTCTCTCTCTCTCTCTCCTCTCTCTCTGTGAGTCTGTGTGGTTGTGTGTGTGTGTGTGTTGTGTGTGTGTGTGTGTGTGAGAGAGGAGAGAGAGAGAGAGAGAGAGAGAGAGAGAGAGAGAGAGAGAGAGATGGGAGAGAGGAGAGAGAGAGAGAGAGGAGAAAGAGAGACGCACAAAGACAAAGACACAGACACAGACACAGTGAAATACAAGCACACACACACACAGACAATAGCAGCCCGCAGAAATTCCCCCCCCCCCCTCCCGCGCGCACACACACCACACGCAAACACACGCACACACACACACACACCACACACACACACAACACACACACACACACATACACACACACACACGCGCGCGTGCCGCACACGCACACAAGCACGTACCTACACACACATGTAACTAGTGATATTCTCTCTCTCTCTCTCTCTCTCTCTCTCTCTCTCTCTCTCTCTCTCTCTCTCTCTCTCTCTTAAACGTTGCAGTGTGTGTGTGTGTGTGTGTGTGTGTGTGTGTGGTGCGTGCGTGCGTGCGTGCGTGCGTGCGTGCGTGCGTGCGTGGCGTGTGTGTGTGTGTGTGTGTGTGTGTGTGTGTGTGTGTGTGTGTGTGTGTGTGTGTGTGTGTGTGTGTGTGTGTGTGTGTGTGTGTGTGTGTGGTTTATTTACCTTTTTTTTTTTACAGGAGATCACTGAACACGTTACACCGATCTAGTATGTGTCAAAAAGAGACAGTGCAAAGCATGTGCTTTCTTTAGTTGGTGAAACCTGTTGGTTGGTGCCGCAGAAATCAGTGGGATTTGAAGAAAATGGGTCACTTTCATGAGGGCGCCGTTTTGAAAGTGTTTTTGAAAAAAAAAACAAAACATAATGATAGCAGTAGAAAGAATGGCCTAAAGAATGTGCATGTAAATATAAACAAGGATATTCATTTTCTTTTTTGCATTGGAAAACATAGCTGGTGTTCTGTCAAAACTGAATGACAAAGAATTTACTTCTTATCTTTCACTTTATTTGTTTGGTAGAGACATTTGTTGATAGCTGTGATCCACTAGCATTTCCGAATTACACAGCATATTGTATACCAGCAGTTAAACTGTTCAAACACGGGAGAAGTTCGGGGGGGGGGGGGGGGGGGGGGGGCGTCATTAAAAAGGTTGTTAATTATGTAACGGAAATAACAGTCGAACACGGGAATTCCCTTGGTTTTTCTATAAACAAATCATTGTTTGGTACTGATAAAGATATTCTTTTTATTTGTTGTTATATCCCACCAGGGCATTCTCCTTATTATAACTCTGGTAGTATAAATACTAATATAGAATTACTTGAACAGATTCTTACTGATACCATACTAATCGATGACATGTATATTTTGGTGTGGGGGACTTAAACAGTTGAGCAGGGAGATACATTTACGAAGATTAATGGCGTCTTTGGCAACACTGCTGTAGAGGATGAGATCAGCGAAAGAATGATTCGAAAGTCACAAGATCATGTAGTGAATGTATATGGAAGAAGGCTTTTAAACTTTGGTACATCGTTAGGATTATGTATGCTGAGTGGTGTTTGTGATGGAGATAGAGATGGTCATTTTACGTACATTTCTGATATTGGCAGTAGTATGAATGATTTTGTTTTGGCATGTGATGACTTTTACTCTGTTTTGCACTCATGTTGCGAAATGCATGTGGTGGGAAAAGATAAAATCTGATCACCTCCCTGTACAATTATGTATTAAAACACGGAAAAAAAGAATACATCTGCATTGTTAGACCAAAGGAAACATGTGTCACTGAGAGGTATAGATGGAAAGTTGAATATGCTGAACAATTCATTGAAGCAATGAGTCATCAGAATTTTTAGGATACTTTAGGTTACGCAGCTCTGGAATTATTTAACTACTGTATTTTGTAACACGCTGGTTGTATGAAAGAAAAGATTTATTTTGATGAGAGATCAGACAAGAAAAGTAATAAATGGTTTGATGAAGAAAATAAAATTGCAAGAAAAATGTGAGAATATTAATTTCGAAGGTTTGTAGGACGTTTAAAGATAATAGCAGGACCGTATATTGTAAAGCTCGTAGAGAATACAAAAATCTCTCGGAAATGAAAGAAAAGGAAAACTTGCAACTTCATATGATCTGGTGTCTTCTGTAGATATCCAGTACAAGTTTTGGGAAGCAGTTGGCAAAATTGTTTCCAAACGACGTGGTATGTACAATAACATTAGTACTGATGACTGGTTTTTGCATTTTAAGAATATGCTTGACAAGCAGATTGATAATACAAACTTAGAGGAGGACGATTATTATTTAGTTAAAGACAATGAAGAGATATGGTTTAATCAGCCAGTTAAAAAAAAAAAGTGGATAGTGATGCTTTGGGAAAATTAAAGAATTTAAAAATCAGCGGGTCTAGAAGGTATAATAGGTGAATTTTTAGAGTTTTCTAGTGATCATGTTGCTCTGTTTTCGGTTAAGTTGTCCAATGCTCTGTTTGATAAAGGTGTATATCCTGAGCAATGGACAAAATCTATCATTTGCACATTACATAAAAGAAGATTAGATGCTCCGAATAATTACAGGGGCATATCACTGACCAATATAAGCAGTGAGATTTAAAGTTCAGTAATTAATGTAGGGCTGCAAAAATGGATTGGAGAAAATAATACCACCACCGAGTTTCTGGCTGGATTTAAACAGAATTATTATGGATAATATTTTTACACTTTTGCGTCAGTTCAAAAGCAGTTAGTGAACAATAGAGAGCTACATGTTGCTATTATAGACTGAAAAAGCTTTCGATTCCATATCAAGAAAACATTTGTGGCCAATACTTGTCAAAAATGGAATAAGGGGCAACATGTATGCCGGTATAAGAACTATGTATGATAATGCTAAAGCAAGAATAAGAAATAAGGCAGACTTGACAGATTTTATTACTTGTTCAAGAGGGATAAAGCAAGGTGATGTGTGCAGTCCAGTTTTGTTTTCTTTGTTTACTAACGAACTTGCTTTAGAAATAATGGAAAATAAACGGCATGGGATATCATTTTCTCTTTGATTTCTCTGAATTGTTTTTTTTGTTATTTGCACATGATATTATTTTGATGTCAGAAACAGCGGCTTGACTACAAACTCAGTTGAATAGTTTGTATACAGCATCCAGTTATCTGTAATTGACAGTGAATGTGAATAAAAGTAATATTATAGTTTTCGGGAAAAGTTGTTATTTAAATTCAGGGGGAAAAAATGGTTATATGGTTCAACAGAAATGAAAGTTGTAAACAGCTATAAGTATCTAGGCCTGTGTTTTTCAACCAAACTTAGTTTGAGAACAGCATATGCCAAATTGGTGAGTAAAGCTAAACAAACATTAATAGCAATTCTGAGGATATTGTATAAACTTGAGAGTAATTCACCTATACTGTTTTGTTAGGTTATTAGATGCCAAAATGCAGCCTATAGTACAGTATGGCGCTGAAATATGGACTTTGGATAAGGCAGCTTTAGAAATAGAAAAGGTGCGCACATAATGGTCTTAAAAGTTTTTAGGTGTAGATGTAAGAACACCGAACGATTTCATGTATGACGATCTGGGTAGATACCCTATACACTTAAACTCTTATGTACGTTGCGTCAAATTGTGGTTAAAGCTAACAGGTATGGGGGGAACATAGATTGTCATATAAAGCATGTAGAATGTTAAGTTCTCTTGGCGAAAAGGGGAAGCATACGTCAGTTACAATGGTTCGAACAAGTTTAGACAATTATGGGTTTTCCTATGTTTGGGAAACTCAGAGTTAAGAGCTGGTTTCAATGTTCATTAAAGAATCTAGAGAGAGAATAACTCATTGCAGTTGGCAGGAATAGGACAATCATACGCAACAACAACAACAACAACAACGACAACAACAACAACAACAACAACAACAAAAAACACAACAACAACAACAACACACACACACACACACACACACACACACACACACACACACACACACACACACACACACACACACACACACACACACACACACACACACACACACACACACACACACACACACACACACACACACACTCGCACACACACACACACATACCTGAATATGTATGTGTGTGTGTGTGTGTGTGTGTGTGTGTGTGCGTGCGTGCGTGCGTGCGTGCGTGCGTGCGTGCGTGCGTGCGTGCGCGCGCGCGAGCGCGTGTGTGTGCGTGCGTGCGTGCTGGTGTGTGGTGTGTGTGTGTGTGTGTGTGTGTGTGCGTGTGTGTGTGTGTGTGTTGTGTTTTGTGTTTTGTTCTATATTGCTTTTTTTAGAGCGTGGTGGTCGTAGAAGAGGGCATTGAATTTCAATACATCTTCACTCCTGTCATTCTTTTCCCTCATCACCATCCTGCATCTTGTGCTAGATCCACAATTACCCTTCTGGGGCTCTTCTGGCTGTGTGTGTTTTTTTTTTCGGCTGGCAATCAACTGTCTGACCTACTGAAATATGAAATATTCATCAGCGAGAAAGTCATCTGGGACGGCGCAGACGCCAACCCAAAACAGAACAGTTCTGATTGACGTCAGCCGAATCCTACTCCCATTGCTTTCCAAGGGCTCCGTCTTCTGTCGTAGGTCTGTCCACACCCAAGATCACTGTTTTCTCTTCATATGTCTCCAAAACTCTTACAAGTGCATCAGGGCTATTTGATTTTACTCAATGCTCATTTTATTGCCAAAATGTTGGTCGTAGTTACAGGTTTTTACACTAGTTTAGTATCACTGTGCAGTAACTGATTAAATACCCCTCCTCTCCCCCCTCCCCCCTCCTCCTCCGTCTTCAGAAATGTTATCTTGCTAAAATGAAGCGGGTTGCAATACTAATGGCAACACATCTCGTAAGTTTAGTTTTTATTAATTTATCCAGTTGGAGTTTTGGTTGTTGTTGTTGTTGTTTTTGTTGTTGTTGTCGTTATTGTTATTGTTGTTGTTGCTAGTTTTATGGGGACAAAGTGTAAAAAAAGGCTAAAGACATGCTCTTTCGCTAATTTCAGAGAAAGTGAAAAAAAAAACATCTTGGATCCAAACTTAAATAAAAAGAAAATCCATTCTTAGGCCACATTCCATTGTTTTCCTTTCTTTATATGAGGTTTCCTTGAAAGTGATCGAGTAGCTTTTACGTGATCTTCCTGACAGACAGACAGACAGACAGACGTGGTGGAAAAAATAGGCCCTCTTTGCTCCAGGTCATAAAACTTATTGACGTCATCAGTCTGTAATGATTCTCCTTGACCCAAGTCTTCCATCCAGGACTCCTCTGTCTGTCTGTCTGTGTCTGTCTGTATGTCTGTCTGTCTGTCTCTGGCTCAGTCTTTGTCTGTTTGTCCGTCTGACTTTGTCTCTATCTTTCCGTCTGTCTGTCTGTCTGTCTGTCAGTCTGTCTGTCTGCCTCTCCCCCCCCCCTCTCTCTATATCTCTGCGCGCACGCACGCACACACATACGCACGCAAACACACATACACACACACAACACACACACACACACACACACACACACACACACACACACACACTCACACTCACTCAGAGAGAGAACAGAGAAAGAGAGAGAGAGAGAGAGAGAGAGAGAGGAGAGAGAGGAGAGAGAGAGAGAGAGAGAGACTTTGACACTTTGACACTGATATTGATTGTCATTACCAAAGAGGTCTTTTGACAAGGGAAGAGGGGGTAACAGAACAATAACATTTCCCTCTTCCTTTCCTGCAAACAAATAATACACATTCATTCCCAGTATGTAACAATTCAAAGGCTAACAAAAACAAATAAATCGTAACAATTTCCCTATGTCCCCACACACAGGAGTAAAACGGGTAAGGTTTTAAAAAATCGTAAGACTGACTCGACCATCCACTTAAACAAATGATGACATTGTATCTTACTGATCTCTTCCACATGCGATGAATGATAATTAATATTCATTCAGTTGTTTCTTATGATGCATCATCTTAAATTTGGCCGTCCTCCATCTGTCTAATTTTCAATTCTTCCGGGATGCATATCGCAGCTGATGTAATTACAAGTTCATCATCTGATGATGGATAACACGACAGCAACATCTGTCGTTAGATTGAGAAACTTTTCGGAATGAAAAACATTTTTTTAAATGAGAAAAAAACAGCGATAGTTTTCTTTACTTTCCATATCTGAGTGCCAATTCTGTTCAAAAGACAAATAAATCTGTCATTAAATTTTGCAATAAACTGTTGTTCTTTTCTAACTTTCTGGGTCATCGCCACCATTCCAAAATCCTGAGAGAGAGAGAGAGAGAGAGAGAGAGAGAGAGAGAGAGAGAGAGAGAGAGAGAGAGAGAGAGAGAGAGAGAACATTGTTTTGGGAATTTCCACAGTGCGGAATCTTGCGTAATGAACTCGCTGACATATCTGCAAGAAAAGGAACTGAACCTTAAATGTTCTCACAACGGCTTACTATATCCTCCTTCAAATGCTTAGACAAATGGCTTTGGCTGTTTTAGAAATAGTACTTAGAAACTTTTTTCTTATATTAAGACACAACATAGACAAGTTTTCTGTATTGTTTCTGTCAAAAAAAAACGTTCAGAATCTGTAACTCTATGATATGTTTCAATTCAGATATGTTGGCTCAACATTTCATCGACTAAAACTAGATGCTCTCAAAATTCAGTATGATGCATCAACAAAATGTGTATGTGTAGTTGCAAAGTGAAACGACTGCAGGCGGAAATCTAAACAAATCTTAAATAAATGTCGGCGAACCGCCCAGAGAAACGTGGACAAACGAGTCACAAGACAAACCACAACGCGTTTCAACCTCTTAGGTCTTCTTCAGGTGCAACAAACATGAAACAAATAACGAAAATGCAGTTAGCTTTGATCGCTTCTCTGTTTTCAGCGCAAGAAAGAAGGCGTTGAATGAAAACGAGGCTGTTGGAAGGGAAATAATGTTTCCCTTCCAACATTTCCTTTCCAACAGCCTCGTTTTCATTCAACGCCTTCTTTCTTGCGCTGAACACAGAAGCGATCACAGCTAAGTGCATTTTCGTTATTTGTTTCATGTTTGTTGCACCTGAAGAAGACCTAAGAGGTTGAAACGCGTTGTGGTTTGTCTTGTGACTCGTTTGTCCACGTTTCTCTGGGCGGTTCGCTGACATTTATTTAAAATATGTATGTG
>JADBJO010002712.1:191295-193795 GCA_016801955.1 Conus betulinus | reverse complement strand
AAATACGTACGGTTGAATGCTATAGACACAGTCTGTTTATTAAAATATGTGAGATTTCTTAGAATTCACATGTTTGTGTGCGTGGCATCTGTATGCATAGATGTGCGTGTGTTCGCGTGCTCATGTCAGTGCCAATAAGAAAACCAGAGAGAGAGAGAGAGAGAGAGAGAGAGAGAGAGAGAGAGAGAGAGAGAGAGAGAGAGAGAGAGAGAGAGAGCGCAGAGAAGCAAAAATGTATCCTCCACTGACGTAGTCCGAGTCTCTTTTTATTTGTTTGCACTTTGGATGGCAAGACAGATCTGAACCTTGATATATTTGTTTTGATGAAAGCTGCTCAGTCCGTTTTTCTTACTTTCTATATTCCACACCGGAAAGAAAAAAAATAAATAAAGTGTCTTGCGGCATTTCATTTTTACACACAGAAATTGTGTGTCTTAATAAGCGAGCTAGCTCGTGCACAAGTGTGAGCATGTGAGCGTCTGTGGGTGTTTATGTGCGCACGCACATACATGCATGTGCGAGTCCAGTGCACACACGCACACACGCACTCACGCACGCACGCATGCACATACACACACACACACACACACACACACACACACACACACACACACACGGACTCACGCACACACGCACCACACACACACACACACACACACACACACACACACACACACACACACACACACACACACACACACACACACACACACAGAGAGAGAGAGAGAGAAAGAGAGGAGAGAGAGAGAGAGAGAGAGAGGGGGGGGGGTTGGAGGGAGACAGAGAGACAAAGGGAGAGAGAGAGAGCGAGCGTAGTCTTGGATGGGACACGTGGGTCAAGGAGAATGATTCCAGAGCTATGACGTCAGCGAATCAACAGTTTTATGACCTCCATCAAGACTGGTCTGTTTTCCTCCACGTCTGTCTGTTTGTCAGTTGTCAGTGTGATCATACGAAAACACCTCAATTGATTTTAACGAAAACAGGTTGTAAAAAAAAAAGAAGAAAAGAAAAATGGAACATGCCCTAGAAACTATTTTGATTTATATTTGGATCGGGATCCATGATCCCCCCCCCCCCCCCCTTTTTTTTTTTTCCTTCTGAAATTAGGGAAATAACGAATCGTTGGTCCGTTTGCATTTTCCTCAACAAAGTAATTCATGGAATCTGACTAGATGTGTTGAAAACTCTGAACTTACATGATTTGTTGCGATCAGGATGGCGAGCCAGATCCTCTCAGCAATAGAACACTCTTGAAGGCAGGAATAGGGGTTGTAGGGGTTGTATTTAATTGATAACTACACATTAATGGATTGGAATAGAAACTTGTGACTGATATCAACAGGTGGGTGACAACATGAGAACAGAGTGAGGTAAAATAGTTCGGAGGCATCTGTAAGACATTTGGAGATATTTGACAAGAAAACAGGACTTTGGGTGCGGATAAGTGTACTGAGGTTGTGGGAAGGAATCTGAGGTGGGTTTTGTTGACGTTAATCAGAACTGTTCCGCTTTGGTTGGCGTCTGCGCTGTCCCACGTGGCTTTTTAGTTGATGAGTAGTTCAGTAAGTCAGACAGTTGATTAACAATTGAAAAACACAGCGAACAGTGCCCGGGAAAGGTGACTGTAAGGTGGTTGTGAGTTTAGCATAAGATACGTCTATACTGTGATCGTCAGGGAAGAAGAAAAGGGGAAAAAAAAAGCTGAAGATGTTGTAAAGTTCCTTCCCCCTCTCTCGTCCATCTCTCTCAAAACGCGACAAAGAATGTGTACTCAATCACACCCTCTTTTCTTTCTTTTTTTTGTGAGTTTGAATACATTTTGAAGACCAACTTATACAACTTATTTCAGACATTTTCTTTTTAAGTTAGCGACCTGTTTCAAGTCTAACTTCCAGATTGTTATGCATTTTTTTTCCCGGACTAAACATTAAGGATATCAAACAAGCCAGTCAAAGTCATATTTTCTGAGTATCATCTTTGTGATTTAATGGAGCCTACCTTACATGAAAGTGAAACACTTACAGACACTCAGAGTGCTAATTTGTCTAACATTTGATATTGGTTACTGATTGTTACCCTTGTTAAACTGACGATTTGTATTTAACAAACACCATTGAGTTACCTTTTGTTGTGTTTATTTAGTAAACTTTAAAAACAAATGCGTGTTTTATTCCCACTTCCATCTACGCTGTTTGCCCTTTCACACAATCCAGCTCTTCCCCCTCTTCCCATGCCCACCTCTGACCTTTTTCACATCCTTTTTCCCCCGCCTTTCTTCTTCCTTGTTTTTCTGGTCCTAAACTTTTACAATTTTTCTTCTGCTTCTCAGTATTTGCAATTTACAATGAAGGCAATTCCCATTTTCAGATCTCTACAATCACTCGTATGTGAGACGGGACAAATAGTAAGCAGAAAACCTTCCTACAAAAATAACCATACTACCCAAAGCATGCAAAGCAGTGAAGAAAGATTAAAGATAACGAATGAAACTAATCCC
>JADBJO010002712.1:183795-186295 GCA_016801955.1 Conus betulinus | reverse complement strand
GTGTGTGTGCGTGTGCGTGCGCGCGCGTGCGTGCGTGCGTGTGTGTGTGTGTGTGTGTGTGTGTGTGTGTGTGTGTGTGTGTGTGTGTGTGTGTGTGTGTGTGTGTGTGTGTGTGTGTGTGTGTGTGTGTGTGTGTGTGTGTGTGTGTGTGTGTGTGTGTGTGTGTGTGTGTGTGTGTGTGTGTGTGTGTGTGTGTGTGTGTGTGTGTACTCGAGCGCGCAAGTGCTCGCGCGTACGAATTTAGCCAAAGCACATGACATATGATTCATACTGAATGTCAATCGTTCTGATCATTATTATTTCAATAATGAGTACTGTCATAGTTACAACACTGATGTTGCCTACTAATTATGAAGAAACATGCCACCAGACGCTTAGTGAATGTGAGATATTTTGTGATGTGAAGGTCTGTTTGTCAATGTCGGCTTGTAACGTTTCCCCACAACATTGCACACAGATCCGGTTACTGGAACACAGCCATTCTTCAGCTATCATTGATCTGGCCTGTGAATTGATTCTGTTGGCGTTCTCTCTCCCTGTTGGTCAGAGCAAGCATCCTAGACTGGATCTGTAATTGTATGTGATAGTCACATAGCCCACACCCATCTCCACTGGGATTCAAGATCATGACGCGAATGGTGACTAGGCCAGAACTGTCCAGAAGCCCCTGGCTGGTCGCCTTGCCTGTCTGTCCAGGGCACAGCACAGAGCGGAGGACTGATGCAGTAAATGGACAGAGCTTCTGGACATGCTTCCACAACGCTCAGGCGTACAGGAAACTTGTGAGCACGACGTAATGATCTTAGTTGATAGCTTGATTTTATTTTTTCAGGTTCAGCACCCAAGTTTGATCTGTATCGACGTGTCCCTCTGTCTTCCTGTCCAGGAAGCTGTCAGAAAAGAAAAAAAAATCCCCAGGTATTTAGACGGTTTAACTGTGTTCACAAATATCAAAGCTCGAGGATGAATTGTTCAATATCGGGTAGACTCGGGTACCTTTTTTTTTTCTTTATTTTTTTTATATATATTTTTTTTTTTCAATTGGTGTTGAGCCCAACTCGAGAGTCTTCGTCGAACCTGTCGACTGTAGGCTGAAGGTAAAGCTCAACGTGCGCAATGAGGGTGAAATCGTATGCGTAGAGCGCGAGAATAAGAAACCCTCCGAGCATGATGTGTAGAGTTTGAGCATAGTTATCAGGATGGGCGGTCGTTGGAGGTATTGAATAAAAAAAAAAAAGAGAATGGTGCTTCTGGTTGCATTTCGGAGATGTGATGTTGAGCATGGCTGTAGTCAGTCCGGGCTGCCTTCCATGTACCAGGGCACTGTGAATACTGAGGGCAGACCCAATCAATCTGTCCAGGGCACTGTGAACACTGAGGACAGACCCAATCATCTGACCCAATCATCTGTCATCTGTCCAGGGCACTGTGAAACACTGAGGACAGACCCAATCATCTGTCATCTGTGGGCACTGTGAATACTGAGGACAGACCCAATCAATCTGTCATCTGTCCAGGGCACTGTGAATACTGAGGGCAGACCCAATCAATCTGTCATCTGTCCAGGGCACTGTGAATACTGAGGGCAGATTCAATCAATCTGTCATCTGTCCAGGGCACTGTGAATACTGAGGACAGACCCAATCAAGCTGTCATCTGTCCAGGGCACTGTGAATACTGAGGGCAGATCAATCAATCTGTCATCTGTCCAGGGCACTGTGAATACTGAGGGCAGACCCAATCAAGCTGTCATCTGTCCAGGGCACTGTGAATACTGAGGACAGACCCAATCAATCTGTCATCTGTCCAGGGCACTGTGAATACTGAGGACAGACCCAATCAATCTGTCATCTGTCCAGGGCACTGTGAACACTGAGGACAGACCCAATCAATCTGTCATCTGTCCAGGGCACTGTGAACACTGAGGACAGACCCAATCAATCTGTCATCTGTCCAGGGCACTGTGAATACTGAGGACAGATCCAATCAATCTGTCATCTGTCCAGGGGGCACTGTGAATCAACTGATCTGTCCACAGAACACTGAGGACAATCAATCAATCTGTCATCTGTCCAGGGCACTGTGAACACTGAGGGCAGATTCAATCAATCTGTCATCTGTCCAGGGCACTGTGAACACTGGGGACAGACCCAATCAATCTGTCATCTGTCCAGGGCACTGTGAACACTGAGGACAGACCCAATCAATCTGTCATCTGTCCAGGCACTGTGAATACTGTCATCAATCTGTCATCTGTCCAGGGCACTGTGAATACTGAGGGCAGGCATCAATCTGCATCTGTCCAATCATACTCTCAATCTGTCATCTGTCCAGGGCACTGTGAATACTGAGGGCAGAGTCAATCAATCTGTCATCTGTCCAGGGCACTGTGAATACTGAGGGCAGATTCGATCAAGCTGTCATCTGTCCAGGGCACTGTGAATACTGAGGACAGGCAGATTTGAGGGCAGATCAATCTGTCATCTGTCCAGGGCACTGT
>JADBJO010002712.1:166295-171295 GCA_016801955.1 Conus betulinus | reverse complement strand
GTCCTGTAGTGTCGGCTGATGCCTCCCCAAACCATAATGGAGCCACCTCCAAAAGCAGCCGCCTCCTGGATAGCATCATCTTGCAGCTGCTCCTGTGGGCGCCGCCACACCCTGATGCGGCCGTCTTTGGGGCTCACCATGAAGCGCGATTCGTCGGTGAACAGGAACATGGCCCCAATGAGCACGAGTCCACCTCAAATGGTCCTGGCACCAAGCAAGTCGGCGTGCCCTGTGACCTGCAGTCAGCATGGGCTTCTTCACCGGACGCCTGGAACGCAAGGCGGCGGCATGTAGGCGACGCCGACGCCGAGTGGTCTGCTGTGCTTACTGCTGTGTTGCTGACTCAAGGCATTGGCGGTGGTTGTCCTCTCTCCGAAGGGCCTGTCCTCACGTTGTGTGGTTTTCTTGGGACGCCCTGGGCGTGGCCGTTCCTGGACGGTGCCTGTGGTTTGATGGCGCTGTCTCAGACGGATGATGACCGAGTGTGACACTTGCAGCCTTCTGGCCACCTCTCGGACGCCTACTCCGTCCTGCAGCCAGGCGATAGCTCGGGCAAGATCGAAATTTCTCAACTTTCGTCTCGCTGGCATGTTGGTGTTGTGCTTCAGAACGGCTATTCGACGGCTTTTATGGCCATTGTGGTGAGCACAACGCACTCCCATACCTTCATGCTGTCACGTGCATCAGGATTTTCACCTGTAGACAGTTCGAGTCAGTGTGCACGGATTGCTGACAAACAGCTTGTTTTGCCAAACAAGAGCACTTTTCTGCACGCTCAAGGGGAGTCAGTGCAGCTGTTGCATGCTTGGCAGTATTTATTGAGAAGGCCTGACGACTGTCGCGTTCAGAAACCTTGGCAATTATTAACCTTTATTTGATATTTGATTTTGAAAGCACCTAAGGCATTCTGCGGTGTGGTCCTTCACTTATGTTGAAGTCTGTATGTATGTATGCATGCATGCATGTGCGTATGTCTATATGTGTCGCGTGCATGTATGTATGTGTGTAAATATGTATGTTTGCTTGTATATATATATATATATATATATATATATATATATATATATATATATATATATATATATGCAAACACACACACACACACACACACACACACACACACACACACACACACACACACACACACATATATATATAAAGTTCAAATCTTTGCCAAGTCATTACTATAACGACTGAAGAATTGTTAGCTAGCACTTGTTTTCCCCCACTACTTAATTGTTCAGCATTATATTGTTTGGTCAAGCAGTGGGAGATTGCATCTCTTAGTGGAGATCAAGTAAATGTTGTTCTGCACAATTCGTAGCCACTGACAATGCTTGGGTTATTGAACAGCAGAGCTGACCACTCAGACTGTTCCATATCTTTTGATCTCCCTTGCATCCTTGAATGGATCCTCAAGCACAGGCTCAAAGATTGTCCCTTACATTTTATACTGTTTGCATAATGCTTTTAGTTTTTCAGCAACTTTCTTTCCTTTTCACACTTTCGTTTTGTTCCATTTACTACCCTTCGCTGGCTGCTTTAGAGGTGCTGTTGGATTCTTTTTTGAACCCTTGGTGGTGAGAACACCACAGAATTATGGACTGTGATGTGTTTCTGTTTGACACCAAGAGCACAGACACAACCAGCCGTGTCTCCCTGATGAGTCTGATCCAGCGGCCGAAAAGCCTGGGAGCAGGCGATACAAAGATAGATTTGCCTTCGAGAGAGATTACGATGATTCCCTCAGACATTAGTGAAGGGTTTGTCACATTTTTTATATATTCCACCATGTTTTTTCATCTTCAGCTACCCCCCCCCCCCCCACACACACACACACACACACACACCCCATCCCCAAAGTTCAAATCTTTGCAAAGTCATTACTGTAATGACTGAAGAATTGTTAGCCTGCACTTGTTTTCTCCCACTATTTAATTGTTTTATATATATATATATATATATATATATATATATATATATATATATATATATATATGTGTGTATATGTGTGTGTGTGTGTGTGTGTGTGTGTGTGTGTGTGTGTGTGCGCGCGCGCGCGCGCGCGCGCACGCACGTGAAGACACACACGCACGCATACATAGATAACTTGCGGTGAGTGCCGTTTTATAACAATCACTCGCACAACTCAGATTTGCATGGGTAGGCTAACAAATGAACGGACGGACAATGGAGATGTATACTGAGAAACCCGAGGTTTACACACGGGTTAACGTTGTCTGTTCCAACAATAGCAACTATTCAGTCACAGCCCAGATTAGGACAGAGGCCAGAATAGCTTCGTGCGGCCATTAGGTCATTTGGTTTCCAAAGGATAAAAGGCCAGAAGTGGCAGACAGTTGCGGCGCGCGCGCGTGCGGCCACCTGACGGTCATTTGGTTTTCAAAGGAGAGACTTGAAGTGAGAGTGTGGTGCGTGCAGAAAATGTGAGAAGAGAGATAGAGTGTATGTGTGTGTGGTGTGTGTGTGTGTGGGCGCGCAGCGCGAGAGCGCGCGCGTGCACGCAAGCGCGAGCGTGTGTGTGTGTGTGTTGTGTGTGTGTGGGTGTGTGTGTGTGGTTGTGTGTGTGTGTGTGAGAGAGAGAGAGAGAGAGAGAGAGAGAGAGAGAGAGAGAGAGAGAGAGAGAGAGGGAGAGAGAGAGAGAGTATGTGAAGAGAGAGAGAGAGAGAGAGAGAGAGTGTTGGGAGTGTGTGTGGTGTGAGTGAATGTAGAGATGTGTGTGTGAGAGAGGAGAGTGTGTGTGTGTGTGTGAGAGTGTGAGAGAGAGATGAGAGAGAGAGAGAAGAGAGTGGAGAGAAAGAGAGAGGGGAGAGCGGAGAGAGAGAGAGTGTTGTGAGACGAGAGAGAGTGTGTTCATGTACATGTGTGTGTCACAGAGAGAGAGAGAGAGAGAGAGAGGAGAGAGAGAAAGAAAGAGAGGAGAGAGAGAGAGTGAAGTGTGTGTGTGTGTGTGTGTTCATGTACATGTGTGTGTCACAGAGAGAGAGAGAGAGAGAGAGAGAGAGAGAGAGAGAGAGAGAGAGAGGAGAGAGGAGAGAGAGAAGAGAGAGAGAGAGAGAGAGAGCAGAGTTCCAAGTCAAAATTGTATTTGGGGGCGTGAATTAAATATTTTTTTTTTAAAATCCGACAAAGAATGTTTGCTGCTAAAACAATTAAAACTGTAATACGAAATTTGTATTACTGTATACGAATTTGTAGATAAGAGTATTCAAATAGCTGCACTGCAGAACAAAGTAAGATTTTGATACCATCAGTATGAGTACATCCTATATCAACATAATTGTATAAACGTTGTTAATCTTGATATATCTAATGTTTGAGAATGTTAAGAAGAAGTACCAGTGCAATATCTTATGTATTGAATAACAAGCAGGCTTTATGATATTTGCCTGAACACCAAATTCAGGAATATCATGTTAGATACCCTCCCTCATGTAGTCGGTCACTTTTTTTTTTAAACCGATGTTTTAAACATTACTCATTAGTTAAATTTGAGTTATGAAAATTAGGCTCTCTCAGAAATTGACCATGATAAAAAATCTTGTAAAATCTCATGAAGTTCAATCATCTTTTTTATTTTATTTTATTTTTTTTAACAAAGTATTGTGTTGATAGACTGACAAAGAAACATGCAAACACCCAGCTAAGACCAAAAACAAGTCTAATACTTCCATCTGCCTGCATTGCCATCATTCGTCACATGCACATTTTTCATTGAAGGCAGAACAGAACCACAGGTTCATCAAGAATTGCTGTTCCATTTGATCAGGAGATAAGGAGAGGTCAGGGGACGTAGGGGTGGAGTCTGGCCACAAACTGCCAAGAGGATGGGCTCAGACAGTTCCAGTTACTGTGTGTCCAACGTGTCCCTACCATGCCCCTAACGAGTCGGACGTCCTCTGACATCACGTTTGTCCGTTGAGGTGTCTTTGATGCTGAGAGGCCATCAGTATTAAGCGCCTCTGCTTTGGCGCAGCGGATGGAGATGGGAGGCTGGTCATTTCCTTCTCATTTGCATGATTGTGCTGCTGTGTGCGCTGCTTTGTCATGATTGCCAGGATCGATTATGCCAAGGGGGGGGGGGGGGGGGGGAGCTCACATTGGTAGAGCGCCGGACTCGTAATCCAAGGGTTGCGGGTTCGAATCTCCTCCGGGCCGTTTCGGAGTTAACATTAGTTCTGATTCCATGTCCCATACAGTCCTTCGAATGAGACTATAAACCAAGATTCCGTGTGTGATTCCAAATTTACTGAGTATAATCAGTTTTGGGTTGAAATTCTTGATGCGTATAAATTCTTTTATTACAAGTCCCCCCAAAACTCCACTGAACTTCTTGCCGAACCATTATGCCACAATAAGCGATTTCAAATCGGAAAGAAGTGCATTGTATCGAAAAAAACTAAGTAGCAAAGATATTAACTGTCTCGCCCCACTTTTTTGATGACAAAGGAAAGTTCTTGCCACATGCACTTTTTAAAGAAAAATATATATAAATATTGATTTTGTCACTTTTGCTGGCTATAAATCGACTATAATGGACTATGTGAAAACCTCTGGTATCACAATAAAAAAACGATAAGTACATAAAACTCATCATTGTGCTTTAAACATCTTTTCGCTATAAATAAAGGCTCCAAGTTGTATTATGATATCATCATTGCGAATAATCATAAGCCAAAATGTTGTGATAAATGGGACATGAAATTGCTGATGCAAAATGATTGGAAATCCTGGTTTTTGCACGCGCACAAGACACGTGATGCAGGGCTGCAGTGGTTTCAACTGAAAATATTACACAGGTGTTTATGCACAAAATGTTGTTTTAAAGGAGACTGGAATCGTTGAAAGTAAAAAAACTGTAGTTTTTTGCAGTACATCCAAAGATAGCATTGATCATATGTTTTTTGGAAATGTCACCATGTACAAGTATTTTGGAATGCTGTCACTGGCTTAATGAAAGAAAAATGTTTGAATGCTGA
>JADBJO010002712.1:146295-151295 GCA_016801955.1 Conus betulinus | reverse complement strand
CATTTCATGGGGTTAGAAGCGGACGGAAGAAGTGCAAAATAAAACACAGGCAGAACTGGGCTGGTTACAGCACTCTAGCCTGTGGTGGATAACTGGCAACAAAAGCCTGGTAGCAGATGCTTGGCAACAGAAGGCTGTGATAGACACTTGGCAACAGAAGCCTTGTAGCAGATGCTTGGCAATAGAAGGTTGTGGTGGATGCTTGGCAATAGAAGCCTTGTAGCAGATGCTTGGCAACAGAAGGCTGTGATAGACACTTGGCAACAGAAGCCTTGTAGCAGATGCTTGGCAATAGAAGGTTGTGGTGGATGCTTGGCAATAGAAGCCTTGTAGCAGATGCTTGGCAACAGAAGGCTGTGATAGACACTTGGCAACAGAAGCCTTGTAGCAGATGCTTGGCAACAGAAGGTTGTGGTGGATGCTTGGCAATAGAAGCCTTGTAGCAGATGCTTGGCAATAGAAGGCTGTGATAGACACTTGGCAACAGAAGCCTTGTAGCAGATGCTTGGCAATAGAAGGTTGTGGTGGATGCTTGGCAATAGAAGCCTTGTAGCAGATGCTTGGCAATAGAAGGCTGTGATAGACACTTGGCAACAGAAGCCTTGTAGCAGATGCTTGGCAATAGAAGGCTGTAGTGGATGCTTGGCAATAGAAGGCTGTGGTGGATGCTTGGCAATAGAAGGTGTGGTGGATGCTTGGCAATAGAGGCTGTGGTGGATGCTTGGCAACAGAAGGTTGTGGCGGATGCTTGGCAACAGAAGGCTGTGGTAGATGCTTGGCAATAGAAGGCTGTGGTAGATGCTTGGCAATAGAAGGCTGTGGTGGATGCTTGGCAACAGAAGGCTGTGGTGGATGCTTGGCAATAGAAGGTTGTGGTGGATGCTTGGCAACAGAAGGCTGTGGTGGATGCTTGGCAATAGAAGGCTGTGGTGGATGCTTGGCAACAGAAGGCTGTGGTGGATGCTTGGCAATAAAAGGCTGTGGTGGATGTTTGGCAATAGAAGGCTGCGGTGGATGTTTGGCAATAGAAGGCTGCGGTGGATGTTTGGCAATAGAAGGCCGTGCAGATGTGTGACTGCCTGCAGGTCTGTTTCGGTGCCCCAACTGTCATAAAAAAACAAAAATGTCATTGTTGACCCCGTACGTTCTGCACGTGTTTGCTTCTCCCTTTCTTTCTTTCTTTTCTTTCTTTCTTTCTTTTTTTTTTCCTCCTATTTTTTTTTTTTTCTTTTCCCCTATCCCCTGCATTCGCTTGTTTGTCCTTCGTTTTGTTCCTGTTGTTGATCTTCTTCTCCTTGTTATTGTTGTTGTTGTTGTTGTTGTTGTTGATCTTCTTCTTCTTCTTCTTCTTTCTTCTTCTTCTTCTTCTTCTCTTCTTCTTCTTCTTCTTCTTCTTCTTCTTCTTCTTCTTCCTCCTCCTCAAGGTTTGCAACATTGATTTTTCTTTCTTTGTGTCATTTCAATGTGTCTCGTATTTGTTTAAATATGAATTTTGTTTCATTTTGGTTTTCGGTAAGTGCCTTTCTTTTTGACATTTTCCACGGAGAGAGAGAGAGAGAGAGAGAGAGAGAGAGAGAGAGAGAGAGAGAGAGAGAGAGAGAGAGAGAGAGAGGAGAGAGAGAGAGAGAGAGAGAGAGAGAGAGAGAGAGAGAGAGAGAGAGAGTTTTTTTTCCCGACATGGATCTGACAAGAAAGTGTGGTAATGCAAGTAAACAGAATGAATCTTCTGACCAATGCTTTAGGGACGTACACAGGAATTCAAAGAAATCTTTTTTGACCTCTGATTTTTTTTTTTTTTTTTGTTCATCTCACACAGGATGGGTTTTGTTTATGGTGATGTTTTTTGTGCCTCTTGATTGCTTTTCTGTTTGTTTGTTTATTTATTTATTCATTTATTTATTTTATGTTCCCGTTTGTTCGTTTCTTCTTTAACTTTTTACATTTTTCGCATTTCTGTTTGTTTGGTTGGTTGGTTGGTTGATTGTCTGTGTGTTTGTTCTGTTTTTGTTCTTCGCTTTATAAGTATCTTTCTGTTCTTTTTCTTTCGTACTAACTTTCGTTCTTTATTTTAGTTCATCTGAACGTTTTTTCTTCCCTTTCTTTCATTTCTATCCTCTACCCATGGTTTCTTTTGCGTTTTAATTTCCTGTCAACCTTGTCCTTTTATTTTTCTTTGCTATCTAAATGTGTGAAGAGAAAGAGAGACTTATCAAACAGTTTGCATTTTAAAGATGACATCTCAATCGTCAATCAATGCAAACATGCATGCAGGTGATATTAGAAGGACATTATTCCAAGACATTCCAAATATATCCAATAATGATGTTTTTTCTGATAATGCACCTCAAACAGCCTGGCTTTTTTCACGAATGATTTTTAGGGCTTATGGGGTGGTAGTATCTGCTAAAAGTTGGGGTTCATTTCTTCAAATTCCTGTTTTCTTATGCATTTTTTTCTGTAGTTTCTTGTGGGTTTTTATTTTATATTTTGTCTGTAGTTTGTCTCTGTTCGTTTCCTTTTTTTTTTTCTCCATATCTTCATTCTTGTTTTAGTTCCTTGTCTGCTTGTAAGGCTGTTTGTTAAGTCGGTAGTTTTTTGCTTTTTTTCAGCCTTTTAAAAAAAATGTCTGCATTCTCTGTCATTTTTCTCTCCTATTTCTACATTGGTATCATATAAAAAAAAAAAATGCAGACAAATGAGTCCGTGTATTTGCGTAAGAATGTGTGCATATTGCCTGCTTTCCCCGGCCCGTTGATGGACTTGTTGGTTTCTGTATGACTTGAGCTAATGAAGAAAAAAACATCGCACCTGTGCTAGAGGAAGTCAGTCATTTGACATTCGACTTCCTCAGTGGTCGTGAGGACACGGGCAACTCTTCACAAGCAGGGGGAGAGAGAGAGAGAGACAGACAGACAGGGACAGACAGACCAGACAGCAGACAGACACAGACAGAGAGAGACAGACCACAGAGAGAGATGTGGTAGATGCTTGAGAATAGAAGGCTGTGGAGATGCTATGCTGTTAACGAGTCTGTTTCGGTGCCAGTAATTGTCCTGACAAACCAAAAACAAACAAACAAAACAATACAAACAACCAATATCGACCACGTAAGGTCTGCACTTGTTTTTACTCTACCTTTCTTTCTTTTCTTTCATTCCCCCCATCTTCCGTTCTTTCTTTCTAACTAAAAAACCCCTATATAAAATCTTATAAACTAAAATAGAAAAAACGAAAAAAAAAACAAAAACAAAAACAAAAAAAAAAACAAAAAAAAAAAAAAACTCCTAATATACAAAGACAAAAAAAAACATAGAAAAAATATATTCTATAAAACAAATAAATAAATAAAAAAAAAATAAAAAAAAAAAAAACATAAAAAATCTAATTCTAAAAAGACAAAAAAAAAAAAAACCCCCTCCCCCCCCCCTCCCCCCACCACTCCTCGGCATTGCTTGCTTGTCCTTCGTCTTGTTCCCTGTTGTTGTTGTTGTTGTTGTTCTCCTCCTTCTTCTCCTTGTCCCTGTGTTGTTGTTTTGTTGTTGTTTGGTTTTTTATCGTTTGTTGTTGTTGTTGTTTGTGTTCTTATCTTCATTCTTCTTCTTTCTTTCTTTCTTTTTGATCTTTCTTTCTTTCTGACTTCTTCTCCCTTCCTCCTCCTCCTCTTCCCTCCTCCTCCTCCTTCTCCTCCTCCTCCTCCTTTCTTCTTCTTCTCTTCTGACAGATGTATATTTTATGAGTAGCCATCTCTATCTCCCTGTTCTCTCTGTCTCTGTCTCTGTCTCTGTCTGTCTGTCTGTCTGTCGGTCTCTCTCTCTCGCTCTCTCTCGCCTATCTCTCTCTCTACTTTCTTCACACACCACACCACTACACACCCACACAAACACACACACACATAGACTCACTCACTCAACACACACACACGCGCGCGCTGCGCGCGAACGCACACACACGCAGACACACATTCATCTGTATTCTCTCTCTCTCTCCTCTCTCTCTCTTATCTATCTCTCTCTCCTCTCTCCACTCACACAAAAACACACACACACACAAACACACACAACACACAATTAGACTCTACTAACTCACTCACTCACACCACACACACACACAAACCAAACCAAACTACACACACAAACTCCATACATTTCATATTCCTTGACTATCTCCTCTCCTTCTCTCCTCTCTCTGCCTATATCTCTCCTCTCTCTTTACACACACATTACCCTATATACGTATGCAAATCACGCACTCATTGAAGGCACAACCACTACTCGGAAGAGCCATGACAGATAAAGCAGACAGACAGGGAGGAAGGCAACACACGAATCAGCGGGCAGGCACGACAGAACAGACAGAGCCAGAACTGCTCTTACATGGGTGGCACGAGGGCGCTCTTCCCGTGTGGTCTTGTCTATATCAGGGTCAACAAGGAGGACACTCTCCACCTGACCGTCTCAACACAAAACGACCGAAAAAGGGGTCCCTAAACAAATTGAAGGGCTTGCAAACTCTGGGGTCTCCATACAGGGCCTAACGCGAGGTCTGTCAACACCGGGTATCCGTCGCTGTGGGGCTCACCGTGGTCAGTGAACGGCGAACAGGGACAGCAGGTGTTTCTGATGGGCCACGGACAGACGTTCACCTGGCCAAGAGCTACCTGAGTCCGCGAGTTGAAAACCTGTTCTGTCATCCCCGTGTTCTCACCATCACCAAGAAAAACCGAGCTTAGCTGTCAGCCGCAACGGAAAACTCGACGAAACATGGATATTTGTTGGTTGTTTTTGTCTTCAAGCGCCAAATCGAAACCACACCGGTTTTGTGATCTTATCTGTCCTGCTTACTAGAACGGAATGCCGCTCCAGCCCTCCCAGTCGGCTGCGGTAAACGCAGAGCTGAGATACGACTCCTGTGGCGCTGTGTGTACACACATTAGAACGAATAACCCATTCTGGTCTTCCTCTAAGCAAGACAAAACGAAACACCACGTCATTAGCAATATA
>JADBJO010002712.1:142500-145556 GCA_016801955.1 Conus betulinus | reverse complement strand
AGATAGCGAGAGCGAGAGAATACTTATCAAACATTTGCATCTTTAAGATGAACATCCCGGTGTGTCAGTTCAGGAAACATGTAAGTGATATCGCATTTACCTCATTCCAAGGCCTTCAAACAACATTCCATTGCTTGTATTGTTTCGATAACGACTCTAACATATTTTTTTTTTCCTTTACACATTATTTTCCAGGGCTTACGGGGTGAGAGTATCCCTGCTGAAAGTTGGGTTCTTTTCTCACACTCCTGTTTTTAAAAGGTTTTTTTTTTTTTTCCCTGTAGTTTCTTGTAGGTTGTATTTAATATTTGTCTGTATTTGTCTCTGTCCGTTTTTTCCCCCATATCTTCATTCTTGTATTCGTTCCCGTAATTTTAGTTCCTTGTTTCTGAGGTTCTGCTTGGTTAAGTTAGTTTGTTAATTCCGTAGGTTTTTTTTTTTTCTTCTTCATTTGTTTTACAAATGTACTGTATTCGCAGTCATTTTTTCTCTCCTGTTTCTAATTTGTTGTGATATAAGATTAAAAAAAAAAATGAAAAAAAGAGAAAGAAAAAGTAAGCAACGAGATGAGTCAGTTGTATCTGCGTAAGAATGAGTGTGCATATCATCTGCTTTTCCCAACCCCGTTGATGGAATTGTTGGTTCCTGTATGACCTAAGCTAATCAAGAAAACACATCGTACGTGTGTCACAGGAAGTCAGTCAACTGACGTTCGACTTCCTCAGTGGTCGTGAGGACACGGGCAAGTCTTCACAAGCAGGTGCATCATAAACACACACACACACAACACACACACACAACACACACACCCCACACACACACACGCGCGCGCGCGCACGCACACGCACGCACGCACGCACTCACTGCCCGCACGCACATGCAAAGCAAACGCACGCACACGCACTGCATACACAAATTAAACACACACACACACACACACACACACCACACACACACACACACACACACACACCACACACACAACACCGCACAAATAAACACATATTTCACTGAACCAGCCAAATCTTTGAAGCTGTTGATTAAGGTTTTCTCTTCACGCCAGATAAATAGACAGACAGGAGAGATAGCACAAACAGGGCAAACAGATAGAAATAGAGAGACAACAGAGAGAGAGATGAGAGAAGAGAGAGAGATGAGAGCAGAACAGACAGACAGACAGACAGACGCCAGAGAGATGGAAGGATATGGATGAATGGACGGATTTGATGGTTATAGATAGACAGACACGAAGAGAGAGAGATAGAGAGAGAAAGGAGAGAGAGAGAAGAGAGAGAGAGAGAGGTAGGTGAGAGAAATAGATGGGCAGACAAGACAGACAGACATACAGAGAGACAGACATATAAATAATAGATAGATAGACAGATGGTTAATAAATGCTCAGATAGACAGACAGAAAGAGATATAGACAGACATACAGACAGACGACAGACAGACAGACAGAACAGTGAGACAGGCAGCAGACAGCATAGCATACATTAAACTTTTGAAAACTCCAGCGGTGTTGTCAAATCCCAGTCAGCACAGTAAGTAAATGAGGTTCGAGGTAAGAACTCCACAGAGGCACCATGGCGTGCCAACGCATCTCACAGACATCAGTGTTTCCACGACACGTTTCTTGTCATGGGGTAAGCAGTATCCAAGTAGTCTGCCCGTAAGCTCACAACGAAGCGAGGTAGCCATTGCTGGTAGGTCTGCGGTTCTCTACGCTCTGCCAGAACTAGGAACTTGCACTGACAAGGCACCTCAAGGTAGTAGGCAAGAAGTGATTCGTGTCAGCGGATAACCAACTCCCGTAGCAGACAGGAGGAGCTCATAACGGAGTGAAACAGCCTGTCACTTGGCGTTGTCTTCTGACTTCCACTTGAGACTGATTGCCGACTGACATGGCACTCACTGGAGACCGATTCTTCTTTACGCCACTCACTTTCGCTTAAAGCGAGTCTGTCATATTGTCTAATACCCTTTCCACCAAGACATACTTTCAATGGCTACTCACCCGTGCGGCTCGAGACTGAAAGATGGGAGGGCTAGGTTTACATTTAATCGTTCTGTCTGTCTGTCTGTCTGACATGTCGTTTATGGTTACTCCGTGTCCGTGTCCAATTCTGTCTGTACTGTCTGTCTGTCTGTCTGTCCTGTCTGTCTGTCTGTTCTCTCTCTTCTCTCGCTGCTCTCTCTCACTCTCGTCTCTCTCTCTCTCTCTCGTCTCGTGTGTGTTGTGTGTGTGTGTGGTGTGTGTGTGTGTGTGTGTGTGGTGTGTGTGTGTGTGTTTGTGTGTGTTTGCGTGCGTGTATGTGTGTGTGTGTGTGTGTGTGTGTTTTTGTGTGTGTGTGTGTGTGTGTGTGTGTGTACTCGTGTGTGTGTGTGTGGTGTGTGTGTGTGTGGGTGTGTGTGGTGTGTGTGTGTGCGTGATTGCGCGTGCGCGCGCGTGTGTGTATGTGTTTGTCTGTCTCCGTCGGTGTGTCTGGTGTCTGTGTTTCTGTGTGTTTGTCTCTGTCTCTCTGTCTCTCGTCTCTCTGTCTCTCTGGTCTCTCTGTCTCTCTGTCCCTCCTCTGTCTCCTCTCTCTCTCTCTCTCTCTCCGCTCTCTCTCTCTCTGTCTCTCTCTCTCCTGTCTCTCTCGCTATCTCTCTCCTCTCCTATTTCTATTCACTAAGAGTTGGTCTCTCTTTCTTTCTGTCTGTCTCTGTCTGTCTGTCTGTTGGTCTACGTATGTGTCTTAGTCTCTGTCCAATCCCATACGTTCATCCATGTGCCCATCATCGTCATCCGTTTGTCTATCTGTCGGTCTGGCTCTTTGTTTGTCTGTCTGTCTGCATGTTATGTCTGCCTCCTGTCTATCCTGTCTGCCTTCATATCTGACTGTCTATCTGCCTATCTCTCTCTCTCTCCCCTCCTCTCTCTCTCTCTGCTAGCAATAACAATTGATAACAATATTAGTTGGCAAGCTCACATAACCTCACTGTGCAGCAAAATTTCGCAGAAAGTTTATCAACTCTCCAAATCAAACGCTTCCTCGACCTGCATTCACGCAAGC
>JADBJO010002712.1:130000-132500 GCA_016801955.1 Conus betulinus | reverse complement strand
GATGCGGCAATGACCCACTCCATAGTCACCTCACCAACACCAGCGTCAATGACCAAATAACCAGGTTCATCAGCAAGGGACGTCTACAGCTGCTGGAGACCAATGCAGTGAACAACATCTACTATCCTGATACTTACCGGAGAGAGTGTGCTTTGTGCGGGTTTCGTTCTGATACAAATTCCCATGCCTTGAATGGATGTCGTCAACTGAGGGGCCTCTACACACAAAGACACGACAGATGCGTTGAGATCATCAGAAAGGAGCTACAGAAATGCATTGCGACGGATTTTGTGGATGTTTTTCAAAATAGGCCTGTCTCTATAAACGGTGTTGAAGATCTGCCAAGGCTGAAACCTGATCTATGCTTCATCGACCATCGAAACTCGGTGGCATTCGTCATCGAGGTTTCAAACCCATTTGACGCATTCATACAAACATGCTATGAGGGCAAATTTCAAAAGTACATGCCTCTTTGCTATGCTCTTAGTGATGCCGGATTTAGCACGAAAGTGGTTGTTCTTGTAATAGGTTCACTAGGCATAGTTCATAAAAGAGTGGTTTCAGGACTTTCAATGTTAGGACTGCCCATAACAAAATGTAAACAACTCGCAAAATACTTGAGCATGTCTGTCATGATTGGGTCTAGGCGTGTTTGGTCAAGGCGGAATCACCTCATGAACCAGCATTGAAACTGACAGATGTTGACTTTCAAACTGTGCTTTAAATAGTATCAACTGACTAAAGCACAGACAGACAAAGAATTTGAGCCAGCCGGAGAGAGAAAGGACGTGGGGACAGAGAGAGATGCATTGTTGTTGATTGACAAGTTGATGCATTAAAGTAATTGATATGTATGTATCAATAATTCAGATGGGCCTGGGCAGATAAAGATCCAAGAGGGAACATACCCTCATGCATCTTCCAGCTTTTTTCCCCACATCTATCATCCAAAACGTCTGCTGACTGACACCCATAACTCCCTAATCCCTGTTTCTCTCGCACCCTCAACTTCATCAGCTTTCTTCCACACTGAACCACCCTTCTCCCACTTGCTTCCCCATCCCTACCCCCAGTCATGTGTAATCTCACTCTCCCTGCCTGTCTGTTTACCGTTTGTCATGGTTTGCTGATCTTGCCTGACGAATGGCCCATGCTGGTTCTGTTTCCTCACTAGATGCGCACCCTGGGAGACTTGTTATTGTGCCTGTCACTTTGATAGCTGAGCACGTGCTTTTATTACCTAATGATTTATGATGAGTTTCTCTTCTAACATGCTGAAGTGTATATGCTTAGATGTGTGGCCAAGACTCGGTATCAATAATGACAAACTAGTAGCAAAGCAAGGCTACAGTCACTTACAATTAATTACATTAAACACAAATACATCTTACATAAACCAGCATCAATAGCTCTGTGGAATATGTGTTGCCAAGAGCAGATAACCATAATCTAATGGACTCAAAAATGTGAAGAGTGAAGGGAAAATGAAGAAAGCAATGCACATTGATATCAGAAATAAATCAATAAAAATGATGATTTCACAAAATAAAGATGAGTGTCACTGATAGAAAATGCTACGCAGTTACAAAACATCATGTTGTACTCAGTTATGTTCCACGCGAAAGGTTTCATTGAAAATCAGAAACTACAGAGATTCTGTGCTTTGCAGATAGAAATGATGGGCAGGTGAGCAGCTTCAACGCCTGCCTACCTTGCGCTGAAGAGATCTAAGCTAAGTGACAAATTCGCTCATTTTCATTGTCTATTTGTTTGCGTCTTGCCTGAAGAAGACCTAAGATGTCGAAACGCGTCGTGTGTTTTTGTCTGGTAACTCGTTTGTCTACCTTTCTCTTGCCGGTTCGATGATTTGTATTCAAGATTTGTTTACATTTCCGCGAGCAGACGTCTCACTTTGCAACCAGTTCCACCCAATAGTTTACAACTCATTTTGTTGACAGACTGACCACAAGATAAAAAACTCTCACAATTGAAACCAAAAAACAATGGTTCATGCTTCCCCCCTAGCAGCATTGCAATTGTCCATCATAAGCAGAGTTTTTGTTTGTTTGTTTATTAATGGCAAAACGGAACCAATGAAATATACCTTGAGGTGACCACAAATCAGTGTTCGTTTTGATCAGGGAAGTCATGAAGCTTTCTGGTGGGGAGTGGGGAAGAGGGGGGGATGCTTGGTGTTGTCCAGTCACAAACTGTCCTGAGAATGACACGTGCGATGCCTGTCAATGGGTCCCCAGCGTGCTCCTACCGTGCCCATAACGAGTCGAACGTGCTCCGACAACAAACGTGTCCGTTGATGTGTCCTTGATGTTTATAGGCTGTCAGTATGGAGTGCCGCCAGTTTGGGGCAGCTAATGAAGATCTGAGACTGGTCATTTCCTCTTCATGTGCATGTTTGTTAGGGCTGTGTGCGGTGCTTTGTGATGATGGCCAGGATCGGTGATGTCAAGGTCGACGAAGCGCAGTTAAGAGAAGGTCTGTG
>JADBJO010002712.1:122500-125000 GCA_016801955.1 Conus betulinus | reverse complement strand
ATGGCGAGTGGAGAGTATGCCATTGACGGCGATGTGAAGCAGGCGATGATCCTCATCACGGACACGTGCCCTGACAAGCGTACCTGCTTCAGTAGCATGGCCTCGATGCTGGTGAGCTTCACCTGTTCAAGGACTTCAACACTGGTGAGGTAGTCACCCCCCCCCCCCCCCTGAATATTGAGGGTGACGGGAAGGCAGCGTTAATGGAAGTGCTCAAGGAGTCTTAGGTGACAGGAATAGGTGACCCACGACTCAGAGCTATTCAGAATGGTGGTAAGTACAATGGCTATAACAATAATGATAATAATAATAATAATAATAATAATAATAATAATGATAATGATGATGATGATGATGATGATGATGATGATGATGATAACAGAAAACCGGGGCCCGCTACACCTTGGTCGCGGCGCACGCTTCACTAGTTCTATCATGTGACCTGGCTACGTCCCATGGTCGCGTGATCTGAATCGAGTTCACTCAGTCAGCAACAGCAACGCTGAGGAAGACGGCCGGATGGCTGTCGAAAGTTAGGAGTGAGTAGTGCATTTCCTTTTGTTGGGAGACAAGGTCTAACTCTAGGTATCAATATGATAGTGATGATAAAATTATTACTTCTACTAATGGTAATAATAATAATAACCAATCTATAACAAAGATAATAATAATAATATAATAATAATAATAATAGTAGTAGTAGTAGTAGTAGTAGTAGCAGCAGCAGCAGCAGCAGCAGCATTCATTCATTGAATTCATTCAACGCCTTCTTCCTTACGCTGAACTCAGAAGCAATCTGAAGCGATCAAAGCTAAGTGCATTTTCGTTAATTATTCGTTTTTGTTTCACCTGAGAAAGACCTAAGAGGTCGAAACGCGTTGTGTGTTGTCTTGTGACTCGTTTGTCCACGTTTCTCTGGGCGGTTCGCTGACATTTATTTAAGCTTGCTACTACTGGGAAAGCTAAGACTGAAACGACCTGAAATCATTGCCCCGTGAAATCAGGGAAATCCTGAAGGTCTCTGGTCGGAACGCTGGATGAAGTCTTTGGCTACCAGCCGTGGAGGGAATGGCTCCTTTCATCTCAGTCAGAATATCACCCATGTCGCCCTGCTTTGCAGCAAACGAGGAGAACATGCACCGACAACACATGTATCTGTTGAAGTGTCTTTGATGTTTCGCGGCTACCATGTTGAGCGTCCCCACTTCTGGGCAGATGTTGAATATGGGAGAATGATCATTTGTTTTTCATTTGCTTTGCTGTTTGGATTGTGTGTTGTGCTTTGTGATGATGACTAAGATCGATGATACAAAGATGGACGAAACGATATCCACAGATGTGTGATGCATGTTAGTTTTAGGTGGCATGGCAGAGAGACCATAAACTAGGCCCCATCTGGCACGGAAATGGTGCACATGAATGTAAGTTAGAATGAGGATGGGGGCAAGCTAATGGCAGCATTAAAACCAGTTCTGGGAGGGGGGGAAACAGCAACAAAAAAACAAAACAAAACAAAACAAAAGATTTTTTTACAAACCTATACAGACAAGAGCGCAGTTTTCACACTGAGAATGTGTGCTGCGGTCTGCAAAGTTCAACAATTCGCCGGGTGAAGTACACTGTGTTTCAGTAAAGTGCATTGCATAGCACGTGTTGTCTCATATTACTCACCCATAAAACGCAAGCCGTGCCTTCGGATATGAAATTTTGCTTTTTTCAAACATTCTCTCTCTCTCTCTCTCTCTCTCTCTCTCTCTCTCTCTCTCTCTCTCTCTCTCTCTCTCTCTCTCTGTCTGTCTGTCTGTTTGTCTGTCTGTCTGTTTGTCTGTCTCTCTGTGAGAATGTGTGTGTGTGTGTGTGTGTGTGTGTGTGTGCGCGCGCGTACGTGTGCTGTATGCATGTGGGGTGCGTGCGTACGTACGAGTGTGTGCGTACAAGCATGTGTGTGTGCATGCACGTGCGAGTGCGTATGTGTGTGTGGTGTATGCCCGTGTGTGTGTGTGGGGTGTGTGTCGTCGGGGGGGGGGGGGGGGGGGGGGGGGGGAGGGGGACGGGGGGAAGTAAACATGTTGGTGGGGATGGGACAAAAATCGAGGAAGAAGCACATTGTCATTCAGCCAGCAACCTTTTTTCCCCCACAACGGTCATGGACAATGCCTGCGTACTGAGCACCGTAATCAACGGTTTCCACCGTCCACCCGCTAACCTCAACACCAGCCCCCTTAACCCACTCTCACCTCACCCCTCCTTCTGCAGCCTCCCCGCCCGAGAGTATCAGGTTATCTCGCTCCCCCTGCTTTCTTATTAACCTCCCACCACAGTGGGCTGACCTCAGCTGGATGAAGGTCATGCGCTACTTCAGTTCCCTCACCAGATATACACCCTAGGAGGTTTGCCACGCCTGTCATCTTGTGATTTAAGCTCCGGGCTTTACAACCTCCTCAGGTAATGGTAGACTGCTATGCAATCATACCGAGAGGGTTGCTCGTACATTGCAATC
>JADBJO010002712.1:105000-115000 GCA_016801955.1 Conus betulinus | reverse complement strand
GCTACATCTTATCAGAGCCATCATTTAGACAACTAGTTTACGATTGGTTGCATCACAACAGCTACCATCAGTCACATCATTTCAGGTACTGTCACATAAGGTACCACCGGTTACGACACATCAGGTGCGATTGGGTTACATCGCGTTAGATTTCCGGTACGTCCCGACAGATCCCGCCATGCACAGTCGGCTGCACGACGTCAGGCATCATCCCCTACACCATGCCAGGTAACCATCACTGAAGCCAGGTACCATCCATTGCATCATTGCAGGTATCATCAGCTATATAGAATCACGTATGCCGGTTACCTTGAAGTTCCTGGAGTCAACGAAGCTCTGAAGTACCTGACTACCTCAATGACGCTGACAGGTACTTAGTAACCTCGACGACCTTGATGGATTCTTGAGTATTCAATGACGCCAACAGCAAATCTGGTTACCTCAGCGGTGCTGATGGGTGTATGGTCACCCTAGTGACATTGGAGATGCCTGGTTAGTTCATTGACGCTGAAAGATATTGGGTTATCTCAATGATGATGACGGCTGTCTGATTTCCTCAATGGTGATGTCGGCTATCTGATTTCCTCAGTGATGCTGAAGGGATATATGGGCGCCTCGATGACGCTGCAGAGTATGTATACATCTCAAATGACAAATGGGGTGTACCAGTTACCTTCGTTTAGCACTTGAGTTGGCGTTGGTCCCTTAACTCCCTCTGACACTTTTCCCCTCCACCAACTACGCCACTGCCTTCTTTGCCCTGTGGTGATGGCCACAACTCTCTGCATTCCCCACCACTGCCTTCTTTGCCCTGTGGTGATGGCCACAACTCTCTGCATTCCCCACCACTGCCTTCTTTGCCCTGTGGTGATGGCCACAACTCTCTGCATTCCCCACCACTGCCTTCTTTGCCCTGTGGTGATGGCCACAACTCTCTGCATTCCCCACCACTGCCTGCCTTCTTTGCCCTGTGGTGATGGCCACAACTCTCTGCATTCCCCACCACTGCCTTCTTTGCCCTGTGGTGATGGCCCATCATAGGACTCTCTGCATTCCCCATCACTGCCTTCTTTGCCCTGTGGTGATGGCCCATCATAGAAGTGTATGCATTCCCCACCACTGCCTTCTTTGTTCTTTGTCCTGTGGTGGGAGCCAGAATTCTCTGCATTCCCCACCACTGCCTTCTTTGCCCTGTGGTGATGGCCCATCATAGGACTCTCTGCATTCCCCACCACTGCCTTTGCTTTGCCCTGTGGTGATGGCCCATCATAGAACTCTCTGCATTCCCCACCACTGCCTTCTTTGCCCTGTGGTGATGGCCACAACTCTCTGCATTCCCCACCACTGCCTTCTTTGCCCTGTGGTGATGGCCCATCATAGGACTCTCTGCATTCCCTATCCTAAGCACACACAGGGCGACTTCTCCAGACTCCATTTGGAATGGCGAAGTCAGCTGTGTGCAACGAAGAAGAGGTGTCTTTCTAACTCCGACTGTAAATGAACAGAGAGTTTGATGATGATGGACAAAGAATGGCAAAACTTCTCAGATGATAAGGGAGCCATATCATCGATGACATTTTTTTCTCTGGAAGTTTTCATCTCATGGGTTCCACGCTATCAGCGTGGTGGTCAAATGTGATCCCGCTCCACCACCCGCTGTTGTGTGATGATTATCACAGAAGCCGTTTCACACCACACGTGTGTATCTACGTTAAATGTGATCCATGTCAAACTAAATCTGAAGCCAAATGCGGCTCTAGCGTTTGCGTAACCCCGTAATATTTGCACGTGTGCGGTGAGAGAAATACATTTTGATTTCTCACAAAATGGATGGTAATAGATACATTGTTTTTATTAAAAAAACAAAAAAACAAAAACCTTCTTTGCAAGCTGACTGACCCTTCAAAAATACATTCCGTGCGTGTTTGTTTGTGATCTAATCAACTTATTCTCTGTTATGTGAATCTGGACTGTTTGTTCTAAAGGAGGATGGAGAAACATGAATGAAGGTCTAGGCCATAATCCGCGATGAAGGCTTCAGTTAGAGGATGCTCTCTCCCGCTTGCTTCGTGACTAATCAAGCATTGTGGTCGGCCAAGGCTACCCTGACTGTGTGCCTTTGGTGTTATCGACCAGAACACACACGAAACACCATCCATGTGACCAGAACACACGAAACACCATCCATGTGACCAGAACACACGAAACACCATCAATGTGACCAGAAGACACGAAACACCATCAATGTGACCAGAACACACGAAACACCATCAATGTGACCAGAACACACGAAACACCATCCATGTGACCAGAACACACGAAACACCATCCATGTGACCAGAAGACACGAAACACCATCCATGTGACCAGAAGACACGAAACACCATCAATGTGACCAGAAGACACGAAACACCATCAATGTGACCAGAACACACGAAACACCATCAATGTGACCAGAACACACGAAACACCATCAATGTGACCAGAACACACACGAAACCCATCAATGTGATTCGGTAGCAGTGCAGTATTTCCTCTAGCATGTTGTCTAACGATTTGATATTGATGGATTCAGAAAGACGGCAACACAGGGACTGTGACAGACCAAACTAGATGTAGCTAGCTGTGTACGAAGATGTCGGATGTGCTTGCGACAGTTATGCCACTTTCGTTATCCTCGATGATAACAAGGCAAGACAGACAAAGAAATCAGATGAAATGAATTTAATAGAACAAAACAAAATGCAATAGAAAATACAGTTTGCAAACATATGATTTCGTCAAAGACCATTTGCCAGTCAAGAGATGCCGTCTTTGGTCCTATGAAATTGCTTCCTCTTCACGCTCGTGATTTGACATATTCTACATTCTGTAAATCCACATTTTGGTAAAGATGCAATATGAAAAATCCTTCGCTGCATTCCATGAATTTTGTTTTTAGACTACCAGTGTTCTTCTTTAAAAAAAAAACACAAAAAAATGCTACTAAAATCCTGCTTTATATGTGCCTTGCATCTACAGAGCTGTGCAGTGTGCGTGGCTCTGTCCATGCGGTCCATGACAGTTGAGATTGAAACAAAGCACGTGCGCAGTGTCAGGTACGTGCCGCACAATAACAAGAAAGAGATCAGTTTACAGATTTGTGGAACAGTGATGTCTTTGATTTTTGGAAGGGTTTGTGTAGTGCTCTCTCTCTCTCTCTCTCTCTCTCTCTCTCTCTCTCTCTCTCTCTCTCTCTCTCTCTCTCTCTCTCTCTCTTTTTTCCGTGTTATCGTACGTGTATGTGTATGTGTGTGTGCGTGTGTGCGTGCGTGCGTGCGCGCATGTGTGTGTGTATGTATGTGTGTAAGAGAGAGAGAGAGAGAGAGAGAGAGAGAGAGAGAGAGAGAGAGAGAGAGAGAGAGAGAGAATGTATATTACAGAAGTTTTTTTTTTTTTTTTTTTTTTTTTTTTTTTTTTTAAAGATTTATGCTCTTGTATGAAAGCATACATGATTATCCCGATTTCAGACGATCCGCTGGTTTTGACGTCAAGGCCTGGATTGCTCGTACCAGAGTGGATATTTGTGTTTCTTTGTTTCTTTTGTGTGTGTGTGTGTGTGTGTGTGTGTGTGTGTGTGTGTGTGTGTGCTTTTTGTACTGAGCCGTTCCTTCTGTCAGTTTCAAAGGAATACTACCATATTCAAGACACACTTCCGACCGACCGTTCTTGGTTTGAAATAGCTGCGAGGCTTGAAAGGGAATGAATACACCTGGCACGTACTTGTTCCGACTGGTAGTGCACAAAAACATTGCTTGTGTGGACACGACAGTGTAGTAGCCACCACAGCAACTGTATAGACATTAACACTTCAGAGAATATCCCTTGCTATTTGATCCACTGAGGTCATTCTCTTATCATTTCAGTTTGAGGTTGCGTTCAGATGTGTGTCATCTGAATCTGTCATTGTGTCAAGAGAATGACATTCAGAATGTTGATGATTCATGGCAGACTGTCGTAGTGGATAGTTATTCAAGTTCAATGTCCGGTTGTGTGTCCCAACATTAGAATGCAGTCGATTTCAATGTAACGAACGTCGACCAGTCAGTCAGTTTCATTCAAAATAGTAACACTGACAATCATAACGATGATGATGATGATGATGATGATGATGGATGATGACCAAGATGATGATGATGATGATGATGATGATGATGATGATACAACTACTACTCCTGCTGCTGCTGCTGCTGCTGCTGCTGCTGCTGCTGCTGCTCCTCTTCCTCCTCCTCTTCCTCCTCTCCTCGTCCTCGTCCTACTACTACTACTACTACTACTGCTGCTGCTGCTGCTGCTGCTGCTGCTGCTACTACTACTACTACTACTACTGCTGCTGCTGCTGCTGCTGCTGCTGCTGCTGCTTCTACTACTACTACTACTACTACTACTACTACTACTACTACTACTACTACCATCATCATTATGCTGATTAAAAAATATAGAAAAAAAAATGATCAACTGTTGGGTTGGGGTGGGGATGGGTAGGGTGCTATTAACCACACCCACAATCACCATGAAAATGCAGGGTTTACGCAAAGGGTGAGGGGCAAATGACATGAATAAAAGAGAAAGTGATATACCTTGCACTGACAGGATACAGACAATCTTGACGTTTGTTTGTAACCAAAGCAATTTTTATGCCTGTGTTTTGTCTCCTGAGCGTGTCCCTAGTAGCTGGCAGTTGACTGAAGTTGTCATAGTCCATCCATGGCAATCCACAAAAAAGCAACATCTATGAGTCTGTAGTGTTCTCAGCACCTCGGGAAATACACCGACATCAAACAGACCCAGCATAGAATGCAGAAAAAGGAAAACAGAAGAAAACTATCATAATGAAATAAATCTAAAACAAAATAGCGAATCATTAAAATAAAGGGAAGAATGAAGGTGTTATGAAAGATTGTGTTGATATTTAATAAGATCTTTAATACTGAATATCCTATCATAAGTCAAACGCCAAAGAGATTCTCCACTTTTCCGATGGTAGAAACAGATACGAAATCAGCGATTTTAATCTTAAGTACAGTATGTGCTGTCTTCAGAAATCATAAATCAAAGTAAAACCATAAATCATCTTTAAAAATCCTATAACCCAAAGCAGAATAATATATTGTCGTAAAAAGACCCATTACAAAAAGCAAAATCACATATTGGCTGAAGAAAAAATCTCAAGAGAGAAATCACGGGCAATGTTAAAAACCGTATACCGTACCGTAATATGAACCATGCGATTTAGATGTGTGTTACTTATACTAAAGAATAAACACGAAGCGCACATACACTGAGTTGCAGAGACATCTTCTATCCTGACCAGACATTAGACTGCAGCTTCTTGAAATAAGACAAAATGATATTGTCCATCATGGACTATCTTCAATCAGACAACAGAGCAAGACTTTCTAACTAACTTACTCCCGTTTTGTAATACCCGTATCCACGCACTTCCATGGGCTATTAGTCAAATGGTAAGGGCGTTTGTTTATGGAGCAGACGGTGGCGATTTTAAACGACTTGTGGGTGGGGAGTTTCATGGATAAGAAACCATCTCAGTCCACCCATTTGCAAATGCATACCTTCTTCAGGTCAGAGAAAGTCAACATGAGGAAGGAGAGGGAGGCGTTCCACCTTCCATCACGCCACACCAAACACTTTGCCAGCCGTTCACTGTCACTACAACCATTAGGTTATTGGACCTCAACCTGTACCCTCAAACCTACTAATGCACTCCTGTGTTTATCAGCGTTAATCTAACACGAGTTTTGTCATCCATGTGCACCTACAGCTCAAGATTGGTGAGACTTGGAGGATGATAAAAATAATACTTTGCCATTTGCAACATCCAGTGACCTCCTTATGCGATTGGATTTGAATGTCAGGTCATCCTGGAATCTCTAGGACAAGTAGCTTCCAATCTGAAAATCGGAGAAAACGTTGAAATAATATTCACATTTAACAATTGAGAGAGCGCCCTACAGCTTACAGTTTTAATCAAAATTAGTCTCAGTAAATCTAATGCTGAATTTTTTTTTAATTGCTAGTCTTAAATTATCATACCCAGCATCCAAAGCAGAACACACATTGTACTTGCTTCCAAACAACGTAATCCTCAAACGCATGCATAACAAGACCGATACATTTTCCTTTTGTTTTTCATCATCATTTGTTTACCTCGGATCATAAAAAAGTGAAGCTAAACTCAAGACGTGAAAAAAAAGAAATGAATTACTCTCGAATACAGATCAGGTTAAAATTCCAGAACACTCTGGTAAAATTCCTTTCTATAGTTTATAAAACTGGCGGGTTGACAAACATGCAAACGCAGAGACAAAACTGAAAACAATACCTCACTATACTGCTTTCTCCTGTGAGGATTGTTATCATCCATAAGATATGAAGATCACATAGAAGACATCATGGCACTTGCGATAACATATACATCTCAAATTATTGACCCTCTTGGACATGGCAAACAGAAAGGCATCCAGAGAAAGAATCTGAGGGGTATTTCCGCAAACTGTTGTGAGAACAGCTAACGCAGTCCAGGTCAACGTGCCCCCAAGGTGTGCTTCCTGTGCCTGATGAGTCACGTGCATCAGACAACAAAATCTGTCTGTTGCAGTGTCTTTGATGTTAAAGGGCTGTCAGCATTAAGTGCCTCTGCCTCTGGGTGGCTGTCGGAGATGGAAGGATATTCATTTCCTGTTCATCTGCAACATTGTTTGGGTTGTGTGTGGTGTTTCCTGATGAATGTCCAGATCGAAGATGCAAAGATCCACGTGGTAAAATGAAGGGGAAATGAGTGATGAATGATATCTTAAAATTGCATGGCGTAGTTGCCACAAACCACATCCCATTTGCAGCCTCGATGTGACATGCATTTAAAAAAATGTAAAGAGATTGGTGAGAAAAAAAATGCCAGGAAAAAATGTTCCGAAATTTGTATTAAAAACAGGTTACACACACGCACAGGAAACAAAGAATATATATATATATATATATATATATATATATATATATATATATATATATATATATATATATATATATATATATATATATATGTGTGTGTGTGTGTGTGTGTGTGTGTGTGTGTGTGTGTGTGTGTGTGTGTGCTCGCAGATATCAAGACGAAATCTAGCCTTGGGACTTCTTTTTTTGAAAAAGAAAATGTAGTAAGCGGCGTCTTATGTTCAGAGTTTTATGTTTTTGCATTTATGAAAAAACTCACACTGTTATGAGTTTCTCACCTTGGTTGCTGCAAACATATGTACAGGGAGATACTATAAAGTCAAATAGGTTCGAATCTCCAAAGATGAATCTGATAATCAGTCATTTACCTGTTTGCATGCATTAACATTGAAAGCAACATTTTCATAAATTTGTGTTTTCAATTCTCTTATAATACCCGATCTGCGCTCCTGTTTGCAAATCTGAAGAAAAACACTCTTACTTAATTCAAACGCAAACGGTCATAAATCAGTCGTTAATAACTCTCGAACAATCAGCCACAGTATCAAGTCTCCCAGGGGGAACATCTGAAAACGGAATGGAAGTAGCATGGGACTTGTGTTAATCGTGGTCAGCAAACTGCGACGAAAGACAAATAGGAAGGTAGGCGAAGCGATAAAATGACGCTGGAAAGTGAGGGTGGAGAAGGTGGAGAGAGGAGGAGGGACGGGCAGGTGTGGTGTAGGTGTGAGAAAAGGGCAATGATACTGGGGATATGGAGGTATTAGGCTGATGGGAATGGTGAGTTGCGGTGCTCAGTCAACAAGCCTTCGTGATGAATGGTGTGTGGAAAAAAAAGAGATGAAGATGCACAAGCACATGTTCCCTTCTCATTGTTCTTTCCCCTACCCTTGTTTTAGCCCATCTATGCACACAGAGACACACACACAGAGACAGACAGACAGGCAGACAGACAGACAGGCAGATACACACACACACACACACACACACACACACACACACACACACACACACACACGCACGCATGCGCGTGTGCGCACATGACACACATGCGCGCGCGCGCGCGCGCACGCGCACACACACACACACACACACACACACACACACACACACACACACACACAAAAGCAAGCAAGCGCTTGAATGCACATATACTCTCTCACACACACACAACTACAATCAAGCACACAGACAGACACAAACAAACAAAAACACTCACTGAAGAGAATCTTCATTTCTAGGTGATAGAGGTGCGTAACAAATCAGGGCATATAACTCAAACACCAGATATTGTCTCAGACATATATCCCCCGGTAATGTGACTCGTGTGTTTTGTTACCGATGCCATCAGATCCGTTCTTTCGCTCAAGTGCAGGCACACACAGGGTGCAGATACATTGAGCTGTAGACACCGTCTTCGTTGCCTCTACATTTATCCGCAGATTCTTGAATGAGATCAGATCGTTCCCTCAACCACTTTCCTGACTTCAATCAGACGAAACGAGCAAGCATTTCCGAGTACCGTTGATAACACCCTGGAACGTGAACCAAAAATTGTCTACAGTTAGAGCGTTTGCCTTCGGACCGGATAAATGTGAGCTCATACCAATTGTGGGGCTGGACTTTGCTGGTATGGAAACCTCTTTGTATACCAGAGCTAAACGGGTCCCTGATTCAGATCATGGAAGTATAAGGTGGCAGGAGGCGGCAGGTTTTGTCTGCATCGTGCCATGCCCCTGACGTTGCGAATCTCTAGGAGTTCAATGCGTCTTCAGCCCTTGTATTTTTAGATCTGTAACTTTTACCTTTTAAACTATTGTATCCACTCCTGCATTTTTTTTTTAGCGTTCATCGAAAACACGTCATGTTACCCATGTATTGCTTGCTATCGCTCAAGACTGGTCATACATGGAGGATAATGCGAAAAAAAAAAAAAAAAAAGAAAGCAAGCTTCTTAACTTCCTGTCACATTGAAAGAATTCTTGTTGTGATTGAACTTGAACGTCTCTGCGACCAAACCAACACACACACACACACACACACACACACACACACACACACACACACACACACACACACACACACACACACATATATATCAGCATAATTATTCAGTGCTAGCATTACAATCACTAAATGTAGATGCTCATAAGCTACCGAAAATACGCAATTTTTATTATCCACCTTTGTATAACTATAGGAATGATGGGTAAAAAGATCAAACTGCCATTTATGTGAGAAGGGATCTAAATTATTGTCCTCTGAACCCTCCTACTCCTACTAATGCTGAAGTTTTCGCAACTGGGGTTACCGTAAAACTGAACAAGCAGACAAATTTGAACATCATTTCTGTTTACTATCCCAGTGGCCCAAAGGCAGATAATACAGACTGGTTAAAAAAACCTTCCTTTGTCAAACAACAAATGGGTAATACTGGGAGATTTCAATGCGCATGCTCCATTTTGGGAATATGGTTGCACCACTATAACTTGCAACCGTTTAGTTGAAAATATTGTTGACTCCAAATTGGTATTATTAAACAACGGTAGTATTACCAGACTGCGAGACATTTCCACTCATAAACCTACTTCTATTGATTTATCTTTAATTTCTCCGGAGTTGGCAGTAAACTCGGTATGGTCAACAGAGGATGATACTTTGGGCAGCGATCATTTCCCAATCATCATACAGTTAAAGGAGCATATTGAAAATGAAGAAGATGGAAATGAAGATAGTATCCCAAAGTTTTCATATAAAAATGCAAATTGGTCTTTGTATGAATCGATCTTGTCCAATACACATTTCCGTAGCATTGAAAATGAAGGTATAGATGCATATTATACAGAGTTTTGTCGACATGTCTTACAGGCTGCCGGAAAATCTATTCCTATTTGTAAAGATGCCCAACAGTGGAAATATGTTGGTAATTCATGGTGGAATTTAGATTGTGCGATAGCTGTAGCTCTTAAAAAAGAAGCTTATAAAGCTTGGC
>JADBJO010002712.1:90000-97500 GCA_016801955.1 Conus betulinus | reverse complement strand
GCTGCATGGCCTTGTAGCAAGATCCGGTGTCATCACAGAAACAAGCAATTCATCTGCATGAGCTTGTAACAAGATCCGGTGTGCATGGTGCAGTAGTCCTCCATGGCACTGGGGAGGGAGGAAGACAAGAGAGAAGGGGTGAGGGAAACGGAGACATACGTTGGACAGGAAGTACCGCAGTACGAATGGGGAAATATTTTGCCGAGATCCACTTCTTGGCGCACGGCCAACACAATTAAGGGAGACTAGTGCGTTGTGCTTCGGGGAAGAAGAAGAAAAAGAAAAGACACGCTATGATCGACTTTGCTCTTCAGGGTCAGATTCAACGGTAATCTAGGTTCAGTTTGTGAATGTTTTGTGTTTGTTCGTTCGTTTCATTCATTTCACCCAGATTAAGCGTCTAAAACCAACTCACAGTGATCTACTTTCAAAGTGAGACGACTGCAGGCGGCGGAAATCTAAACAAAATCTTCAATAAATGTTAGCGAACCGCCTAGAGAAACGTGGACAAACGAGTCACGAGACAAAACACAACGCGTTTAGACCTCTTAGGTCTTCTTCAGGTAAGACACAAACGAATAAAATAAGGAAAATTCACTTAGCTTTGATCGCTTCGGAGTTCAGCGCAAGGAAGAAGGCGTTAAAACGCGTTGTGTTTTGTCTTGTGACTCGTTTGTCCACGTTTCTTCCTTGCGCTGAACTCTGAAGCGATCAAAGCTGAGTGAATTTTCGTTATTTTATTCGTTTGTGTCTTACCTGAAGAAGAAGACCTAAGAGGTCTAAACGCGTTGTGTTTTGTCTTGTGACTCGTTTGTCCACGTTTCTCTGGGCGGTTCGCTAACTTTCACTTAAGATTTGTTTAACTCACCATTATATGGCAGACCAGGAGAACAAAAGTCACAGTAATATGGCTGACCAGGATGACCATTCATTCCACCCAGGTTAAGCGTCTAAACCAACTCACAGTGATATGGCTGACCAGGAGGACAAAAGTCACAGTGATATGGCTGACCAGGAGGACAAAAGTCACAGTGATATGGCTGACCAGGAGGACCAAAGCCGCTGTAATATGGCTGACCATGATGACCATTCTAGGTGAAGTGTCTAAACCACCTCACAGTGATATGGCTGACCAGGATGACCAAAGTCACAGAGATATGGCTGACCAGGATGACCATTCCAGGTGAAGTGTCTAAAAAACCACCTCACAGTGAACATATAGACTACATTAGCGCGTGCGCGCGCGCGCGCGCCCGTGTGTGTGCGTGTGTGTGTGTGTGTGTGTGTGTGTGTGTGTGGGGGGGGGGGGGGGGGGGGTATGGGCACGGTTGTACTTGCATGCACTGTACATTTGACTATGTTTGTGCGTGCACACATGTATGCCTGTGTGAGTGAGTGATTGAGTGTAAGCAGTAAGCAGAGAGAGAGAGAGAGAGAGAGAGAGAGAGAGAGAGAGAGAGAGAGAGAGAGTACGTGTGTGTGTGTGTGTGTGTGTGTGTGTGTGTGTGTGTGTGTGTGTGTGTGTGTGTGTGTGTGTGCGCGCGCGCGCGCGCGAGGGGTGGGGGTGGGGGTGGGGTGGGGGGGGCGCATTAATATGCATGTCTATGTATGCACGTGCTTCCGTATCCGTATAGTATTTAACTTGCATCCTTTATTGCCAACAAATGTTAGGTAACCTCGCCAAGACAAGAATTTATCAGCTGAAGTACTGACACACGTGAGGCAATATTTGTTCCCTCTGTATATTAAGGACGAGTGCTTAGAATACGGTGACAGATCAAGGATGGAAATGTCAGAGATCAAAGGGTGTCTTTCATATTGACGGTCGGCATTTGAGGACCAGGGTGTCTGGGAAAATTGACAATTGACAAACATTGATTCGTCGTGCGTTTGCAGGCCGCCTTAGTTGTCTTTTGCTTGTTTGTTTTTTTTTGCCTTATTTCTATTTGTCTATTCTGGGATTTAAGGAAAGGGGTTGGGGGAGTGTTGCACAGTTGACTTCACTATCAGTTTCGTCAAATCCCTGTTTTCATTTAGGAACAGGAGTTGACGGTGCGTCAGATTTTAAATACCGTAGCTCAGATCACCAACACTTCTTGGTCAATGGACGATTATGCGATTAATGCAGGAGTGCTGTGCGAGTAAATAATGTGTTTGCTCTTTTTCCCCAAAATATCAAACTGTAGGGTACGTTTAATATGTTGAAGCGCTTCATGTATTTTACACTGTGAGGGATATTGACAAAAAATCCCATTTGTCCCGTCACAACAACACACCTTTTTCTGACTTCTTCTTCTTCTTCTTCTTCTTCTTCTTCTTCCGTAGAGCGACCACAATCAATATTCTGATTCTTTTGTCGCTATATCAAGAAGGGGGCCTACGGGTCAGCGTTCCGTGTTAAAAAAAAAATCACTAGCATCGCCAGTCTTGCTGCCACGAAGACACATCTAGTCCTCAGTGGGGTCTCTTCTCACAAGATCCCTCCACACACGTAGCCAGTCCTGCTGCAACCCAAGACACCCACTCAGTCTCTTGCTATTGTGAATCCCCTCTCACAGGATCCACTCCAGGTTTCTGCTTTGTGAAAACATTCCTATATTCATTTCCTTTTTCCTTCCCTTCCCTTCCTCCCCCCCCCCTCTCCTCTCTCTTCTTTCTTTCTTTCTACTAGAGATTTGCTCCGCCACTTCATCTCCCCTGGGCCCCCCAGAGTTAATCCCCAGAATGGTCCATTATTAAGCCAGAGGGCGAAATGTCCGATAAGACACAGATATCAAATCATGACAGAAGGTAGGAACCGCCACGCTATGATTAGTAACCCCAGCAGTCTTTACAAGAATGTGAAAAAAAAAAATGTCTAGCAAAATGAATTGAACCCAATGTAGCCTGTCCACTGTTCTGAAAATGATTAGAAACTGCGCCGTTTTAAACTTTTTGGCAGGATTTCGTTTCTCTCTACACTTCGCACCCTCCTCTGGCCCCCTCTCCTCTTCAGGATCTATTTGACACAGCAAAGCATCGAGGTGGTTGATCAACAGGCCAACAGTGCAGCAAAGAAAGAGTTGAGCAGATTGTACATCCCTCACACAAACCTGAAACCCCAAACCCAGGCCTATGTCAAAGACCTCTGGCAAGAGGAATGGAACTCGCAGACAGAAAACAAGCTGTGCATATTCTATCCAAACCTGAAATGGTTTTACCGTGTGTTCTCTAAGCCACCGTAAAGAAGAAACAGTTTTGTGCCAAACTGGTCATTCCTTTTAGACCCATTCTCATCTTTTAAAAAGGTGAAGAAGCTCCATCGTGCATTTCCATGTCATGTACCACGCACAGTAAAACATATTCTTTGAGAGCGCTGGGATTTGCATGAAGTGAGACATAAACATTTTGCAGCATACTCCATGAAAACTTTGTTCAGAAATGCCCAACATGATGTGATCTTTGAATTTCTGAGGGGGATTAACATTTTTCATCCGATCTAAGATTTTATAGGAGAAAGATTTTTTAACAAAAGTTCCAGTGTGTTTTAGTAAGTGTAGTTTGAAGGGTTGGGTGAATGCCTTTTATTCATTACTTGTGAGTTGGCTTGAACGTGGTGATAGCCCTGATATGGTCCTTTGCGGTTGGCTGGGCTATAAGCAACATTACCTTACCTTACAACATGTAATCTAAAATGCCAACGCTGCGTATAACAGAATATTAACGTTTATATTGGTTAAAAAAAACACACACACAAAACAAAACAAAACAAAAAACAAACAAAAAAAAAAAAACTGACAAAAAAAAAAGAGAAACAATCAGCAAACCTCTTCGACCTACGTAATTCCGTTCGGAATTCTTGTTCATATGTGTTGCCAATAATTTATTGATTGTCATCCATTATCGTCAGACTGGCTACAGTTTTCATCATAGTCATTCAGCACTAGCATCATCAGCAGAGTTGTTTGGGTTTTTTTTTTCTTAATACTTTTTGTTGACTGAGAGCATCACATACTAGGTTTCCATCATTACACATACATTTTGTGTGCAATAATGCAGTCGTTCAAAGAGAGAGAGAGAGCGAGCGAGAGAGAGAGAGAGAGAGAGAGAGAGAGAGAGAGAGAGAGAGAGAGAGAGAGAGAGAGAGAGAGAGAGAGAGAGAGAGAGAGAGAGAACTGGGGCTCTTTTGGCGCTAAGAGATCAAAATAGTATAGGAGAATTTGAAAAATAAATAGAAAACAGAAAGTATCCAGCAGATAAACAGGATGTGAACCTATTTTCTGTAGTTTGGGAGACACACACTTTTGAGAGGTCTTATTCATAATGAAAGCATTCGCGTTTTTACAAATGTGTGTGTGTTTGGGGGAGGGGGGGGTGCGCGTCCATCCGTGCGCCTGTGCGTGCGTCCGTGCGTGCGTGCGCGTGTGCATGTGTGTGCACTTAAACCCATCTCTGTGCCAATGTTTAAACAACTGTATTTGTGGCTTTCAAATAAGAGCTACAATTTTTTAATGTTCACCAATCTCCGATGAAGGGTCAAGATGAAAATAATTACATTCACAGCATGTCTTTTGTATTGAAAGTCCCTTTGTATCTGCAATGTTAATTCAACAATACTGATTCCTTGTATACGTTAGGGCCACGTCAAGAAATATTTCTAAAAATTGATATGTCACTTTCTAGAGATACAATGACAGGAGATGGAAGAGCTTAGTAAAACTGGTTCCACTATCAGATTTGTCATGTCTTTCGCGAGTCGGTAATACAATATTTTGTCACTTCCTTTTTGTGTCTTTCAGATTGTTGACTGCATTATCCACATTGCAGACTTGAGAAGCCATCTGACCTTAAATCTCTACTTTAAAGGATAATGGTGTGGAAGATTTAAGTTACTGATCAACGAGACGTACATGACTAATCACTTCGTTTTTTGTATACCATCAGTACATTTTTATGTAGACCGTTGCATGCATTAATGCTGGACATATTTATAACATGGTGTACTGATGACAATATTGAATATGTTATGTTTTCCTTTTAATGCTGGACACATTTATAACATTGTGAACTGATGAGAGTATTGAATGTATTCTGTTTTCCTTTTCAGCAACACAACTCTTTTGATCATCAAGCACATAGACGCTTGGTAGATTTTTTGAGACAGAAAAATGTTGACATTCTGACAGAAGATGGGAAAGAGAGTTTTGTAATTGGTGACTCTGACAGATCAGAGAGAGAGAGAAAAAAAGGAAAATGTTTTCACAACATAAACTCTGTCATCGTTATCATTATCACTTCCTTAACGAAAGGCTCGGCGGGGCACCACTTGAGCTGATAATCTTCCTCAGTTACAGTCCATCCCTATCCCACTGATGGCAATCGTCAGAAGTCAGGTCTGTGAAATTTCTGGATGTGCCCTACCACCACTCGGTCTGTCTGCCTCTTTTTCTGCTATCAGGTAGAGTGCCCTGCAACGTGAATATTGCAAGGTGAGAATATTGAGAGACGTGACCTTACCATTTCAGTTTTCGTTTCTTGACAGTTGTCAGTCTGGACTGTTTTATCGAAGCAATGCGGCATCCACATAATGAAAATTGATACACTGGAGCCTCCTCTATGGTGAGCCAATAGCTCACTTGGAGCCTGACAACATCTCTGGTGTAGATAGTATCACCATGGGTGTGTTTATCATCTTCATACTAAGTTGTCAGCTGGCTTACAATCCATCCTGACTCAGACCTCTCTTTGTGATAACAATTTGAAACTGCACGCAGTTTCATTTCTCTGCACACTCTTCATTCTTTTCCATTTTCAAGCCCTCTCTCCTCTCCTGTTTTGTTCATTGTCAGAAAATTTTAAAATGTAATGATGACTGTAGCTTGGGAATAGGTAATATCTTTGGTGATGCACATGGAAACAAGCGTACGATCAAAAGAAAAAAAAAAGAAAAAGAAAAAGAAAACATTTGATCGCACTGCTGCTCTGTACAACATTTCAAATCAGTGTATGATTGTTTGTTGTTCGTTTAAACAAGAACGAGTGAATATCCATGTCAATCTTTAAACCTTCAAATCATGAACTAAGAGAACTCGGTGATTCTTCCTTCACCGACAAAGAACGTTGATTGCTTTACCACCATTGTTAGTGTTGATGCTTTGTGTGTCATTCTCCGCTAAAAATAACGATTGCTGGATTTCCCAGTATCTTGCGTGACCAACGTGTGTAAACAATCATCCAAACATCTAGCAGATAAAAAGGATCTGAACCTCTTTCTCCGCTGTAGAAAACACACAGTTTAGAGCGATTTCTGTCACCATGAACACGTTCGCGTGTCACACATGCTGCCAGGATCAGCACTCCAGCACTCCAAGAAAAGCACAGGAAATGAAAAACGGCGGTTTGCATGATGAACCACCGCAACCTTAGCCGAGGATTTGCGCACTTGCGCCATTCTTCCATTAGGAGTGGCTTCCTGTTCCGGTTTTCTAGCTCCGGAGCTTGTGTTCCGGTTGTTAGAGCGAGAGTGGTCTCAAACGCCGTCTAATCTAGTATGGATATTAAGACCTTTCCCTCCCTCTCCCTGACCCGTTTCATAGACCACTGAGGTTTGTGCCTTTCGACAAGGGCAGCCGGTGGAAATGCTAGAAACTGCAACGGCAACGCTATTGAAGACCGGTTGGAAGGTGATTGATGCCACAGTTCTCTCTGAGAATGCACAGGCAGCGTAACAATAGAGAACATGAGTAAGCCCAAATCGCAGCAGCACACTTTAATATTGATTAAAGATTGTCAGCTGCCTGACGTTGTGTTACAGAGGAGAAATTATTGTGTGAATGTGCACTTCCTTTCTCATGCATCGTAAGCACCACCACCACCACCCTCACCGGTTCCTCTCCCTCAGCACTGATACGTGCGTGTGATTCTATGCATGTGCGTGTGTGTGTGTGTGTGTGTGTGTGTGTGTGTGTGTGTGTGTGTGTGTGTGTGTGTGTGTGTGTGTGTGCAAACAAGAACAAAATGTAGTTGTGAACCTGGAAGGTTATTGACACTCAGTAGTGTTAATGATTAAGTAACGTGGCGTAATTATGGTATACTAAAATGTGATGTTTGATGCATGTATCTGTAACCTCACGCTCTATGGCTGCAAACACTACCCATGAAATAGGCAACATTCTCCAACAAATCTTCCAAGATGATCTAATACATCATATCTCAGAAGTATGTGACTGAATTTGACGTTTGAACTCTCTGGGATTCTTATGGAAATGTCGGTTAACAACCGAATTCCAGTACAGTGTGTACATGTCTACACAAACGTAAACTAGCACTCGGCAGAGATGTAGTGTCTTCTCCTGCAGGTTGCATGGCGAATTGCTATTGATTGCTTCAGGTACAGAAATTGCGACAGAATAAACCAGGTGGAGCTGTGCACTAAGAAGACCGAATGAGACCAGCCGCCGTGGCGAAGTGGTTAGCGTCGCGGACTCCCGGCTGGGATGTCGTTGGTACGATACCCATCAT
>JADBJO010002712.1:80000-85000 GCA_016801955.1 Conus betulinus | reverse complement strand
GCACGCACGTACGCACGCACGCACGCACGCACGCACGCACACACACACACACACAACCACACACACACACACACACACACACACACACACACACACACACACACATACACACACACACACACACAAATCAGCATCGCCTCGAGTTGGTCTGGGCCCGAGAGAAAGCTCCAGAATGAGGTGACAGGAGTAGTAATACATCGGCGAACAGCGCAGGGCCATCTGTTACCAATATTGCATAATGCGGGGATGCAAACGAATAAACAACCGCAGACACAATACCCTCTGATAGAAAGGTCCGTATGCGTATGAGAGAAGAAACCAGATCGCAATAACAAACGTTTTGTTTCCTTACGGAGCAAAAGTACTCTCCCTCTCTCTGTCTGTCTGTCTGTCTGTCTGTCTGTCTGTCTGTCTGTCTGTCTCTCCCTCCCTCCACTGCCTCTGTCTGTCTGTCTGTCTCTCTGGCTCTGTCTCTGTCTCTCTCTCTCTCTGTCTCTCTGTCTCTCTCTCTCTCTCTCTCTCTCTCTCTCTCTCTCTCTCTCTCTCTCTCTCTCTCTCTCTCTCTCTCTCTTAGAAAACTCGTTCACCCATTTAAATGATGATATTCCCCAAGAAGTTAGAGATGAGCTTTGTCTGCACAAAGTGTGAAAATGTGTGGGTGGACTATTCTAATTCCTTTTCCCCCTGACATCAGCTACAACAATATTCAAAATAACGCAATAAAAATAACAACTGCAACAAGAATGAAAAGAATCACGACCATCAACACAACGAAAATCAACGATTCCATTAGTGATTGATATTTATGTGCCACTAAACGGAGTGGAAAATGACAACCAGGAAATGAGGAATGCGCCAAAAATAATATACCTAATGTTATAGTCATGGCGGGCATTCTAATGCTCGTGATGTTCCTCTGGTTCTCAGTTACCAAGCAATAGCCGATACACGTGTTATAACTCAGGTCAAAGAGTAGTGTCCTTAAAGAAAAACAAACAGGAATAATTGTGTACATTCTTGAAGAGAGACGTAGTCTTGTTGCGAAATTGAAAGGAACTTTGTGTAGATTTGCAACAACAGTAGAATTCTATGGTACAAAAGAACTTTTCGAATGCTGTAAGTGTCATATGTGTATGTCAGCATATTCTAATAATTTATTAACATCTGACGCAACAGGTACTCAGTCGTTGAAGACACAGCATACTCTGCTGACCTATGGGAATCGTCCACTATATCTTAGTTTAACGACATGTACCCTCAGGCTGTGTCTTGTTGTTTGACTTTCTTTCTGTCGCTGCTTTAGGAGGGAAAAAATGTCTTATCCCTAACTGGTGGTGCTCTGAAGGCAAACCCTTGAAAGTCGATCTCTGAACTGCGGAAGATGGAGAAACAGCTGCGCCTGCGAAAGACTAATTGGTGTCTGGTACAGCTATTTCAACAGTGAGGAGCAAACACACACTGACAAGTAAGGGTTCACATCTGAAGATAAACTGGGTTTTATTTCAGAACCAATAAGCTACACAAATCAACTATCACTCTGCCTGGTCACAAGCCCGACACTTAAGGCAGATCCACTGTCTCTGGAAGCTAAGCGCATCTTAAAATACACTTGCTCCCTCCTTCAGCTCAGTGTTCAAATGCCTACCTCTATACAGCATCTCACACACTAATAATACGGTCGATAAGATCAGCTTATTCAAACACAGAATCAACCTTCAACGCCCATCTCATTTTCACACCTGATTTTGTTTCCTGGGCACTTGCGTCATTCACAACGGGCCCTTTACATACAGCAGCCATGCACAGTCACGCTAGAATGACAGCAAAGAGAGAGAGAGAGAGAGAGAGAGAGAGAGAGAGAGAGAGAGAGAGAGAGAGAGAGAGGAGACGGACTGACAGACAGACAGACAGACAGAGACAGAAAACAGAGACAGAGAGACAGGGACAGAGACATAGAGAGACAGAGGCAGAGAGACAGGGACAGAGACAGAGAGAGACAGACACATAGAGACAGAGACAGAGACATAGAGACCGACAGACAAAGAGAGCGACAGGTGGAGAGAGACAGAGACAGAGACAGGAGCAGACAGACAAAGAGAGAGAGAGAGAGAGGAGTAGAGAGAGAGAGGAGAGAGAGAGAGAAGGGGGGGGAGTAGAGACAGAGACAGACAGAGAAAGAGAGAGAGATGGAGAGAGAGAGAGAGAGAGAGAGGCAGACAGAAGACTAGAAAGAGAGAGAGGAGACAGAGAGAGAGGCGAGAAGGTGAGCGATGAGAGAGAGTGAGAGGCAGACAGACAGAGAGGAGGGAGAGAGAGAGATGAAGACGAGGTGCAAGGAAGCGAGAGGGAGACTTGAACAGGAGACCAGCTTCTGCGGCAAACAACTTGACACAAGCCAGCTGCTTGGCTGAGCATTGCTTGCTGATCTGATGTCCACCTCACTCTCTTTCTGTTTCTCCAGCAACAATAAAAGACATCGTTAGGCAGGATATCTCTTACAGCATGTGTATGTATGCTCCTATAATAACATTTCACGACCTGGGAACAGAACGTGTAAACGTAATCCATCTGTCCGTCGTTTGAAAATCAATCCCAAGAAAACAGGATGCAGAAACGTAAGCGAAACGCTTCTAGTGCTAATGGATTTCACATGGGACTGGTTTCCTGCTCATGTACTGACTGTGGATATTCCGTACGTGAACCCGCTTTTCTGCAGATTCAGTTGACTGGGGATGATGTCTGTATGGAAATGGTTACCGCCATTCCTATTAATTGTGTATGGAACTAGTTTCCGTCTGTTCGCACTGACTGTTGTTGACTTTCACAAAACGCTGGTTTCCTGGCATCCTGAGTATAGGATGATTTCTGCATGGAACTGGTTTTGCTTTTGTTCCTGTTTATTAAGGATGAACTCACATAGAACTGGTTTCCTGACGTGCCTACTACTGACTCTAAGTGACATCTACATGGAATGAGATTCTGCTTTTCTTGATGAACTGTTTCGTTTTCTTTATATTACCGTGGATGACCTATACGTGGAAATAGGTTTCTGTTGTTCTTGCTGACAATGAAAGAATTCAACATGAATCCATTTCCTGCTGCTCGTGATTTCTACAGGGAATCGGTTTCCTGTTGTTCCTGATTACTGTGGATGATTCAAACATGAAACTTGTTTCCTACCATTGTTACTCATGACATTAGTTTCCTGCGCTTCCTGCTGACTTTGAATGTTTTCCTCATGAGACGAATTGATTGTCGGCCTTTCGTTTTGGCAATGGACAACTTTCACTTGGAACTGGTTTCTTATCGTTCCTGCTGATTGCTGATGATTTCTTCTTGGAACTGATTTCTTATCGTTCCTGCTGACTGCTGATGTTTTTTTTCTTGGAATTGATTTCTTTACCTTTTCCTATGGCTGAGAATTGTTGCCATATTTGTTTTCCTACCATCCCTGCTGACTGGGGATGATTTCCACTTGTAACTGTCTTCATAGCACTGCAGCTGATCGAGTTGTTCAACGCAGAAGATTTCCTACCCTTGCTAATGACTGCGGATGATCACTACATAGGATTGGTATCTACATTGGACTTCTCCCCCATTTCTTCAACACGGAGATTTTTTTTCTTCTGCGCGACGTATGCATCGGTTACGCTAGGGTCAGAACTAATATATACTTTACTGAACTTGTGTCACCTAATCGTTCTATTTTGTGTGCTATGCGTGTTCGCATACATAAATGATGAGAATTTCTGTGGTTGTGTGGTTGTGTGTGTGTGTGTGTGCGTGCGTGCGTGCGTGCGTGCGTGCGTGCGTGCGTGTGCGTGCGTGCGTGCGTGTGTGTGTGTGTGTGTGTGTGTGTGTGTGTGTGTGTGTGTGTGTGTGTGTGTGTGTGTGTGTGTGTGTGCGTGCGTGCATGCGTGCGCGCGCGCGCGCGTGCGTGTGTGTGTATGTGTGTGTGTGTGTGTGTGTGTGTGTGTGTGTGTGTGTGTGTGTGTGTGTGTGTGTGTGTGTGTGTGTGTGTGCGTGCGTGCGTGCTTGCGTGCGTGCATGCGCGCTCGCGAGCGCGCGCGCGCGTGTGTGTGTATGTGTGTGTGTCTGTGTGTCTGTGTGTGTGAAGTGTTGCTTTGTTGTTGTTTCTTTGTTTTGTTTTGTTTAGGAGGACTACACACCAAAAGTGCATACTAATATAGATAGGCTTATGGATCACAACCAGAGTGACTGGCATTAAAGTGCAGAAGTCATATCAGATGGTAACTAGTTATGTTTTTTTTTTTTTTTTTTTTGTATGCACTTTTTACTTAAATGTTCATGAGAACATTGTTAAGTTTATGATTTTGTAGAATGATTTGGTGAATAGGGTATTGCAAAATCTTGGTTACGTAAAATATCATCGTACTTTCATGTCGTCATACTGTATTTCAAGAGTTCTTTCATGTGATAATATTGATGCACAGACATCCTATCCCGTTCCTTTGTTTATGAAGAAATAGACATTAGTTATAATGTAAAATCCAGAGACTTCTTGGCCCCAACTCTATGGAGAGCTGGGCGCCCTATCGAAGAATAAGTTACCAGGTCCTCCAGTGTAAGTGGTTGTGTATCAAGGGTTTGTATCGTTTCAAATAGTTTCCCTGCCCGTTATACAGTATAGTCATCTTTTCTCTTTTGAGCATCTGCTTGAACATTTCCATGGAGGTTTGTGTAAGCAGGCCCGCTAGATCATGTTAAAACTGCCATTTAACATGGTTTTCTTTTCTTCATGGATGTCAGCAGATCTTCATATGGCCCCATGCCCTGCTGGATGGATTGACGCACTTCATTGGTGACATGTTATCTGACATCTAGTATCTTTCGGTTGCATCTTGTTTTTATGGATTCGTCTCTCCAGATCCGCTGTGAGGACCTTTTTGTCTCAATCGAAGTCATTAAGTTAAAAATATCATACCAGTCTGGAGCTGTTGTCCTCGTGTGTTCCATGGATATGAAATTGTCCTTTCATA
>JADBJO010002712.1:62500-67500 GCA_016801955.1 Conus betulinus | reverse complement strand
GTGTTATGCACACATGAGTACTAAGAAACTATGTGTCTACAGGACATGGAATCAACAGTTACTAAGAAATATCGTGCACATGAAATGCTAAGAGTTCTCGGTCGTAGTTTCTGTTACCCATTATGCTTGTGTGTGTGTGTGTGTGTGTGTGTGTGTGTGTGTGTGTGTGTGTGTGTGTGTGTGTGTGTGTGTGTTATACAGGCAGAATGGAGGCTGTGCTTTGATTCCAGATCAAGGAGGATGTTTGCAAACACATGCACGCATTCATGGAAGGATGTGGACGAGGATAACATACCTGGAGTATATCCATAGAAATGTGAACATAACATGAATAGAAAATAGTTCAACCATGCTCCGCTTGTCCACATAGTGTGCTATATCTGAAGCCCTCTTTCTGATAGGACTGAATGGGAGGGGAGGTGCTAGGAGAGGGGATGGGTGGGGGAATCCAGACAAGGACATTGATTGTTTTTTACACCAGCCTTGGCTTCCTTCTCAGCCTCGCCAGCCACTTCTCCTCTCCCCATTGTTTGCAGTGCCTCTCAAGCTTGTCGGACACTGGAAGGTTTTCTCTTGATGTTGTGGCCCAACATCTGCACTTCGGTTCATCACCTTTCCCCTCAAACGCACTCTATTCTTGGCTGTCTTTTTTTTTTTTTTTTTTTTGTGGTCCCAATCGAGTTTGGGTGTAGACCTTTTAGACCTCTCTCTCTCTCTCTCTCATTCTCTCTCCTCTCTCTCCTCTCTCTCTCATCTCTCTCTCTCTCTCTCTCTCTCTCTCTCTCTCTCTCTCTCTCTCTCTCTCTCTCTCTCTCTGTCTCTCTGTCAGTATGTCTGTCTGTCTGTCTGTCTGTCTGTCTCATCCTCTCTCTCTCTCTCTCTCTCTCTCTCTCTCTCTCTCTCTCTCTCTCTCTCGAGAGAGAGAGAGAGAGAGAGAGAGAGAGAGATTCTTCATCCCCACCCCCTTTCGATAGGATCCCTCATTCCATATCTGTGTGTTCTGATTCTTTTTTTCTTTGTCATCAATTTCTTTATTCTTGTTCGTTGTTTCAATCGTTTTCTTTTTTCCTTTTAAAGTAATGTACGCCTTAACTGTTAATGGATGAACTTTTTTAATGTTGTGAAGATATGTGTGTTTGTTAAAAGTTTTGTAAAACCTAGTCGCTAGTCATACTTAGTTCCTTAACGGGGCAAGGGCCCGGATGAAAAAAAAAAGCATGTGTTTGCTTATCTGTTAAGATCGCTGGGTGATAATCTTGCTTGGGGTATTAAATGAGCCGCCGGTGGGAACTACTACGGTATCAAACGCCGTCTCAGTTTGCTCTGGAGGCTCTGTGAAAGGGCATAGTATGAAAACCAGAGAACCGGGACAGACATACAGACAGCTGCGGATGAAGAATCACCTGCTACGATTATTTCACGGCGAACCGACAGATGCAAACTGACAGTCAGGGTGAGGGGGGTGAGGGAGGGTAGGGGGTAAGATGTAAAGATATAAAATGGGGAAGACAGACTTGAAACTAGAACAGAAACAGCAGCGCATGTATCCAGATGTACTGAAGATGTTTATGCGCATGCACGCATGCACATGTGTGTGTGTGTGTGTGTGTGTGTGTGTGTGTGTGTGTGTGTGTGTGTGTGTGTATGTGTGTGTGTGTGTGGTGTGTGTGTGTGTGTGTGTGTGTGTGTGTGTGTGTGTGCGCGCGCGCGCGCGCGCGCGCGTGAATATGATTACGTAACGTGCATACCTATCTATGGTTTGTTTCGTTTTCTTTTTCCCCGCAGTCTTTTTCTTTCCGTCTCTCTTCGTTTACTCTGTTGTTCACTTGTTCATCATCATCATCATCATGAACATCATATTCTCTTGACCTTTCTTCTTTTTCTCTCTTTTTTTCCCTTGTCCAAAGTTTTTTTCTTAACATGTAATGTAGTAAATAACAACAACATCAACATCAGCAATGACAGCGAACATAAGTACAGGAAAGACTGTACAAGGTACTTTAGAGAACGGTATCTGCTTGAAGACACAATGTTCAAATTGACCTCTCTCCTCAACATTCGCTTTCTACTTTTCATTTTTTTTTCCCTCTGCCTTTCATTTTTTTTTTTTTTTCTTCCATCTTATTCATCACCTGGTTTTTTCTCAACCCCCTCCTCTTCCTGACGACCCCCACACATGAACACTCAGTATAACTTGTTTCTCCTGTTCCCGTTTGCGAAGTGTCCATTAGCCTTAAGAACGTAATAGATATTTATTTCCCTCGCAAAGCCGGGATGCATGGAAAAGAAGTTAATCGGCAGCATTAAAAAAAAGACTTTTTCTAGCCCCCACCCACAATCTGTTCGTCGCTATAGTAAGATGCAGGATACAAAATTACCAGAATCGTGTATCATATCTGCACATGCTTGTATCAACGCACACTTGTATTCATACATGCTCTCTCTCTCTCCTCTCTCTCTTCTCTCTCTCCTCCTCTCTCCTCTCTCCTCTCTCTCTCTCTCTCTCTCTCTCCTCTCTCTCCTCTCTCCTCTCTCTCTCTGAGAAATATGACATCCATACGAGCATTTCATTGTGCTTTTGGCTATGATATTTTTACCATCTGTCTAACAGTTGTGAGCCTCCAACAACGCTGAACGGATTATGTATTGCAACATGAAAAAATGGCGCTTACATTGGCTGTGACATATGAACGGTTGTTGTCAGTCACGTACAGATATGTCGGGATCTCTTTACAACCCAGTTTTCCTCTCTCTCTTTAGTGAATCAATATCTACAGCAAGGTGAAATGGTTATTGAAAGTATAGATAAGTTTAAAAACTGATTGTAGATGTGCAGGTTAGTGTAACTATGGTTTCCTTCTTCACATGACCTATGTGCCCATACAAACAAAATCGTACAAACAAATCCTTTCTTTATGTTAATAATCAAGAAGAGAAAAACCTGAGCAATGAATCCTTTAAATTTCAATTCCAAAATCTGTTGACTACTACTACTACCACCAATAATAACGATAACAATAATAATAATAATGATAATAGCAATGGTGGTATAATAATAATAATAATAATAATAATAATGATGATGATAATAATAATAATAATAATATAATAATAATAACAACAACAACAATAATAATAATAATGATGATGATATGATAATAATAACAATAATAATAATAATAATAATGAAATAATAATAAAACACAACCTCAAAGTATTCACAATATAAATATCAACTGGAGCAACAATCAGAAGAATCATGACCACCACAACCCACAAAAAAACCCAGTTCCAGTTATGACCGATATTTTATGTTCCATTAAAAAAAAAAAAAGATGACAACCTCTACGCTAACCATTTAGCCATGTGGCTCTGTCTTGTACCTAGAGGGCACGGAAACTATCTTATTATGTCAAATCTCTGTTCCGGCTTATCCGGCATTTTCTACTGATCTCCACAGCATTTTTGCCACGAAGTCAATCACCTAATTATATCCTGTCCCATCTGCCCATAGTAATGAACGGCATCAGGCAAACTACACTAACACTCCACCCAATGCTTACAAACCCGACACTTCAGGGCGTTCTCTGCATACTAACGAAATCTGGCATGAGAACGCTTCTTCCAAATCATTGTCCAACACCCCACCTACGTATTTCAGATTATGTAGGACCATAGTTAACGCATTATATACGAGCATGATATTTAATACAAAATCAGTCATGGAACCCGATTTTTATCTTTACACCGGATGTCGTTTTACTATGCACTTGCATCCCACACAATGTCGGACTAAAAGGCGCTCTGCCTGCTTTTCTCGATAATCGACCATTTATTCATCCAAAGTCACTTCAGGGATGCCGCAGAGAGAGAGGAGAGAGAGAGAGAGAGAGAGAGAGAGAGAGAGAGAGAGAGAGGAGAGAGAGAGGAGAGAGAGAGATGGGGTCGGGGTCCAGGTAATGTTGCTAGATGGGAGCGGCCCAGCCAATTGGAGAGAGACGAGAGGCGAGAGAGAGAGAGAGATAGAGAGAGACGAGCCAGAGAGAGAGAGGAGAGAGAGGAGAGCGAGAGGAGAGAGAGAGGAGAGAGAGAGAGAGAGGAGAGAGAGACTTGAGGGAGAGGCAGACAAACAGATTACAGAGAGAGAGAGAGAGAGAGAGAGAGGGGGGGGGGGGCAGAGACAGAAAGGACAGACAGATAAATAATAGGTAAACACAGCGAGAGAGAAACAGAGACAGATACAGGCAGACAGATAGACATTCAGAAAGACAGTCAGACTAACAGAGACAGGGACAGACAGAGACAGACAGACAGACAGACAGGCATGTAGACAGACAGAGGCAGAGACAGAGACAGATAGACAGACAGACAGTCAGACTAACAAAGAGACAGACAGACAGACAGACAGGCAGAGGCCGAGACAGACAGACAGACAGTCAGACTAACAAACAGACAGACAGACAGACAGACAGACAGACAGGCAGACAGACAGACAGACAGACAGACAGAGAGAGCAATAACACAGGATCGCTCTTCACGATGCAGTGAACAAACAACTTCACGTAAGGAGACCCAGCTGCCGGGCACAGAGCATTGTTTGCTGATCTGATTTCCACGTCACTCTCTTTCTGGTTCTCCAACAGCAATGAAATGCACGACATCTCTTACAGCGTGTGTATGTATACTCCTGTGTATAAGATTTCACGACCAGGGAATAGAACGTGTAAACCTCATCATCTGTCTGTTGTTTGAAAAGCAAAACCAAGAAAAACAGGATGCATAAACGTAAGCAACGCGGCTCTAATGCCAATGAGTTCCACGTGGACCCGGTTTTCTGCTCACATACTGATTGTGGGTCATCTCCAGGTGAAAAATGGTCTTCTGCAAAATGAGTGAACTGGGAAAGGCTTCTACACAACACATGTGGCTTTTCAACCGTTCTATCATTTCATCTTGTCGGTACATGTGCATCCCACTCCGTTCTGTATATATACATACAT
>JADBJO010002712.1:52500-57500 GCA_016801955.1 Conus betulinus | reverse complement strand
CACACACACACACACACACACACACACACACACACACACACACACACACACACACTCACACACTCACACTCACACACACACACACACACACACACACACACACACACACACACACAACGCACGCACGCATGCACGCACGCAGGAAAAACACACACACACACACACACACACACACACACACACACACACACACACACACACACACACACACACACACACACACACACACACACACACACACACACACACACACACACACACACACACACACACACACAATGTAAGATATAACTGTCGGTGGAAAATACTTGAAAATGAAATCGGCAGCCGGAATAACAGCAACAAGGACAACAACATCAACATCAACAGCAACAACAACAGCAACAAAAAACATTAACAAACAACAACAACAACAACAACAACAACAACAACAACAGTTACCACAACAGCGACAAGAACACACGCAAAAGCACATGCACTCACTGACACCGCCATACATCAAGGAACGACAGTCAAAGCCCGACTACCTCCATCTTCTGACTAACCTTTTGACTTTTAACAGCAGCGTGCCAGAGCAGTGCTACCACAATATGACACAGGGACGTGAAAAGGTTAACACTACGCCCTGCGGCTGAACCCATACCCTGAACTCAAGGCTTTGATCACCATCACTCACAGGCGACATCTGGCCTCTGGCTAACATTTTGCTCTCTCTCTCGCATGTGTGTGTGTGTGTGTGTGTGTGTGTGTGTGTGTGTGTGTGTGTGTGTGTGTGTGTGTGTGTGTGTGTGTGTGTGCGTGTGTGTGTGTTCATTCATGTCTATGTGTTTGTGTCTGTATCTTTGCGTGTCTGCATGTCTGTTTTGTTTGTTTGTTTGTTCGTTTGTTTTTTTGCGTGAGTACATGAATGTGTGTGCTTGCATGTACATATCTAGGTGTGAAGATGTGTGGGTGGGGAGAGAGAGAGAGAGAGAGAGAGAGAGAGAGAGAGAGAGAGAGAGAGAGAGAGAGAGGAGAGAGAGGAGAGGAGAGAGTGTCTAATTAGGATAGGGTGTTGGGAATGGGGAGATGGAAAGGCAGATGGAAAGCGAAGGCCAGATGCAATTCGTCAGTGTTGTCGCCACTTCTGTTTTATTGCTTGTGTTCGTTTTGTTCGATCTTGTCTGGGGATATTCACTGCTGAAAGAATCTCCTCTTCTGACAAAAGAGGAATACTGGGAATCCAGTTCCACTTTTACACATACCTCTTACCCTTCTTTTCCTCTTCCACCCCCTTTTTCCAGTCTGCTTTTTTTTTTACAGATGAGAAAATGAATGTGGTGGTAGAAGACCTTGTCATTTATCATGCTGGTCCTACGGACATTTCTTTCCTTATAGAACAGGTACATTCTCGTTTGTAACTGAGTGTGTTAGTTACAGACACATCCGTTTTTTTGTTTTGTTTTTTGTTTTGTTTGTTTTTTTTTAACGCATCGGGATGTTGAAATGTCTATAAAATGTTCCATCCTATATAGGTCTGTCTATCTGTCTGTCTGTCTGTCTGTCTGCCTGTTCATCCGTCTGTCTGATTGCCTGCCTCTCTCTCTCTCTCTCTCCTCTCTCTCTCTCTCTCCGCTCTCTCTCTCTCTCTCTCTCTCTCTCTCTCTCTCTCTCTCTCTCTCTCTCTCTCTCTCTCTCTCCTCTCCTCTCCTCACCTCTCAAAAAATTGTCTAGACTTACAAATGTTCCTCATATTAAAACAAACAAACAAACAAACAAACAAACTGAACATGTGTCTGCACATCACGCGTCATCCCACCACCTTCTTCCACACAGCGAAAAAGCATCGTCTCGGCTGAAATGACCTTTTGTGTCCAACTCATTAATGCCCTTTTTTTTGTACAGAGCCCGTACGCTGAAAAGATTATGATGTTCGTAAAAACACATTCCTTCCACTTTGTCGTCGCTTGTCTGCCTGGTAGTATGGTTAGTACCAGTTGCGGTACAATCTCATTTACGTTTTGTTGGTAGGCCTAGCATTACATGTATGAACGAATATTAATGTATTGACGATGGATGGAAAGCTGTAAATCTGGGAAACCTAAAAACTGGACTACAACACACAACAACAAAAAAAAATGAAATGAGAGCAGATTTTCAATTTAAACAGTATTTCGTTCCGGAACGCCATACACCCTTATGGGGCGGGTCGCACCCAGGTCATGATTCCTATATGCCTTTCTGCTGTCAGAATTTTTTTTTCTCCTGGTGCTACAGGGAATTAAGTCTGCACCTTTTGTACGGTGTTTCAAGGTGTTCCATTTTAAGGCCGGTGTTTTACCCACATTAATATGCGACATCTGTTCTAAGTTGAGAAATGTAAAACTCATGAAGTTGACTTTTCTCTACTCCTCGATCAAATCGAACTGGAATTCTTGTCAGCTACCTCCGCTGTTACTTTCTGGATCTTGACCCGTCTTCAACAAACACTGCGTGGTCTTTCATCTGATCATACTCTGATGAGCCTTCAACCTTCTTGTTCCCTCCTCACAAGGCGAAGAACTGTGGCTTGGACGCCAGGTTTCTACAATCTACGAGCTAGGCTGACGTCATTCTCAATCCTGTTGGTGAGAGCTGGCATCGTTCTGTTTTCCAATGGGCGCAGTGAACTCAGCTAGGATCATCTGTGTCATGACTCTCAGTGGAATACAGTATCCGATGTCTTGCCGCTCTTCCTGAGGATCCTTGGATGACTTTTCCATTCTGCAAGGTACTGTGCCCTCCCAGCTATCCTCTCCATCCTGTAAACCCTACTTCCGCGCTCTCTTAATGTTAGAACTACTGTGCCCCTCCCAATAATCCTCTCCATCCTGTCAACCCTACTTCCGCGCTCTTAATGTTAGAACTACTGTGCCCTCCCTCCCAATAATCCTCTCCATCCTGTCAACCCTACTTCCGCGCGCTCTTAATGTTAGAACTACTGTGCCCTCCCAATAATCCTCTCCATCCTGTCAACCCTACTTCCGCGCTCTTAATGTTAGAACTACTGTGCCCTCCCAATAATCCTCTCCATGTTAGAGCTGTTCCAGACCATAATTACTGGTTTTCTCTCGCTGTGTAGAACGTCATTGCTGCAGGGTTTTTTTCTCTGGCAGTGCTGATGACATGTGCTGTCTCCTTCAGCTCCTTGTTGTGTCTCTGTGGACCGTCCATGGTGACCACTGCTTTGAAGGCACATAAGGTATGCTGCATGACTTCTTTGCCCAGACAGAGAACGCACGTGATGCCATCTAATTTCCCCCGTTTCACTAGGATTTAATTCGAGGGTAGATCATATTATACAGATCGCAAGATGAAACTGATCCTTAGAGTACGTTTGTTAACGTATTCCACAGCCCCTGTTAGCCTTAATGGACTGCCTTCTAGATTCTTTCGCCATCCTTCCTTTCTTCATCTCTTACATGCCCGTGTGACTATGTGCTTTCCCTATTTTTTGTTTAATTTAACAACGACTTATTATATTTCTTTTTTGACAAGCCCCTGCTGGTTGGCACAAGTGTCCTGTTATTTCCCTGTTCTTTGTGTGTTTCCCTTTGCCATGTGCATTGCTCCCTTACCTTTTCACTTTTCGCGGTCTTAGGCTAGAGCCTGTGTTGTTTTAGAACCTTGTCTTCCCAGTTCTTATGCATAGTTAGTAACTTTACTCTACCAGTTTTGTAATTCTCATGAAGGATTTCATTGACAGCTTCAGTTTTGCTTTGTGACACCCGAATGCCATGCCAGTGAGACCGGGTAGGACATGGCGTCGATTATTTGATGATTCTGACCACCATTGATCCCACTTTACTGATGTTCATTTCGTTTTTTCAATAGAAGCCAAAGGAGCTTCGAGATCAACATGAACTGCAGACATGAGATTTGTATTTCTTAGGCAACCAACGGAGGTATTTCAGCAGGCTTTCCTCTGTCATTTAATTGGTTTTTTCTTCGTCTCTTTGTGTCTTTCAAGGACTCGCTATTCTATATTCTAAGGCACTTGACTGGTTCTGTCACCGTGAGACTGGCTTTAATAGCTACAGTGTGCATAATTGTTTCAGTTACTTTTCCTTTCGACAGACTTTGTGATTTGTTTTTTAATCTTGAAGCTCATCCTCTAGAAGTGTAGCAGGGTATGAAGGTGGGAGGGTGCCGGGTGCAATTCAAAAACGGTTGAGACAGAGCATATTTGAAAATGGGGGAAATACTGGAGAGGATGTGCGTAACATAGATGTTGGGGTTTCTGATTCTGATCTCCAGTGGTGCAGTGTGGGGTGATGCTCCAAGTGGTGCAGACTGTGGGGGTGATGCAAGTGGTGCAGACTGTGGGGTGATGCAAGTGGTGCAGACTGTGGGGTGATGCAAGTGGTGCAGACTGTGGGGTGATGCAAGTGGTGTAGACTGTGGGGGGGTGATGCAGGTGGTGTAGGCTGTGGGGTGATGCAGGTGGTGTAGGCTGTGTGGGGTGATGCAGGTGGTGTAGGCTGTGGGGTGATGCAGGTGGTGCAGACTGTGGGGTGATGCAGGTGGTGTAGACTGTGGGGTGATGCAGGTGGTGTAGACTGTGGGGTGATGCAGCAGGTGTGTGATGCAGACTGGCTGTGGTGTGATGCACGTGGTGTAGACTGTGGGGTGATGCAGGTGGTGCAGACTGTGGGGTGATGCAAGTGGTGCAGACTGTGGGGTGATGCAGGTGGTGTAGACTGTGGGGTGATGCAGGTGGTGTAGGCTGTGGGGTGATGCACGTGGTGCAGACTGTGGGGTGATGCAAGTGGTGCAGACTGTGGTGATGCAAGTGGTGCAGACTGTGGTGTGATAGACTGTGGGGTGATGCACGTGGTGTAGACTGGGGTGGGGTGATGCTAGTGGTGTAGACTGTGGTGGTGATGCAAGTGGTGTAGACTGTGTGGGTGATGCAAGTGGTGTAGGCTGTGGGGTGATGCAAGTGGTGTAGGCTGTGGGGTGAGTGATGCTAGTGGTGTAGA
>JADBJO010002712.1:42500-45000 GCA_016801955.1 Conus betulinus | reverse complement strand
TACAAACCGTGGAAAAATAACATGCATTTGCAAATTACACATGTGTTTCTATCAATCATGAAGAATGAAAAGTGAAGCAGAGCAACGTTAGTATACGGTTTTTGTTGTTTTTTTTTTTTTTCTGTCATTTTTTTTTTTTTTCAGCTAACAGACAGACAGACGTATGGTAAAAAAATACGGAGTTTTTTTTCAGAATTCTTTCTAATGAAAAATAATTGAGAACAGAGATTTGTCAAGATTTATCCGCCACAATAACTGTGGATCCCAAAGATTAACAAAAGGAGTAACCTGTTTTTCTTAATGAATAGATCTGAGGGTTTTGAAAACGAAAAAAAAAAATCCAACAATCAACAACATACAAAAAAAAAAAAAAAAAAAAAACCCAACAAAAAACAAAACAACAAAACGAGAAAATGACTTTAAATTTTGTCTGTCCGGAATTGTGTGTTCTGTCCGGGACTGTGCAAAACCAAAAACCTAGTACCCGTGGACCCCCCCCATGCATTTTAAATGACGAGCTGTCTCAAACAATTGAAATAAATATTTAGCATTGGATACTACTCATGGTTGCCACTTTGCAGGAAAGTCCCGCTTTTGGGTAAATGAAAATGTGTTGATTATGTTCATCAAAGTACAATAAGAACTTATGATACTATTTCTGTTTCAACACTCATGGATAACGTTTATTTTTTTTAAATACAATCCATGTTTTTGCTTATTCATTATTTTCGAAATTAACTCTTGTTTCAATTTATTTTTTGATGTACGTAAAATAAAAACCAACATTGTAAACACTCTGGGGTAACAAAAATTAGACACAACTCTCCTGTGACTTAATTCTGTCCGGAAGTCAATTTTAAACCTATGTACCCAGTCGTTGTGATGGTACGTGGCTTCTCAATTAACGGAAATAATTAGCACTTTTGCATTTACCCTCCATGGGTGCAGTTCCAGGAAAATTAGTCGTTTTTGAAGTCTGCTCTGGGTATGTTCACACGGTTGTGGCCAAGATGATACTTTTTCCCAGTTTAGCAAAACAATACTTGTTTTTTTTTAAATACAATTCAGTATGGTATTGGGTGGGGTTGGTTGTGGTGTTCAGTGCACGACTCTTCACACACCAGTTGGTGGGTGGGGGCGGGGGAATTAAAACCACACAAACATGTAAGAGGGGGGTACAAACAAGAAAAAAATGTTACTGTGTGGTTTCTGAAAATGTACCCGCGATGGTGCCTGTGCTTGGTCTGTGTCTGCTTGCTCCTCCCTCCGGGCCACATCTGCTCTCCCCCTCCACTCTCCTATGCTCCTTCTGTGTCTCTCTCCCTCCTCCCATTCCCCTCCTTTCTCTATGACAAGTAACCCTTCAATGGGAACACACACACAACACACCCACACACACACACACACACCACACACACACACACACACACACCCACACAGCCACCACGCACACCACATAAGAAAAACCCGCAAGCCATGGCAAATACCTCAAGAAGTTCGAGAAAAAGGTTACCCCCCCGTGGTGGCTGGAAAAGATACCCGCAGGTCATGACTCCGACCACCCTACCACTGAACTCCACTCCGGCCACATCTGCTCTCCTGTCCTGTCTATCCCCCTCTGTCCTGTCTGTCTGTCCTACCTCCCCCCCCCCCTCCCCCGACCCCAACCGCTCCCCCCCCCCCCCCCCCCCCCCCCCACCTCATCTCTCTCTATCCTTCTCTCTCTCCTCGAACACCTTCAATCTCTCTCCTCTCTCTCTCTCTCTCTCATTGCGGGCGCGCGCGAGCGTGTGTGTGGTGTGTGTGTTTGTGTATGCGTGTGCGCGCGCGTTGGAGGCGCGTGCAAACGTGTGCGTGAGGAGTGCGTGAATGTGTGTGTGCGCCGCGCGCGCGCCGCGCGCGCGCGTGTTGTGTGTGGTGTGTGTGTGTGTGTGTGTGTGGTGTGTGTGTTGTGGTGTGTGTGTGTGTGTGTGTGTGTTGTGTGTGTGTTGTGTGTGTGTGTGGTGTGTGTGTGTGTGTGTGTGTGTGTGTGGGTGTGTTTGTGTGTGCACGTGTATGTGTGTGTGTGGTGTGGTGTGTGTGTGTGGTGTGGGTGTGTGTGTGTGTGGTGTGTATGTTTTGTGTGTGCGTGTGTATGGGTTTGTGTGTGTGTGTGGTTGTGTGGTGTGTGTGTGTGTGTGGTGTGTGTGTGTGTGTGGGTGTGTGCTCGCGCACGTGCTTTGTGTTTGGGTTGTGTGCTTTGTGTTTGGTGTTTGGAGTGGTCGAGAGGAGAGAGAGAGAGAGGAGAGTTGGAGGCAGAGGAGAATGAGAGAGAGAGAGAGGAGAGAGAGAGATAGAGAGAGAGAGAGGGCGAGAGAGAGGAGAGAGAGAGAGAGAGAGAGAGCAGATAGGCGATGGCCTAATTAGAACAGGGTTGGGGAGTTGAAAAGAGCTGGTGTTGGCGAAAAAAAAAAAAAAATGCGGGCTTTAAGGAAAGCCACCAGCGTGGTCGTCACGTTTT
>JADBJO010002712.1:32500-40000 GCA_016801955.1 Conus betulinus | reverse complement strand
TGACGACAAACATATGTTTTTTTACAGAAGAAGTATTTGGGCTCCACAACAAAACGATGGCGCGAAAACATATTGTTATGGAAGAATTATTCGGGCTCCACTACAATGGTGAGAATATGTAGTTACAGGAGAAGTATTCAGGCTCTACAAGAACTGTTGGCGACAATACGTTGTTACAGGAGAAATATTCGGGCTCCAGAACAAATGATGGCGAAAACATGTTGTTACATGAGGTTCCGTAACAAATAATGGTGGAAAAAACCTGTTTTTGCAAACACGTATTCAGGCTCCGCAACAAATCGATGGTAAAACATGTTGGTACAGGAGAAATAGTCAGGATCTTCAAGGTACTCTCTGGCTCCATAAAAAATGGTTGCTGGCGACGTGTTACTGTAGACTGTTCAAACCCAGTGGATGTAGTGTCTGCAATTTACTTATCCAGAATGCCTCCCGCTGCAGTCGTTTTTGTTTTGTTTCAGAGTGCACTTTCTCTATTGGTAGACATTTTATTGGAGAGTGAGTGTTGTGGGCCTGTTGAAGTGTGATGTGATGTGTGTGCCCGTGTTGTTATTTACGTTTGATCTGTGTTGGTAAAACCTTGTTTTGAGACTGTTCTTTGTCTCTCCAACATATTGTGCGTCAGTGCACACATGTCACAGAACAGCAGGTAGATGACATTGCTTGTTTCGCATGTCATTCTGTTGCGGAGCCCTGAACAACTCTCCCGTTCTCGACGATTTGAACGAATTGGATTCCACAAGGTGGACCTGACACAACACACACTCCTCCTTCTCACATTTGTAGGATCCAGGACAGTCGTCAACAAGAGCTGGTAGGCAAGAGGGCATGAGCATAGTCCTCAAGGAGTGGCAGTTCCTTTTCTGCAACTAAAGGAGGTTGAGGGACTGCTTTTTTTTCATCCTCTCGCTGTTGGTGATGAGGCTCTGATGTAGCTCTCGTGTCCAGGATCTCAATGGTGGGTTGGCAGGGTTGTGTGTCACGATCAGAGGTGGGCGAGGTTCTGATACTTGTTTTGATTTGTACTGGAGCGCCTCTTGTCGGGGAATGCGTCGGACTTTTTCTGCTGCCGTTTGGACAACGTTTTGCTTGTAGCCACGTGCCTGGAAGCGTTTTGGACATTTCCCGGACCCTTTCTTCAAACACAGCATTGTCTGAGCACAGTCTCTTAAGCCTCAGGAACTGGCTGAATGGAATGCTCCTGTGTACATGTCCATGTCCAGGATGACATGACTGGGGACTCAGATAAGAATGCGCATCAGAGGGCTTTGTATAAAGATCTGTTTGAAGGAATCCATCTTTAAGGAAATGGCTATATCCAGGAACGGGATACTGCATGGCGATGTATTGAAGGTGAACTTGATGGTTTCATGGAACGAGTTTATGTGATCCATAAACTGTTCCAATTCATCTTCTGATTTCACCCACAAGACAAAAATGTCATCTATGAAACGTTTCCATAAATGATCAGGGATAGAAACAGGACTGGAGGCTGGAGGCTAGTAACTGCTGTTCCAGCCACGCCATGAACAGATTCGCAACTGCAGGGGCAAGTGGGGTGCCCATCGCTGTGCCAAAGATTTGGTGATGATATACGTTTTCATCAAAGCGAAATACATTATTTTTTAGCACATGGTCTGCCATTCGGGACAACTTCAGTGGCTGGTGGGATATCGGTATTGCAGTGGTTGTCCAGGAAGTGGTGTAATGCTGTTTTTTTGAGATCGTCATGAGGAATGTTGGTGTACAGGCCAACAACATCGATTGTCACCCGTGTCCTCCTGATGGAAAGGCCCATATGCTAGATTCCACTGTTGTATAATGCGGAGCATGTGTGTGGAATCCTGAATATAGGTTGGAAGGTTGGTGACAAAAGGTTGTAGCCAGCTGTCTACCAGTTTGGAGATTTTTTTCCGTTGGTCCGTTCCGTTATTCCTGAGACGATCGGTCTTCCTGGAGGTTTAAATGGATGCTTGTGTATCTTAGGCAGGGTATAGAATCTGTGACATGTAACCTGAGAAGGCTCTGTCTCTGCCCATTTTAGCCTCCCTATTATCTGCCTCCGTGATACGTATTTTCCGGCTGTGCACCATTTGTTTGAGCTCTTTAAGGGCTTGTCTTTCTTCCTGTTTCAGGTTATCTCTTGGAGCCCTTGAGCTTGTGAACAAGTGAGCACGACTCTGCAGTATCTGGCAGAAGCTGTCTAGACAGCGATCACGTCCTATAATACTATCATTATAGTAATGACTTGGCAAAGATTTGAAATTGAGAGGGGGGAAAAAATTGAAGATGAAGTAAATGGGAAAATGTATATCATGAATATATATATATATATATATATATATATATATATATATATATATATATATATATATATATATAATGCTGAACAATTAAGTAGTGGGGGAAAACAAGTGCAGGTTAACAATTCTTCCATCATTATAGTAATGACTTGGGCAAAGATTTGAAATTGAGAGGGGGAAAAATTGAAGATGAAGTAAATGGGAAAATGTATATCATGAATATGAAAACCCTTCACTAGCTGCATGAGGAAACTCGCAATCCCTCTCGAAGACAGATCTATATGTATCGCCTGCTCCGAGGCATATATATATATATATATATATATATATATATATATATAAAAATTATAAATTCCAAGGATAAGTACCGAGCACCATTCCAGCAACTTACAGAGCAGCTTGGTGTTGCAATGACTGCAAGAAATATTGAATCATAAACAAGGCTTGCTTTTATGTCTTAGATTGAAGATATAGGGGGAGATAAACATTCATATCTGCAATAGTAGATAATTCTGCCTAACTAACAGTATGTACTTGAGTGGGTGAATTGGGAATAATAAATGCTTCTCAAAATGAGCCTTCAGCAAGCTTATAGTCTCCAAGGAGGAGACAATTTCCGATGTGGAGAAACTAACTATAACTCACTAACATATAACATACCGGTATTTCGAAACCTGATTCTTTCTCCTCAGTGACCGCGGAAAGTGGTAACTTGACTCCTCTGCCTTCTCGGTTTTAAGAAGAATGCTGTCCCAGAAAAAAAGCTGGTGTGCAATACCGTGGTATGTTTGTTGAGTTTTGAAATAACCAACCAAAGGTGCCACCTAAGAAGCAAAAGAAAATCATGAAAGAGCAAAAACAAGCTACATTTTCTGGTGAAAAGTAGAACATATACAAAGATAACCTCCTGAGACACAATATATATATATCTATCTATCTATATCTATATCTATATATATATATATATATATATATATATATATATATATATATATATATATGTGTCTGGTATTGCACACCAGCCTTTTCTGGTATAGCATTCTTCTTAAAACCGAAAAGGCAGAGGAGTCAAATTACCACTTTCCGCGGTCACTGAGGAGAAACAATCAGGTTTCGAAATAACGGTATCTGACCAGGAGTTATAAGTTAGTGAGTTTTCTCCCCATTGGAGATGGTCTCCCTCTTTGGAGACTATAAGCTTGCTGAAGGTTCATTTTGAGAAGCATTTATTTATTCCCCATTCACCCCACTCAAGCACATACTGTCAGTTAGGCAGAATCATCTACCACTGCAGATATGAAGGCTTATATCACCCCCCCTATTTCTACAATCTGAGACATAAGAGCAAGCTTTGTTTATATATATATATATATATATATATATATATATATATATATATATATAAACAGTAAAACAGTTTCAGTTTCCCAGACAGCAAGGGTCCTAGGACCCACCTAGGGCCTACCTAGGTTCTGGCTAGATCCAGCTTGTCCAAGCTGCAGCTAGCTAGAACCTAGGTGGACCCTAGCATCCTTGCTGTAAGGGTTGTTATATCGCTCCCTGCTTGGTTGAGCACTTTTAACACTCTGAGTGGCCTTTTAATCCTAATTTTAATAATATATATATATATATATATATATATATATATATATATATATATATATATATATCACAAATAAAAGTAGAGAGCCAGCAAGAACTCTTGTTGGTGGTTTTTTAATCTCCCTTTTTAATCATATTCTTTAACATATATATATATATATATATATATATATATATATATATATATATATATATATATATATATATATATATATATATATAATGTTTGTAGGACTTAGCTAATAATGCATCACGGGAACAATGTCAGGTCAACTTCAACAGTGTCCTGGAGAACTTCCTTCCACGTAATACAGTTAACGTATAAAAAGATGTAGGAACCGGATGATGATGGACAACTTCGCGAAGAGACGAGGACGTCGAAAAGCGTCGGAGAACGGTGACAGCGATGAGATGACAACGAAAGGAAGGGTTAAAGTATAGAGGCGACGACGAAAAGAAGAAAAAGAGTGGGTCTCCTCTGCAACGTAGGATGGGTAGCAAAACATTTCTACTAGCCTTTACTTGCCCGAGTGATCACTGGAACACCTTTCCTTGTGTCGATGGACTGTTACTCAACTGTCCGTATCTGTCGGAGTACATAATTTCTAATTTGCAAACAATATTTCATCATAACCATACATTTCCAAAACTCGACAGACCCGAAACTGTCATCTGACGCACAGTGTCAAAGTGTCAGTGATCACTCCAAAAGGCAACATATAGTTTCGAAACCGAGGACGTGTAATCAACACAAATATTGACTTTCGCCTATCTAGCATATTGCTAGATCAAAGAACATTGGGCAATACAAATGTTCAACAACAAAGGAAAATGGAATAGTGATCTAGTGTTCATACGCAACCATACCCATGTGAAGACGTGACAAGAATAACTACACAATAGGTGGACAGGTACCGCTACAGAGGTACATGGACACCACAAAAACATCTTCGTCCGTCTCTGAAGCATGGCGCGTCACGCCAGACTCACCAGCACGACCCGTCCAACAATAATGTTCTTAAGTGTAGTACATCTACAAGTCTCGGAGGTGAGCAGACCTCCAACGAGGCCTAGAACACCTCAAGTTCAAGTTCAAGTTAACTGACGAAACTCCTCCCCAGAGTTGGCTCACTGATGGAATGAGGAAGATGAAGATGGTTCTTTCCACTGATTTCTTTTACAAATGAAAAAAAAAAAAAATGAAAGCACGAATATACAGGTCAAACTTGGAAAATATTAACAGCACCAATAAATAGGTCTTGATGGGTGATCTCAAATCTCTCAACTGTTCCAGGTGTGCGTTACAGTTCTCCATATGACGAAATACGTTGATTTAGATATAGTCAATTACGTCACTTCTCTATGACAAGATAGGTTTCATTTCTTTTCATAAGTTAAGCGATTGTTATTTATAGGTGCGAGCATACGGGTCGATATCCAAACAAAACCGGAAAGAAAATAGGATATGTTACTGATTCTCTTCGATAATCACAACGGTCTGGCAGCGGGTTAGCTTATACAGTCGCTATGGCAACAGGGTTCTGAAGTTCTAGGCTCAGAACAACACGACACGGGGGGGGGGGGGGGGGGGGGGGGGGGGGGGGGGGGGGGAAAAAAGAAAAGAAAGAAAAGTACGTCCACGCAATCGCTTCGTCATCGATGACAAGAATTATGAGTGCGCCTTGCAAGCAAAAGTAAAAGTAAAGAATTATAGAAATATCTATGGCGCGCGCGAGTTGAGCCATACGTCAAATACTAACACCACCATGACACCGCCTCCATCTCACTAAAAACGATCAATTATCCATTTATGATATAATGTGTTATCTACTTATTTAGGTATCAACTCAGTCATCCGCTTTTATACAGCGTCTTATACAGATAACGTCTCTCTCTCTCTCTCTCTCTCTCTCTCTCTCTCTCTCTCTCTCTCTCTCTCTCTCTCTCTCTGTAGACCCCCCCCCCCCCCCCCACTCCCCCCACACACATGCACACACGCTCGCACCACCACCCAAGATAGGCCTACATACCTTACAAGATACAGATCTACACCTGCCTGACTGAAATCATTGCATGTGCCCAGAATGTTCATTCACGTCAGGTAATGTAACTCAGCATATTTCTCATGCATGCGTGCCATGTTTTGTGTGCATTTCGGGGAAACTGATGTCGTGCTCTAGCTTGCCTTTCTCATCTAAATGTCTCGTTGACCACCTCCACTTTCAATACTCCACTTTCAGTCTGGTCCATCTTATGCTGCCTGCCACAGCCGTCTTGTAATTAGTTAATGTCTTAAGACTTATGCCTTGCATTTTGGCGATGTATGAGAGTCATGCACAAAAGACACTTGACCGTTAAGGGAATTATTGCTAGCCATATAATACATTCTGCCATTAGAGCTTGCACTCTTGTACAAAGAAATCTTTTTTAAAAACACATAAATTGCAGTTTTATAAAGATTCCTGGCATCAATCCCGTATTTACGCATGACTTTGTCCAGGTGTATGCATCAATTTTATCAACATCCTTTAGGATGTGAAATCAGGCCCATTCGTATTTTAATACAACACAGAAGGTAACTCATGTTTTTTTTAGCTACAAACTCATGACATGCTTGACGAAAGATAGGCTGACGGACTGATCGAAAGAGATGACAACAGAGAGAACGAGCACACTGCACACACAAACTGTGACGTAGCCTACCCTATCAAATGATACTACTTCTCAACTCCCGAGCCACCTCAATGATCATAGGTTAGAACGACAATGGGCACGGAAAAGTAAACTACCCATTGTCGACTACGCAAATTAAGCATATGAAATCTGCTGGAAATACTAAATACACTTCTCCGACGCTCCCAGCTGGCACTTTGAGAATGCTGACAAGCCTCTTGACCAATGGTAAGGTAGTTTAAGGAATGCGGTGAGTCTTGTAGCGAGCACGAGATTGATATCTATAAATAAAAAGGCAGCGATTAAAAAGGATGGTAAAGTCAAACAACACATTTTCTAATTCAGCTGTTTTCACACACACACACACACACACACACACACACACACACACACACACACACACACACACACACACACACACACACACTATCTATCTATCTAGCTATTTATACACATAGAGGCAGATGGTCCACTAGAGGATAAATGGAGGGAGATCAAGGAGGCAGTAACATCAACATGCCAGAAAGTGCTTGGCCACAATAAGCACCGGCACAAGGGATGGATCTCGGCAGACAGCCTTTGCAAGGTCCAACAGAGGAAAGAAAAGAAGGCGGCAATCAGCAACAGCCGAACAAGAGCAGGGAAGGCCAAAGCACAAGCAGAACACACTGAAGCAAACAAACAAGCAAAGAAGAAGAGCATCAGAACAGACAAGAGGAAATATGTAAATGACCTAGCAACAGAAGCCGAACAAGCAGTAAAACATGGAAACATGAAAGGACTGTATGACATCACCAAGAAGATGGCAGAACAACACAGGAGGAAGCCAGAACGACGAATAAAAAACAGAGAGGGAAGGCAAATCACAGAAGAGCAGCAGAAGAAAAGATGGGTTGAGCACTTC
>JADBJO010002712.1:22500-27500 GCA_016801955.1 Conus betulinus | reverse complement strand
CTATAGTAATGAACAGCAAGGTCTGATGCACCAAAACGAAACAATGACATTATATGTTTTAAGTGTCTCTCCATATCTAATTGTAAATATTTTGGAATACAGTGCATGTAATCACAAAATCTTCTATACATTGAAAACCGCTCACTATTTTCCACATGGTCTTGCCAGTTTTGCCATCTACAATCGATAAGCCGCTGCTTAAACAAACTAAAAAATTCATTTGCATCTCCAACACCTTGGTTTAACCATACATACCCAAAACCATTCTGAAACAGATATAATCTTACATTTGTTACCCAGTTCCTTTTTGCCTTTCTGGTCTAAATGTAGCAGCATTAAATACGCTTTCTTTGGTAGCCTGTGTTCATCCATCTGTACTAACTTTAACCAGTAGGAAATACATCGAACAATAGAGTTAATAGTTATTGGGAATCTGCCTAATTCATTATACACAAGATCATTTGGTGTTCGCATATCAACAGACAAAAATTTCTTAAGGGCAAACAAGTGGATCTTTTCACAGTACTGTGTAGCTTTTTCCATCCCCATATTTCAGAACCATATTGCATTATTGGCTATCTGAGCATCAAAAAAAGTTTTAGAAAAACATCAACAGAATAATTATTGCACTGACGCAATCTCTGCATTATACTCAAAAGTGCCCTTTTTGCCTTGCTAGCAATATCCCTACATGCCGCAGTAAAACTTAATCTTGTTGAAAAATAAAACTCCTAGATATTTATATGCATTAACTACAGGCATGTTATTGCCATCATATATCCATCTCTCTCTCACACCCAGATAACCACCACCTTTTCTGAAAACAACAATATTACTCTTATCCATATTCACCTTTAAACAAAGTGAAGAGGATGCTCTCTGTAAACTATTTAACTGTGTTTGCAGACCAATAATAGTCTCGGAAAGAAGAACAACATCATCAGCCAATAAAAGGATGAACAATTCAAGCGAATCGGACAGAAAATTGACACCATGTCTGCCGTTATTGATTACCTCTATAGCCAGTTCATTTATAAATAACGAGAAAAGAATTGGACTGCATATATCTCCTTGCTTCACTCCAGACGAGCAAGATAACTGGTTAGTAAAAGGTAGCACCACATCTAATACGAGCCTTCACACTGGTGTACATACTTTTAATACAACGAAAAAGTTTTCCTCTGATTCCATTTTCAGCAAAACAGGCCATAGTAAGTTTCTATTAATAGTATCAAAACATTTCTCAAAATCGATAAAGGCAACATAAAGTTTTCGATTATTACAAAATTGTTTTTGAACGCATGCCAGCAGTGTAAATAAATGGTCAATAGTAGAGTAACCAGCTTTAAACCCAGCCTGATATTCTCCAGTAATATTATTTTCTGTTACCCAGTCCTGTAAGCGACGGTTAATAATTATACCATATACTTTACTACTTGTATCACACAAACTTATACCACGATAATTTCCCGGATTATTGGCATTTCCTTTCTTATAAAGGGGCAAAAATAAATCGATTCAGTCCAACCATCCGGGTAGAAACCTTTCTTAAAAAGAACATTGAAAAATTTCACAAAGAAAGGGACAACCATGCACTCGCACTTTTTAATATTTCGCTAATAATACCGTCGGGTCCCGCAGCTTTTTTGGGTTTAAGTTTTCTTAATGCAAGAACAACTTCATCTTCAGAAATTGGTCTATTATTAAAGGAATCATCATCATCGTCATCTAAACCATTATCTAATTCCTCATTTTCCGGATGAGCAGCATCAACTTTTTCCAGCAACGTTTTAAAATGTTTAAACCAATCATCTACCGTAATCTGGTTTCTAACATTTTTCTTTTTTGGACTAATTTATGGATAGTTTTTTCCCCAGAAATCTTTTTGACTGTTTATAGAGATTATCAATTTTTCAATCACTATACGATTATGCATTTTCTTCTTAAAGAATAATAGATTCTTATATTCCCTTCTGGCCAGACAGAAAGCATATCTATTGCTTTCTTGCTGAGAACGACGTGATGTCTTTACTTTTAAAGAAACGACGCAATTTCTTTAACAATTTTCGCATCTCTTTCCTTTTATTTCGACATTCCGTATCATACCAGTCTTGGTGTCTCTTTCTCCCACTCACACATACTCTTTTTTTCATGCACGCAGCCATCTCTTTCACACATGTATTAAATTTTTCCAGAGCTACATTGATATCAATATCAACAGACTGAATAGCATCGTCTAACATCATATGTGTACGTTCACTATTTGCTACATCATTAAACTGTTGAATACAATCAGGATTCCAAACGAATTTTTCGATGAACACATTCTTATCTTTAGGCAGAATTTCTACTGTTTTCTTTTGGAAAAGGAAAGTACACAATGTTACAGGCATATGATTCGTTTCCGTACAGTCTAAAACTTTTAATTCACAAGTTTCACACACATAAGCAAGAAGATCACTAGATATCAAAAAATAATCTATGACACTGCATCCAAAATCACAAATGTACGTGCAGCGTCCTTCATGGTCGCCATAACACATACCATTCATAATGCACAAGTTTAACGCAGTACACATGTTTAGCAAAGACTTACCAAATCCATTCAAAACAGAATCTTGTGAATTTCTTGTAATATTCGCAAAATCTCTTTGCCAATGTGGACAATAAAGATCTTTTTCAACAGATACGGGCTGCGAAATGTTTGAAGTACGACCATTAAGATCACCAGAAAGAAGCACAAAATAATCATTATCTACAAGGCATTATCAAATAAACAGTTTTTTCCAGTAAAGCAATTCCATCCCCATCCACACCAAGATAGTTATAATATCGAGAACCCTCGGGTGGTACGTACGCACAGGCATACAACACATCCTTTTTCCACGCCAAACAAGTCCTTGTTAATGACGAACAACAAAAAAGTTTCCAACACACTTACTTTGATCTGTTTCAAAAGACATATAAACTCATTTTTGATGAGACAAACGACACCACCCGAAGGCCTCCCAGCATTTGATAACTTCTTAGCTGGTTGACAAAAAGCCTTATACCCTGTAAAGATATCCGGATCAATACTATCAACAAAAGTTTCGACCAAGCAAAACAAAATGAAAAGATGACACAAAAGAAACAAAATCGGTATCAAAGATTTTTGACATCAAACCATTCACATTCAGTGCATGAATAAAAAAACCCTTCTGGTGATTTCCTTGATATGCAGAATAATCATTACTCGAAACAGAATTGTCAACGGAATTCACAGACAAAGTTCCATCATCGCTATCATCTGATGAAATCGGTGCCCCAAATAATGATTCACTGAATTCAGTATAAACATGATCTAATTCGACACCACTCGCACCACCCCCATAAACTTCCCGCGACTCATTCTCCAATGACGAGAACACACCTCATCACTACCATTGAGATTCAAACACAAACCATTGGTATGGTAAAACACATCATTATTACGCGGAACCATGTCAGTGTCACACACAATAGCGACAGTACTAAAGTAGTTCGGACACCAACTATCATTTGCTGAAGCTATGCCATTATCACACGCAGAAACAACATCACTGCAGGGTTCAAAGACGAATCATTAAAAACTGGACCACGTTAGTGTCACATACAGCAACAAGATCACTAGAGTTCAGAGGCCAATCATTACTAACTGAATGCACATCAGTATTACACATAGTAATAACATTGCTACTAGAATTGAAGCACGAATCGTTATAATCTAAACCCATGATAGTATCACGCATAGTGGAAATGTTGCCGCAGGGACACGAACGCCATTCATTTTCATCTGGAAAACTGTCAGTATCACACATAGTAACAAGAGCACTACATGGCTTTGAATACAAATCATAACCTGAAATATCAGCATCCCATTCAGTAGCAGTAATATCGTTGAGGTTCGAACACCGATCAGTATAATCTGCCGCCATATCATCAGTATTACACACAGTAAAAATGTCGGAATCGGGGTTCGAACACCAGTCGTAATAACCTGACACCAAATCCGTATCGTTCACTGTAACAACATCACTGAAAGGATTTGTAAATAGATCATCATTATAATCTGAAACCATCAGTATTAAAGCTAGTAATATAATCTCCAAAGGAGTTCGAACACAAATCTTTAACCTATGACTTTGTGCGTACCACGCATTGCAGCATCACCACTACAGGGGTTTGAACACGAATCATTTTTACCTCTGACCTTGCGAGCACCACACACAGTTAAAGCAACATTACAAGGATTCGAACACGAGTCGTTCTTACCTGTGAGCCCACGGGCACCACACACAATTACATCACCATCGCAGGGGCTCGAGCACGAATCATTATCACCTGTGATCCCATGTGCACAACACACATCAACACCACCATTGCAGGGGCTCAAACTAGAATCATTATCACCTGCGATCCTGCGCGTTCCACACATAAGAACATCACAACTGCAGGGGCTCAGGCAAGAATCGCTATCACCTGTAACTCTGCGGGCACCACACATAGCAACATCACAGTTGCATGGGTTCAAACAGGAAGGAATCACTACCACCTGTGACCCCCGTGTACCGCACACAATAACATCATCATTGCATGGGTTCGAACAAGGATCACTATTACGTGCAGCCTTGTGTGTTCCACACACAAGAACATAACCATTGCAGGGGTTTAAACAAAAATCATCATTAACTGTGACCATGTGAGTACAACACACAATATGGTTCAAACACAAATCATTTTTACCTTTGACCATCTGAGTACCACACTGACATAAAGTTTGATACAGTTCATGAATGGGGCGGCCGCACGCTAATCCGCTTCCCCCACCAAACTCTCCCCCATCAGCAGAAAGAAAGAACTTCTTCCCATCCACAAGCAGATGATCATGTACCATAGCCACTCTCTGTCCATCATTTCTCTTAGTTTTCATAATCACTGACAGTTTCTTCCGAATTTCCCTTACCCCTCTGGAGAAATCT
>JADBJO010002712.1:12500-15000 GCA_016801955.1 Conus betulinus | reverse complement strand
GATGATGTCATGGAGAAGACTGGCATAGACAGGGAAGCTATACTCCGAGGGAACGGAGGTAGTGCTGGTGATGATGTCAGGGAGAAGACTGACATAGACAGGGAAGCTATACTCCGAGGGAAGGGAGGTAGTGCTGGTGATGGTGATGATGTCAGGGAGAAGACTGACATAGACAGGGAAGCTGTACTCCGAGGGAACGGAGGTAGTGCTGGTGATGGATGATGTCAGGGAGAAGACTGGCATAGACAGGGAAGCTATACTCCGAGGGAAGGGAGGTAGTGCTGGTGATGATGTCAGGGAGAGAGACTGACATAGACAGGGAAGCTGTACTCCGAGGGAACGGAGGTAGTGCTGGTGATGGATGATGTCAGGGAGAAGACTGGCATAGACAGGGAAGCTATACTCCGAGGGAACGGAGGGTAGTGCTGGTGATGATGTCAGGGAGAAGACTGACATAGACAGGGAAGCTGTACTCCGAGGGCACGGAGGTAGTGCTGGTGATGGATGATGTCAGGGAGAAGACTGGCATAGACAGGGAAGCTGTACTCCGAGGGCACGGAGGTAGTGCTGGTGATGGATGATGTCAGGGAGAAAGACTGACACATAGACAGGGAAGCTGTACTCCGAGGGAACGGAGGTAGTGCTGGTGATGGATGATGTCAGGGATGAGGGAGAAGACTGACATAGACAGGGAAGCTGTACTCCGAGGGCACGGAGGTAGTGCTGGTGATGATGTGTCAGGGAGAAGACTGACTGACAGACAGGGAAGCTGTACTCCGAGGGCACGGAGGTAGTGCTGGTGATGATGTCAGGGAGAAGACTGACATAGACAGGGAACAGAGATAGACAGGGAAGCTATACTCCGAGGGCACGGAGGTAGTGCTGGTGATGATGATGTCAGGGAGAAGACTGGCATAGACAGGGAAGCTATACTCCGAGGGCACGGAGGTAGTGCTGGTGATGGATGATGTCAGGGAGAAGACTGACATAGACAGGGAAGCTGTACTCCGAGGGAACGGAGGTAGTGCTGGTGATGGATGATGTCAGGGAGAAGACTGACATAGACAGGGAAGCTATACTCCGAGGGAACGGAGGTAGTGCTGGTGTGATGATGTCAGGGAGAAGACTGACATAGACAGGGAAGCTGTACTCCGAGGGCACGGAGGTAGTGCTGGTGTGATGGGATGATGTCATGGAGAAGACTGACATAGACAGGGAAAGCTATACTCCGAGGGAACGGAGGTAGTGCTGGTGATGGATGATGTCAGGGAGAAGACTGACATAGACAGGAAGCTATACTCCGAGGGCACGGAGGTAGTGCTGGTGATGGATGATGTCATGGGAGAAGACTGACATAGACAGGAAGCTATACTCCGAGGGACGGAGGAGGTAGTGCTGGTGACGATGTCAGGGAGAAGACTGGCATAGACAGGGAAGCTATACTCCGAGGGAAGGGAGGTAGTGCTGGTGATGATGTCAGGGAGAAGACTGACATAGACAGGGAAGCTGTACTCCGAGGGAACGGAGGTAGTGCTGGTGATGATGATGTCAGGGAGAAGACTGACATAGACAGGGAAGCTATACTCCGAGGGAACGGAGGTAGTGCTGGTGATGATGTCAGGGAGAAGACTGACATAGACAGGGAAGCTATACTCCGAGGGAACGGAGGTAGTGCTGGTGATGGATGATGTCAGGGAGAAGACTGGCATAGACAGGGAAGCTATACTCCGAGGGAACGGAGGAGGTAGTGCTGGTGATGATGCTCAGGGAGATGATGCTATGTCAGGGAGAAGACTGACATAGACAGGGAAGCTGTACTCCGAGGGAACGGAGGTAGTGCTGGTGATGGATGATGTCAGGGAGAAGACTGACATAGACAGGGAAGCTATACTCCGAGGGAAGGGAGGTAGTGCTGGTGATGATGATGTCAGGGAGAAGACTGACATAGACAGGGAAGCTGTACTCCGAGGGCACGGAGGTAGTGCTGGTGATGGATGATGTCAGGGAGAAGACTGACATAGACAGGGAAGCTATACTCCGAGGGCACGGAGGTAGTGCTGGTGATGATGATGTCAGGGAGAAGACTGACATAGACAGGGAAGCTATACTCCGAGGGCACGGAGGTAGTGCTGGTGATGGATGATGTCAGGGAGAAGACTGACATAGACAGGGAAGCTGTACTCCGAGGGCACGGAGGTAGTGCTGGTGATGGATGATGTCAGGGAGAAGACTGACATAGACAGGGAAGCTATACTCCGAGGGCACGGAGGTAGTGCTGGTGACGGATGATGTCAGGGAGGGAGAAGACTGACATAGACAGGGAGCTGTACTCCGAGGGAACAGAGATAGACAGGGAAGCTATACTCCGAGGGAACGGAGGTAGTGCTGGTGATGGATGATGTCAGGGAGAAGACTGACATAGACAGGGAAGCTATACTCCGAGGGAACAGAGATAGACAGGGAAGCTATACTCCGAGGGAACGGAGGTAGTGCTGGTGAT
>JADBJO010002712.1:0-7500 GCA_016801955.1 Conus betulinus | reverse complement strand
GAGAATGAAGGGACACCATGGGTGACCTCAGTATGAGTAGATGATACCGGCAGGGAGATGGGGATGGACTGAGGAGATTGTGGTCAGAAAGTGTTGGAGCGGGGTGGGGGGGGGGGGTACCAGGGTCACGTGAAGATGGGAATGTTGTACTGGCACGAAGGTGAAGGTGTCAGTATAGGGTAGTGAAGCGGAAATGTGAAGATGATGGAATGGAGAGGCGGGGGTCCAGTAATCATTTCAGGACGGGTATGTAGTGCAAGCCATGAGGTGGCGAGGTGTGAGGATAGTGTGGGTAGAGAGATTATGAATGTGGTGAGACAGCGTAATGACCTCCAGACGGCGAATGTAATAGTTTTTGGCAAGCTATTACTATAATGACTGAAGAATTGTCCAATCTGCACTTGTTTTTTTTTTCCCACGACTTAATTGTTCAGCATTATTTTGTTTGGTCAATCAGTGGGGCGATTGCATCTCTTAGGAGATCCAAGTAAAGGTTGTTCTGCACGATTCTTAGCCGCTGACAATGCTTGGGTTATTGAACAGCAGAGCTGACCCACTCAGACTGTTCCCCTATCTTTTGATCTCCCTTGCATCCTTAATGGATCTTCAAGCATAGACTCAAAGATTGTCCCCTATATATCTTATACTGTCTGCAAAATGGTTTTAGTTTTTCAACAACTTTTTTTTTCCTCTCCTACAGGATGGTGAGGGCAGTGTAGACAGTGTAGAGGTGTACAGGATGGTGAGGGCAGTGACAGTGTAGAGGTGTACAGGATGGTGAGGGCAGTGACAGTGTAGAGGTGTACAGGATGGTGAGGGCAGGCAGTGTACAGTGTACAGGATGGTGAGGGCAGTGACAGTGTAGAGGTGTACAGGATGGTGGGCAGTGACAGTGACAGATGTGAGGGCAGTGACAGTGTAGAGGTGTACAGGATGGTGAGGGCAGTGACAGTGTAGAGGTGTACAGGATGGTGAGGGCAGTGACAGTGTAGAGGTGTACAGGATGGTGAGGGCAGTGACAGTGTAGAGGTGTACAGGATGGTGAGGGCAGTGACAGTGTAGAGGTGTACAGGATGGTGAGGGCAGTGACAGTGTAGAGGTGTACAGGATGGTGAGGGCAGTGACAGTGTACAGGTGTACAGGATGGTGTGGCAGTGACAGTGTAGAGGTGGTGTACAGTGACAGTGTAGAGGGTGTTACAGGATGGTGAGGGCAGTGACAGTGTAGAGGTGTACAGGATGGTGAGGGCAGTGACAGTGTAGAGTGTACAGGATGGTGAGGGCATGACAGTGTAGAGGTGTACAGGATGGTGAGGCAGTGACAGTGTAGAGGTGTACAGGGTGAGGGCAGTGACAGTGTAGAGGTGTACAGGATGGTGAGGGCAGTGACAGTGTAGAGGTGTACAGGATGGTGAGGGCAGTGACAGTGTAGAGGTGTACAGGATGGTGAGGGCAGTGACAGTGTATGGTGAGTGTAGGGATGGTGAGGGCAGGTGTACAGGATGGTGTAGGGTGTGTACAGGACAGGATGGTGAGGGCAGTGACAGTGTAGAGGTGTACAGGATGGTGAGGGCAGTGACAGTGTACAGGATGGTGGAGGGCAGTGACAGTGTAGAGGTGTACAGGATGGTGAGGGCAGTGACAGTGTAGAGGTGTACAGGATGGTGAGGGCAGTGACAGTGTACAGGTGTACAGGGTGAGTGAGGCAGTGACAGTGTAGAGGTGTACAGGATGGTGAGGGCAGTGACAGTGTAGAGGTGTACAGGATGGTGAGGGCAGTGACAGTGTAGAGGTGTACAGGATGGTGAGGGCAGTGACAGTGTACAGGATGGTGAGGGTGTGACAGTGTACAGATGGATGGTGAGGGCAGTGACAGTGTAGAGGTGTACAGGATGGTGAGGGCAGTGACAGTGTACAGGATGGTGTACAGTATGGTACAGGATGGTGGGGCAGTGACAGTGTAGAGTACAGGTGGTGAGGGCAGTGACAGTGTACAGGTGTACATGATGGTGGGCAGTGACAGTGTAGAGGTGTACAGGATGGTGAGGGCAGTGACAGTGTAGAGGTGTACAGGATGGTGAGGGCAGTGACAGTGACAGTGTACAGACAGTGTATGGTGAGGGCAGTGACAGTGTAGAGGTGTACAGGATGGTGAGGGCAGTGACAGTGTAGAGTGGTACAGGATGGTGAGGGCAGTGACAGTGACAGGATGTGAGGGCAGTGACAGGATACAGGATGTGTACAGGTGACAGTGTACAGTGTAGTGTAGAGGTGACAGTGTATGGTGTGACAGTGTGAGGCAGTGACAGTGTACAGGATGGTGAGGGCAGTGACAGTGTACAGGTGTACAGGATGGTGTAGGGACAGTGACAGTGTGTGTAGAGGTGTACAGGATGGTGAGGGCAGTGACAGTGTGTGTACAGGATGGTGAGGGCAGTGACAGTGTAGAGAGGTGTACAGGATGGGACAGGGCAGTGACAGTGTAGAGGTGTACAGGATGGTGTGGGCAGTGACAGTGTACAGTGTACAGGATGGTGAGGGCAGTGACAGTGTAGAGGTGTACAGGATGGTGAGGGCAGTGAGAGGTGTACAGGATGGTGAGGGCAGTGACAGTGTAGAGGTGTACAGGATGGTGAGAGGCAGTGACAGTGTACAGGATGGTGGTGAGGGCAGTGACAGTGTAGAGGTGTACAGGATGGTGAGGGCAGTGACAGTGTAGAGGTGTACAGGATGGTGAGGGCAGTGACAGTGTAGAGGTGTACAGGATGGTGAGGGGGCAGTGACAGTAGAGGTGTACAGGATGTGAGGGCAGTGACAGTGAGGTGCAGAGTGACAGTGTGAGGGCAGTGACAGTGTAGAGGATGGATGGTGAGGGCATTGAGATCCCTCGCCTACAGCCACAGCCCGGTATCGGTAATCCACAGGAAGCAATGTCAAATTGTCAAGAGTCACCCACCAGAGGAGACACTGCGCTGCCACCAAGTGGACCTCGGTGGTGTTCAGTGGCGCCTGTTCTGATCTAACATACCCAGGACACACCCCTACCACAACTTCTACTAACGAAAAAAATATTTGCTTAGTCGAGGAGTCGGCATTACTGAGTCCTCCCTCCGGAGGGCGCCTCCACGTCGGTCCAACGACAGCCCCCTGAACTAGCCAATACCGTGTGAGCCGACAGAATCAAACCAAGGCCACAGACGTAGAGAGGGCATCGACACTGAGGTCACCATGAGCGCAGGATACCAAAGGGTCTTGGATTTAGGGGCTTTTTTTTTTCTTAACGCTGATCGATGAGAATGAGGATGACGATGATATTACGGATTTCCTTTCCTGTCCTGAGGCTACACGGCAGGGCTACACTTACCTACACGTACTCATAATATATCCTGGCGTCAACCAGGACCTAGAAATACAGACACCTGCAGATTTGGTCAGGAAGTTTGAGCAACACTGTCAGAGACGCACCCATTTAGTGGATGAAACTTGACAGTGTAGGACAGGGCCTTCCATACCGAGCTCGTAGCAAACGCAGCTCCGAGTAGGAGCTGGTTGGGGCAGCTAAATTCCACATGGCTCTGATTAGATCGAACCCACGACCGCAACGCTGACAACTTTGCACGGCGGCTGGTATAATGGTGGGGAATAGTTTGCGCGTTGAGGTTTTGGAGATATCGGAGATGACAACGTATAGTGGGGGTGATGGGGGTCTGGGAAGTGTAGAGGACGCCATGGATGTGGGCTTGACAGCAAGGGCTGACCCCAGGTGGTTTTGGTAGGTGGAAGATGCAGGTGTGGCTTGACAGCAAGGGCTGACCACGGGGTGGATGTTGTTGTTGAGCAGCAAAGAATTTCACATAAAGCATATATGTTATATGATTTTAGATCTGAAAGGTAATTTGAATATGGTTTTGGGTTCGTCTGGTACAATCAGGGGGTTGGAAACGTTAACGATTTTATTCGTACATTTCGCCAACGGTTACTAGACTGTAGTTGGCAAAAATGGAATGAACATATTCAGACCAGCAGCAGATATGACATGTATAGAAATTTTTGTGATACGCCTTCTTTGAAGCCCTACCTATTATTGGATTTAAATCCACATTTGAAATATATAACAACAAGATTCAGGCTTGGAATCTCAGAGTTAATGGTACATAGCTTTAGATACAGAACTGTCAACAGAAGAAGTGTTTTAATTTGTCCAATGTGTGTAAAGAAGCAGAGGAAAATGAGGTACATTTTGTTTTTTGCTGCCCAGCACTCTCACGACGTGCGGAATGTTTTCACTATTTCTGTCTAAGGCATTTAAGTTTAGAGAATTAGTGACGTCTTAGCAATATGACTCTTTTGGTTTTGTCCCTAAGCTGTTTTCTGTTTCTATGTATTGTTATTGGTACTTGTTGAGGTTTGTTTTATGTATGAATTTGTGCCCACTTATGTGCACAATCAAGTTGCCTTTCATGAGTGCGTCAGCGTGCACGTGCAACACACACACACACACACACACACACACACACACACACACACACCCACACACACACACCACACATACACATACACACACACACACACACACACACACACACGACCACACACCACACACACACGGCGCGGCGCGCGCGCGCGCGCGCGCGCGCGCGCGCAGGCACACACACACACACACAAACATGGTTGCATGTATGCGGGCACACTCTGTCATACATCGAAGAACACCAATATAAATGCGGCCAGCTCCTATTTGGCGTAGCCAATAACCTTTGACTGTTGACGGTGGCCTGTAAAAACAGTTCTGAAAAAAAAATACACAAGGGCATGAAAAGGTTAACACCTCACTGGGGTAGAAAATATACCCTTAAGCCATGGCTCTGATCAGCATAATTCACAGGGAACAGTTCGCCTCCGTCTAACACCGTGAGCTCGTGCGTGCGTGCGTACGAGTGTGTGTGTGTGTGTGTGTGTGTGTGTGTGTGTGTGTGTGTGTGTGTGTGTGTGTGTGTGTGTTCGTGTGTGTGTGTGTGTGTGTGTGTGTGTGTGTGTGTGTGTGTGTGTGTGTGTGTGTGTGTGTGTGTGTGTGAGAGAGAGAGAGAGAGAGAGAGGAGAGAGAGAGAGAGAGAGAGAGAGAGAGAGAGAGAGAGAGCATTCTCGGAGTGCACGCGTGCGTGTTGTGTGTGTTACGTTTGTGTGTATGTGTGTCAGCATGCTCGGTGTGCGCGCGTGGTTATGTTTTATTCTGAAGTTTGTGTCGATGGAAAAGAGAGATGAAGGAAGCAAAGATGAGAAAGGTGGCGTAATTAGGACAGGGTGTGTGCAATTCGGGAAGTGCGGATGAAGAAAGACAGTACAAGCCTAACGCATTTCGCCAGCATTTCTTGGTTTCGTTTTCTGTTACTTTCTTTGCTTTGAACTTTGTTTGGTTTGGTTTGTGGTTTTGGTTTGGTTTGGTTTGCTCTCTCTCTCTCTCTCTCTCTCTCTCTCTCTCTCTCTCCTCTCTCTCTCCTCTATCTCTCTCTCTCCCTCTCTCTCTGTTTTCTGCAAATTTGGACAAGCATTTGCAAACATGTAATCTGACCATTTAGCTAGGGAGAGCCGGCCTGTTCAAATGACAGCATTTCCCTCAAAGCAACACAGACAGTCATTCATTTACGAAGGAATCAATCCCCGGGTATTGTACAGTCCGGACCCTTTCAGATTCAAACAGGACTGTTTTGCTGGAGCTTAATGGATTGTCATTTCTCTGAATGGATTCTCATTTCTCAAGTCGCACCTCCAGTCTACAATAGCGCCACCACTCTTAATCCGTTTCCACAACAAACAGTGTTAGTCAGTCAGTCAGCCAGTCAGTCCCCTGACGCTGGGGTCGTTGGGGGGACGTGATGAGGCAGCCGCCGTTTTCTCGCCAGGCTCTTCTGTTGGTACAGTGTATAACACAACAAACAGTGTATATCTGTCGCAGGCATACAACAAACGTATGCTGCTCATTAAAAAAATGTAGATAAAAAAAGAAATACAAAAGAATCACGTCTACATCTGGCTCAAACCATGCACTACCATCCGACTAATAACACACGCGCACGTGCGGAACCGACGACCGTTCTCTCATTCATAGAGAGGCTGTGGACTTGCCACAGCCTTCGTCTGCAGCACTGACGGTCGTGAGGTCCAACCATTTATGGCGTACTGTGTTGTGACTTGGGCCAAAACCCCTGTCTGTCTGTCCACCTAATGGTAAAACAGGTAGCTGACTGAAGTCAGAATACGTTGGGGCGTCGGGAGGGAAGGCGCGTTCTCTGCCCTCAATACCGTGCCCGGAAACAGGGAACTTCTGACAGCTCACAACCCCTACAGCCGTTCGGATAGGAGATTTTAAACTTAAGCTTGTAGTCATATATATATATATATATAATATATATATATATATATATATATATATATATATATATATATATATATATATATATATATTATATATATATATATATATATATATATACTACGGTATTGCACACCAGCCTTTTTCTGGTATAGCATTCTTCTTAAAACCGAAAAGGCAGAGGAGTCAAATTACCACTTTCCGCGGTCACTGAGGAGAAACAATCAGGTTTCGAAATACCGGTATCTGACCAGGAGTTATATGTTAGTGAGCTTCCTCCCCATTGGAGACTATAAGCTTGCTGAAGGTTCATTTTGAGAAGCATTTATTACTTCCCATTCACCCACTCAAGCACATACTGTCAGTTAGGCAGAATTATTAACCACTGCAGATATGAAGGCTTATCACCCCCCTATTTCTACTAGTCTAAGACATAAGAGCAAGCTTTGTTTATAATTTAATATTTCTTGCAGTCATCGCAACACCTAGCTGCTCTGTAAGTTGCTGGAATGGTGCTCAGTACTTATCCTTGGAATTTATTAGTTAATTGTATATATATATATATATAATATATATATATATATATATATATATATATATATATATATATATATATATATATATATATATATATATACTATTATTATTATTCAAACATCGTACAGATGTGAAAATTTTCAATAGTTAAAACTAGTGACTGAGTGACAGGTATTCCTTGCGATTTTTCACCCATTATACGCAGCAAAGATTCAAGAGTAACACCATAACTTGCTTATAAGTCACAATAAGTTTTTCTTTTTTTACTCGAGCGCACCACAAGCACACATTGATGGGAAGATCAACCCGGTGTATAACCAAAAAACACCATAAAAATCAATATGCTGAGATACCTCTCTTATCATTTGTTATAAAGTCTTTCAATACGTGTTCACGGTCGAAGAGATGTGGTTTTCTGTCTGGGTTAATCCATACATGATTACAATGTGTTTCTGTTGTATCTCCCGACGAGGTCTCGGTTTTCTTTTTCAAGTCGTCCATCTTTTTTGTCCTGTCCTGGCTCTGCGGCCATAGACTGCTGACTTCCAGCCGGAAGACCTTCTGTTGTTCCTGCAGGGTAGCATGCTCTTCGTC
>JADBJO010002711.1:310000-324052 GCA_016801955.1 Conus betulinus | reverse complement strand
AAGATGCCTTTGTATTCTCAAAATAGTTCCTACAGTGGACAAATTCATTAAAACAATCATTGTTAGTCATAAAGCACCATCAACATTTATCAATGTTGTAACATACCTGAACATCGAAATCTTTCGGTTTCTCAACATATGCACTTTTGTACGGAATACATTCTGCCATAAACTCATAGACTGATGTTGGATAGGATTTCAGAGACAGTTTTTAAAAATTTCTAAAAAAAATGTTTCCACCCCTACCCCCACCCCCCCCCCCCCCCAAATCATAATACACCTTTTCGTTTAAAAATCACATTTTCATCAGCAATTTTCATATTCAGTACCTTATTTTATCCTATTTGCCAGTTTTGCAAACATTCATTGCAAATTATTTTCCCTAGAGATAAGTCCAAAGGTCTTCACAGCCTTCTTATTGTCATCGAAGTTAAAAAAAAACAAAACGTGAAATTCTTAGTTTATTCTTCACCGTGTTGTTGACACACCTCATTCCTCATAATCTTGCTTTGTTTACAGTTCCATAAAAATACCATCAATATTTTTTTTTAATTGGACAATAAATCCACTTAAGTGTCAGGCAAATTTATCGAAAAATCTACATATTTTCTTGTTACTAACGCATGTTATTACCATAATGCGTCAACAGGCCTTTTTATGGTCGCTGAGTCTACTCGCTCTCTCTCTTCTCTCTCTCTCTCTCTCTCTCTCTCTCTCTCTCTCTCTCTCTCTCGTGATTCCATTTAAAAGTTAGGTCATGTCATCATTACCAATATTCTTTCAATGGATAAACAGACAATGATAAAAAACTAGACTGAGACATAAATGAATTTTTTCCTTTTCCTCTTCCTCCTCTTTTCTGGTGATACTACTACTCCGTTGGGCATATACGTAGCTTTGTTCTATTATTTCTCAAAAACTGAAAATGTTAGTTTTTCTTGTCAAGAGATTTGTTCATTTCTTTCTTTACCTTCTGATTTGTTTGCTTGTTGCTTGTTTTTTTTTTTTTGTTTTGTTTTGTTTTGTTGCTGTGCCATCTCTGTGGCATTGCACCCACGCCGCTCAAACCAACCCGCTACCCCATCCCCCCACCCCACCCCACCCCACCCCAGTCCATAGCCACAGCCTTCTTCCGTTTTCTTTGTTCTTCGGTTATATGTGTGAGGATGATCGTAGATGAGGTTTTGGCGGATGTGACCATGTATTTTTAATGTTCATCAGTCAGGTACCTACATTCCGCCTTCGGGAATATTAATTTCTTCCATTTGTGCCTCTGTGTGTATGGTGTTGTGTGGTGTGGTGTGTGATGTGAAAGTGGTGTGTGTGTGTGTGTGTGTGTGTGTGTGTGTGTGTGTGTGTGTGTGTGTGTGTGTGTGTGTGTGTGTGTGAGTGCATATGCCCGTTGTTGTTAAGGAAAATGTGTGGTAATGGGTAATGTGTTCTATTTATTGACTGATTGGCTAACCGATTGGTTGATTGATCGATCGATTGATTGATTCATTCATTCATTAGTCTGACTGTCTGTCTATCAGCAAGATTATGCAAAAATTTACGGGACCGATTTTAACAAAACTCGGTGGAAGGAAGGAATGTAACCCAAGGATAAATGCGCTGAATCTTGGTGCGGATCCGTGCTGCAGATCCGGATCAAATGGCTGATCTGGGATCCATTCGACCTTGGCGGCGGTCTGTGCTCTCCCGACTGCATTCGCAGGTTTAGAATTTGCGATGGGTGTGATGTTGGTGTGTGTCTTGTTGTCGTTGTCGTTTGGGATGGGTGTGAAGTGGGTGTGTGTGTCTTGTCTTTGTTTGGATTTGGAATGGGTATTATGTGTGTGTGTGTGTGTGTGTGTGTGTGTGTGTGTGTGTGTGTGTGTGTGTGTGTGTGTGTTTTTTTTCGTTGTGATTTGGAATGGGTGTGATGTGGGTGTGTGTCTTCTTGTCGTTGTGATTTGGAATGGGTGTGATGTGTGGGTGATGCGCGTGCGTGCCTTGTCGTCGTTGTGATTTGGAATGGGTGTGATGTGGGTGTATGTCTTGTCGTCGGTGTCGTTTGGGATGGATATGATGTGGATATGTGTCTTGTTGTCGTTGTGGTTTTGGATGAGTGTGATATGGGTGTGTGTCTTGTCGTTGGTGTTTTTTGGGATGGATATGATGTGGGTGTGGATCTTGTTGTCGTTGTGATTTGGAATGGGTGTGATGTGTGGGTGTGTGTCTTGCTGTTGTTGTGATTTGAATGGGTGTGATGTGGGGTGTGGATCATGCTGTCGTTGTGAATTGGAATGGGTGTGATGTGGGTGTGGTTCTTGTCGTTGTGATTTGGAATGGGTGTGTGATATTGGTGTGTGTCTTGTCGTCGTTGTGATTTGGAATGGGTGTGATGTGGGTGTTGATCTTGTTGTCGTTGTGATTTGGAATGGGTGTGGTGTGGGTGTGGATCTTGTTGTTGTCGTGATTTGGAATGGGTGTGATGTGGGTGTGGATCTTGTGATCGCTGTGATTTGGAATGGGTGTGATGTGGGTGTGGATCTTGTTGTCGTTGTGATTTGGAATGCGTGTGATGTGAGAGGTGTGTCTTTGTTATTGTTGTACCTTGTTCAGACATTGACCTGCTTGCAGCCTTGGTGTGGCCATTGTGGTCGGCTGAGCCTTATACAACGACTTGCTTATGGTGGCTTTTTGTAGGCTGCAATGGTGGTGGTGGTGGGTGATGGGGGTGGGGGGTAAACTTTGTTGGCTGTGAAGATGTTGAATTCAGAGTGGAGTGGCTGCGAATGGAAATTGAAACAATGGTAAAAACCGAATAACTTGGCCGCCAAACAAAGGAAAACAGCTAATTACAAAACAAACACAACGCGTTTCGACCTATTAGATCTTCCTCAGGCAGGACAAGTAATAGTCAACGCGATGATGAAAAACAAACGAAACAAACAAACAAACAAAAGAAAAACCAAAGGACGAACAAGCAGTCATTTATCTCTTCGACCTGGGCGCAAAATCTGGTGTGTTTTTCTTGTTGTTGTAGTTTGCTGTGCAACCATGAGTTATTCTGACGATAGTCAGTTGGTGGTTTCCACCAAGATCTGCATTTAAACCGGAGAGCCAGGTTACCCATCTCTTCGTCCTATGTTTTCATTGCTTAGAACGTTATTTGTCTTGCCTGAAGAAATATGTTGTGTTTGTTTTGCAATTTGCTCGTACGTTTCTTTGTTTGGTGGTCCAGCAAATCTGTTTTGGCTCTTGTTTGATGGTACTCTCTATGATGATGTGATTTTTTTTTTTCTTTGTTCTCTGTTGGTGGTGTTCTTTGTTGGCTATGATGGAGTGATTCTTTGTTGGCTGTGATGGTGTTATTTTTTTTTGTTGTTGTTGGCTGTTGTTGCTGACGATAACTAGGAGGTCACGATTGAGAGAACTTGTCTGGAACTTAACGCATTTTGCCATGAGGCATGTATCCGGACCACACACAACACACACACACACACACACACACACACACACACACACACACACACACACACACACACACACACACACACACAGAGCGAGAGCGAGAGAGAGAGACAGAGAGAGCCCAAGTGCACATACGTTACGAATGTGGTCTTGTTTATAGAGCAAATGCGTGTCTCTATTGTGAATTGGTTTCTTCTGGCATTGCAGGGGTAAACCGTGGTAATAAAGTGACGAGTGTCGTTTTGAACGAATAGAAATTTGCAATGTGTCTGCATGTTAACTGTCCTCTCTCTCTCTCTCTCTCTCTCTCTCTCTCTCTCTCTCTCTCTCTCTCTCTCTCTCTCTCTCTCTCTCCATATATATATATATATATATATATATATATATATATATATATATACATGTGTGTGCGTGCGTGCGTGTTTGTGTGTGTGTATGTATGTATGTGTGTGTGTGTGTGTGTGTGTGTGTGTGTGTGTGTGTGTGTGTGTGTGTGTGTGTGTTTTAGAACTGAACGCACCCGTGAGACTTCACGTCATCCATATCCTCCTCCTCTTCCAATGAACAGACTAGACTGAAAGAAAAATCACACGTTCCAAATAATCAATTAATGTACAAAAAAAGCAAAAACAACAACAAGTAGACACAATTCACAAAGTCAGGGCGAGAAAGAAAGAGCTAGAGGATCAGATAAGGTCTGGGCTCCTGTACACATGTTATTTCATGCCCCTTCCTCCTCTCCCTCCCTTCCCAACCACCACGTCAAAAGTCTGCATGGCCACACAGTTCTTTAGCAGTCTGTAAGAGTGCGAGGAATTGAACGAAGCACAATGCGAAAGGACACATTTTATTTCAAGAGGTTCATGGAATCAGCATAAATGGACTATTGTGTAGATAATTATACGAATAGGCATAAGAATGATGATGATGAGATGATGATGATGATGATGATCTTGATCGTGATCATGATATTAATAATAGAATCCAAATCGAAGGACCATTGTTAGCTGCACCGGTCTTTTTAGTTCCAATAAGTTTTGCTTTGAGCTATTTCTGGAAGAAAAGAAGACTGAACCAGCCGCTGTGGCGAAGTAGTTAGCGACGCGGACTCCCGGCTGGGAGATCGTGGATTCCAATCCCATCAGAGTCATGTGAGTCTTTCTGCCCCCGACTGGCTCCTACCCAGAGTTGAGTTGCTGCGGACTCAGTTGGGAAGACTGGGACCACACAGTCGAGTTTCATCCACTTAATGGATGCGTTTCTGAGTGTGGTGCTCAAATTTCCTGACCAACACTGCAGGTGCCTGTATCACTCGGGCCTGGTTGATGCCGGGATATATTATGAAAGGAAGCGTAGAGTACAGCCCTGCCATGTAGTCTCAGTCCGAAATGGAAATCCGTAGCATCATCTTAATCATCCTCATTCTCATCGATCAGTATAAAAAACAATGTCTCAAATTCTGTGGCCCTTCATGCCCTGCTCTCATGGTGACCTCAATTTCGATGTCCTCTCCACGTCTGTGGTCTTGCTTGGGTTCCGTTGGGGTCACCGGTATCGGCGAGTCCATGGGGGCTGTCGTTGGACGGACGTGGTGGCGCCCTACGGAGGGAGAGCTCACTCACGCCTGCTCCGCGACTAAGCAATTATTGTCGTCAGTAGGGGGCTTACTGGGTGGTGTCCTTCGTATGCTACATCAGAACAAGCGCCAATAAACACCACCGAAGTGACTCAGCAGCAGTGCAGTGTCTCCTTCGGTGGGTTGCCTCTTCACGACTTGACTTGACTGCTCCCTGTGGATTGCCGGTGCCGGGTCTGCGGTGGGGCCGACCGGGCTGTGGCCATGGATGGGGTGTCGGAATGGTCGGTGTGGGTGGGTGCACTGCCCCTAAGGTGGCGCAGACTGAACTTGCTTCCTGCATATCACCAAGTCCACAATCATATAAATGTTGAATATAAATTCTTATACAGGCCATAAACTCGAAAAGAAATATGTAGATAGTACTTAACAGCTGTGATCTGCAATAATGTTCACTCATGTGAACCTAAATGTGAACACGCCACTTCTAGAAGAATATATTCAACTGCAATATGGAGTGAGGGTGGAGAATGGGTGGGGAAGGAAAGGGCAAAGTGGAGGTGGGGCGGATGGGTGAGGTGGGGGGTGGAGGGATGGGGGTAAAAGTTTGAGTCTGCTCAGAGGTCTCATTGGCCGGGTTTTTCTCTCCACTGGATGGTTTTTACCCGATCTGATCCTGACAACCGCTCACTCCACACACAGTCTCCCCACCAGGCCTCGCTGTCACAACAGCAACAGTGAGCTGACGAAGACAGGGCGATCCTGCCGAAACATTCTCCAAGTAAGTTTTGATTCTGAGTCCTATAACCATTTTTCTACTATTTACGAGGCCTTCTGTTCCTTGATGCCACCACCACGCGCGTACTTCGGCACTCGGGGAGAGCAGGGGACGGTTCAAGCTCTGCTGACTGTGGACGATGCCGTAGGGTGCCAGGTGGTAGATGTAGAACTCCAGAGCCTGCATCTTCTTGGACGGCACGTAGTGGAAGGTCATGGCATAGTCACTGATGCTGTCTTCCCCCTGCGGCAGGACCACACAGAAACAAAGGGAGAGAGAATCAGAGCGACGTGAATGTCAAATTACCGGTCGTGGGTCCTCCAAGAGGAGAGAATCAGAGCTACCAGACCAGTCTGAATCAAACTGGTGAAAAGATGAATGTGACCCTTAGACGGATCCACAAAATTTGGGATAAATATAGATCAAAGGATTTGAACCAGATATCTATTTCGTTCTCTTTCTTGCTGCAAAGTGGAGCTTTTTTTACATGGTGGAAGTCTACGCTCACCTAAATGCTTTCTCCGAATTCAGTGTTTAAATTCAGTATTCCATTTCTGGTGTAGATACATGCTGATAAAATGTGACATTTCTTTCTTTTTTTTTTTTTTTTTTTTTTTGCTGTCCCAACCTCTGCGCGACTTCAGAGGCAGTGCACCCACGCCGCTCATTCCGACACCCCCGTCCACAGCCACAGCCCGGTCGGCCCCGCTGTAGCCCCGGCACCGGCAATCCACAGGGAACAGTCAATGTCAAGTCGTCAAGAGGCGACCCACCGGAGGAGACTCTGCACTGCTGCCGAGTCACTTCGGTGGTGTTCAGTGGCACCTGTTCTGATCTAACATACGCAGGACACCACCTACTAAGCCCCCTACTGACGACAATAATTGCTTAGTCGCGGAGCCGGCGTGAGTGAGCTCTCCGTCCGGAGGGCGCCACCACGTCCGTCCAGCGACAGCCCCCATGGACTCGCCGATACCGGTGACCCCGACGGAACCAAACAAGGCCACAGACGTGGAGAGGACATCGAAATTGAGGTCACCATGAGAGCAGGGCATGAAGGGCCACAGAATTTGAGACTTGTTTTTTTATGCTGATCGATGAGAATGAGGATGATTAAGATGATGCTACGGATTTCCATTTCGGTCTGAGACTACATGACAGGGCTGTACTCTACGCTTCCTTTCATAATATATCCCGGCGTCAACCAGGCCCGAGAGATACAGGCACACCTGCAGTGTTGGTGAGGAAATTTGAGCACCACTCTCAGAAAACACATCCATTAAGTGGATAAAACTCGACTGTGTGGTCCAGTCTTCCCAACTGAGTCCGCAGCAACTCAACTCTGGGTAGGAGCCAGTCGGGGCAGAAAAACCCACATGACTTCTGATGGGATTCGAACCCATGACCTCCCAGCCGGAGAGTCCGCGACGCTAACCACTTCGCCACGGCGGCGGCTGGTAAAATGTGACATTTCATGTAAGGAAAACATAACACAGGTGAGCTTATGCTGCTTTTCTTTGAACATCATGGTATTACCCGCTGATCGGAAAAAAAGAGTTCCTATGAATCATTAAAAACAAGTTTTCGTCCCCCTAAGAACAACAAGGAAGGAGAGGAAGAGGAGAGGAGGATGAGGAATAAAACCAACGGCAGAGAAGGAGAAGAAAAAGAAGATGTGGGAGAAGGAAGGAGAGGGGAAAGAGAACCACAGCGGGGAAGGAAGAGAGGAAGAAGGTGGAGAAAAAGGAGGAGGAAAGAGAGAGAGATGAAGGTGGAGAGTAGGAGGAGGGGGAGAAGGTGAGGGGACAAGGAGAAGGAGGAGGGGAAAGAGGAAGGGAAGGTGGAGGGGAAAAGAGAAAGGGAAGGAGGAGGACGAGAAATTAATGGAAAGGACGAAGAAGAACTTGGAAGCAGAGGAAAAAGAAGGATTAGAAGCAGAAGCGAATGATCGCGAAAAAGACAACAACAATAACAACAAAAGAAATAAAAGAAGACACAAAAGAAAAAAAAAGCCCTGTGAATCTCCACATAGCATGTGGGGGGAAAACGAGAGAAATGGAAGAGGGGTAGGAGGGGAGGGGGTGGTGTAGGATGGCGGAACAGGGAAGAGGCACGTAGATTTGGGAGTGGAGGGGGGTTGAAAGAGTGGCACAGGAAATCAAGGGGTGGGTGGGTGGGTAGTGGGGTTTCCCAAAGAATCCCATGGGAAGGAGAATGGATGGGATAAGAGAGAGCGGTACAGGTGAGTAACGAGAGGAAAGGAAAGAGCACTGTGTGGACTGGTTCAGCATGTGCTTGCCACTGGCGAGTATGATGCTCAGTAAATGATGGTAGTATGCTTCGAAAGTAAAGATACACCCAAAGATACAGGTGGGACCCAGAGAAATATTGTCCTCAAACTGCCGAACAAACTAGCTGGGAGCAATCCTTGGAAGTCTGCACTGTGTTCACATAGGGTGGAAGCACGCACAGGGCATTCAGTTAAGAGGTCAAGGGACGTATCGCTCCCTGACAGACGCCATTGTGTAATGGCCACTGGATGTGACACGACAGGATCTCTACGGGAGCGTTCCCATGGGTGTGCCAACCACTGTTTAATGACGGCAGAACTCACCGGCGAAAAACGCCGCCGTCAAGCAACTGCCGTGTCCATCCCGCAGCCTCACTCGCTGCTGTTCCGCTGACAGGTGAAAAAGTACAACTCCGAACTGGCCAAGCTTTCGCCGTGAGGTCTTACGTACGTGCCCTCTGAAGAGAATAAAGGGTTACAGTCTTTTCCGATGTCAACAAGACTTTCCCTGTGGTCAGTGAGTTTCCTTACCGTCACTTGGCCTTTCCGCAAGGTCGGCCAACAGAAAGACATAAAAAATACCCGCGAAGGTGCGGGGGGGGGACCCAGAGGAGAACTGTCTTTAATTGCCAAACAAACTGGCTGGTAGCAATCCTGCACCACCCTTGAAGCCTGCGCTTTGTTCACGTAGGATGCAGGCACGCACAGCGCATTCAGTTGTAAGAGAACGGCATCGAAAGATCCACTTCCCAGTCATTACCGTCTGCCTGATCTCCCTTCAATGGGGACAGCAGAATTTGACTGAAGTTGAAGCAATACGCCTTTTGAAGTCCACACGACAGCAAGAATCAAGAGCAGAGAGCATAAGTGTCTGGTTGTTCACCAGTCAGAGGTCCATTGCCTATATTGAGGGTATTAATCCCTTCCTGTTGATCTGGTTGGCATTCTGCCTGCTATTTTTATGCGGGCAGGATGTTGGTTCACCACGCTTCAGCGCTGAGAGAGTGTCGTGAATGAATTAATGAAGATGTGAATGGTGGATGAAAGCGCAATGACCAGTTTTCAACTAGAACTGCGCACCACAAATGCTATTCACATCATCATCATCATCATCATCATCATCATCATCATCATCATCATCATCATCACCATCATCTTCATCATCATCACCATCATCGTCATCACCATCATCATCATCATCGTCACCATCATCATCATCATCACCATCATCATCAACACCACCACCACCACCACCACCATCATCATCATCATCATCATCATCATCATCATCATCACCATCATCATCATCATCATCACCACCATCATCATCATGACCATCATTCTCTTCAAGGGTGAAGACATAACCGCCTTGGTGGAGTTAATAAACTGGTCTCACTGTAATCATGTGCAGAGAAAAAATGACGGCGATTACACAACATATGTAGTGCGTGCACTGCATCTATGATTATTGTATTGGTGTGTATATAAGACATTAGAGATTTGTACATTATATATAATATCTGTAACATTTCAAGCAGATCACTGCCTTTATTCCATTACTGCATGCGCCTCTGCCTTGCTCGCAGATCCCGTCATTGATAGTGCAGCAATTATACTTCAGCGCATTGCCCTCTCGCTGCTCTTCCCTTTCCGTCCCATTTTGTTTACCTGCCATGCTGTGTCACTCTTCTCACACACACTCTTTCTCTCTTTGCTGTCTGCTGTGTCTTGTGTCTCCTACCCTCCTCCATCCCATTCCCCTCCCCCCCCCCCCCCCCCCCCCCGCCCGTGTCCCCTTAGATCCTTAACGCCCCTATCCCTTCCACCATAGACTCCCTGTCTGTCTTACTCTCTCTCTCCCTCTGTGTGTGTGTGTGTGTGTGTGTGCGCGCGCGCGCGCGCGCGCGAGCGCATGCATGAGAATGTTTCTGTCTCTCTGTGTGTCTGTGTTTGGCTGTCTGTCTCTATCTGTCTTTATCTGTCTGTCTCTCTGTCTCTGTCTTTCTGTCTGTCTGCCTCTGTCTCTCTGCCTGTCTGTCCCTCTTTGTGATCCCTCCTCCCCTTTGCCCCACCCCACTCTCCCCTCTACACACTTGTCTATCTGTGTGTCTGTGTAATGTATGCCTGTCTGCGTCAGTCCTGATATGGCCCTTTGCGGTCGGCTGGGCTATAAGCAGCATTACCTCTGTCTGCGTCTCTGTCTGTCTGTCTGTCTGTCTTTCTCTCTATCTCTGTATTCCCTCCTCTCTCTCTCTCTCTCTCTCTCTCTCTCTCTCTCTCTCTCTCTCTCTCTCTCTCTGTCTCTCTCTCTCTCTAATCCTCTAGTCGGAAAATTAAACCACATTTTGGCTAACGTGAAGATCCAAGCGTGAGCACGTTCACCACAACAAAATGGGAGATAATCTTAGTTTCTGATTCAAACGCAATTTATAATGTCCCTTTGACATGGAATTTCTTTCCGTGAAACGCTATGGCCGAGCCAGTTGAAAATGTGCCAACATGAATTCATGCACGGGTCTCAATGACGGAAAAAAAAAAAAAAAAAGGGCTCACAACACAAGTTTCTTTGGTCTTATCTTCTGTGTCACCTGCACCCAAGTCCCATTACTCCACGGCCTCCGTTCCGGCTCCAGTACACAATCGTACCTTTCTTTTCATGAGCCATGCTTATTTCGAAACTTAAGAACAAATTACAGACAAAGAATACAAAACGCACACGTATCGCAGTGAGACAATAGCAATAACAACAACAAAACGTACGTATCATCATCATCATCATCATCATCATCATCATCATCATCATCATCATCATGCTACTACTGTAGTTACTAACACCCACCACCACCACCACAACTGTCACCACCACCACTACTACTACCACTACTACTACTACTACCACAACAACTACTACTACTACTACTACAACTACAACTACAACTACAACAACAACTACTACTACTACTACTACTACTACTACTACTACTACTACTACTACCACCATTAAAATGATTACCACACAATCATACCCTGATTGCTCCGCTGCAGCCCCGTTTCCGACACAATCCACAGGGGAAGTCAATATCAATTTGTCACAGGGCAACCCATCAGAGGAGACACTGCACTGTTGCAGAGTCACTTCGGTGCCGTTCAGTGGCGCCTGTTCGGATACAGCATACGCAGGACAATACCTATTAAGTCCCATCCTGACGACGATAACTGCTTAGTCCGCACAGCCGGCGAGAGTGAGCTTCCTCTTCAGAGGGTGTCTGCACCTCCGTTCAAGAACAGCACCCATGAACTCGCCGATGCCGGCGACCTAGACACAGGCTCACTAAGGACACAGACGCGGAGAGGAAACTCGAACTTGAGGTCACCGTGACAGCAGGGCGTGAAAGGCCACAGATTTGGAGACTTTCTTGAGCTTTTGGACGAGTTTGGACAAATTATTAATAAACGAATAACAAGACAAACCACGACGCGTTTCGACCTCTTAGGTATTCTTCAAGCAAGGTACACAACACTCAGGACGACAAAATGAAACAAGCAAATGTCGAAACGTGTCGTGTTTTGTCTTGTGATTCGTTTGTCAACGTAATTGGGGCGGAGCTTTATCAACATTTTTTTTTCAAATTTGTTTAGAATTCCGCCTGCGGTCGCCTCACTTTGCAATTGGATCTTTTTGACGAGGATTAGGACGATAAGATGATGCTGTGGATATTAGAAGAACTGATATCTAGAAACTTGTGCAAATCATGCAAATCCAGTCCAACGAGCAAAATTACACTCATAAGAGATGGGGGATACATTGGGTCCCTGCACAGCAACAAAATAAACACGAAATCTGCAACAGCCAGCAAAATATAGCCGAGACAGTGAAAATTCAGATAGGTGCAGCAGTTGTGATGCATCTGTGAGATGTATCAAGAGATGGATTCCCGTGCAGATCCACAGCAGGCAGAGAGGACTGTTACACCATAGCAGGGGGGGAGGGGGGGTATGTCTGTGACCTCCCAAGAATCTGTCTGGTTATCCACAGAGCACGTTCCAAGGACAGTGAATCATAGAGGAATGAGGGAAAAAAAGTTCAGAGAGGAGCGTGGACTGTGTGGAAGCGACCGGAGGGAGGGGGTGGGTGGGTAGGTGGGGGATGTTTTAACTTAAACACGAGCACAGCCTTTCTTTCAAGATGGACTCAACTATTATGGTCGAGCTTAATTCCTTCCAAGTATGATATTTCTAGAGCGACGGAGACTTCAGTTATTATCAATGACAATGATAACAGCATTCATATAGCGCCTTGCCAAAGATTCTAAACACTGACAGTCTACACTCATGTGTACGCAACTTAACGGGCTGCCTACCTGGGTAGTGCTGATTGAAGAGCTGCCTGCCGGCGCCTCATTCAGTCGTTTCCAGTATCATTCAGTCAATATCGTTTCCTCACTTTCCTTCCTTCCTTCCTTCTTTCAATTTCTCACGCAGAGTGCACGCCATGTGTAACGTATCATCCATACCAACGGACACACACACACACACACACACACACACACACACACACACACACACACACACACACACACACACGTATTTACTTACACACAAAAAAAACATGGAGAGAAAAGAGAGAGAGAGAGAGAGAGAGAGAGAGAGAGAGAGAGAGAGGGATACGGATGATTTATTCAAGATGGCCACGGCCCCCTAGGCCCTTTGAACGGGGTTGCGTAAAACAGCACAGAAGACAGGCACAGGAAATGTTCACTATCAAAAACGAAACACCAAATGGGTACAGAAACATGGGGAAAACTGATAACCGAATTGTAAGCAATAATCAGATCGAATTCTATGTGCTTTACATAAGTAAACAGCAAACTGACAATATCTCCACGCTGAGATGTCATAAGCAATACAGGTCTAAACAATGAGGGATGGCCAAGATACTTTGTAGGATATAGCTGATCTCTAAGACTGTTCAAAATGGGACACAAAAAAGATACAAAAATGGACCTTGTCTTCTTGTGCACCTTTACACAAAGGACAAATAAGACTTCGTTTCATTATGCTTTTTGTAACGATAGCGATGAGGAGACAAATCAGATATCCTAAATTGAAATCCAGTCATGATATACTTAAATGTATGTCCATTTTCATTGATATATAGGTTGGAACACAGAGAATCAAATTAAATTGCCTATACAAATCAAATCTGGTACCATCCTGAATATGTGCATTCCTCAGTTGCCACCTGCAGTCAATCAATCTTGTACGCAGCATACGTTAAAAAACCAGTCATGTCACCTATACCCCGACCAAGCCACACACACCCAAACCCAAGTTCATATAGTTTATCTTTTACCTTTGTTACCCAGTTTATTCTACCCCTTCCATCCAAAATCATATAACATTTTATACGCTTTTTAAGGCAGCCTTGACTCTTGCATTTGTGTAAGTTTTAGCCAGTAATGAATGCATCTAATGCTAGAGTTTGAACACAATTGGATATTTATTTCTCTCGCCATAATGAAACCCCAAGGAATTTCTTCGCGGCAAACAAATGAACTGTGTCACCGTCTAACGCCACATTATCAAGCCCCCACACTTCAGCACCATATTGTGCAATGGGCTGCACTTGAGAATCGAACAATTTACAAAACACAAAAAAAAAAAAGACTGAAAAGACATATCCTAAATCCACACACGCTTTGCCCTGCTCGCAAGATTTTTACATGCCAGAGAAAAACACAATCGCGTAGAGAAATAAATGCTTAGATACTTATATGCGTTGACAACGTGCATAAACTATTATATATATATATATATATATATATATATATATATATATATATATATATATATATATATATATTGCTCTATATATCCATTGCTCCTCTAATACCTAAATATCCACCTTTTCTAAACACAATAAAGTTGCTTTTTGCCATGTTTACCTTTACC
>JADBJO010002711.1:275000-307500 GCA_016801955.1 Conus betulinus | reverse complement strand
TGCATTCACTCTCATGAACACACACATACACGCACACATACGCGCGCGCACGCACATACACACCCCACGCTCTCTCTCTATCTCTCTCTCACTCTCTCTCTCTCTCTCTCTCTCTCTCTCTCACCACACACACACACACACACACATACACACACACACACACACACACACACACACTCTCTCTCTCTCTCTCTCTCTCTCTCTCTCACACACACACACACACAGAAAAAAAAATAATAAAAAAGGAATTCTGCCCATTATGTACAATCTTGTACCCCTTTTGCACCTTTCCACCAACTCTCTGTCCCTCTTAAACATCAAAGGGGGGGGGGGGGGGGGGGGGGGGGGGGCACAAATTTGACACGAAGCGACAGGGCGCTATTAATTTCAGCTGCGCCAATTGCTTTCTATTTTACTGTGACAATGCCAGTTACTGGACTTCCAGCGACTGTGGAATCAACCCTAAACGCCCTGCTGACTGAAAACTGTGTTTCAAGCTGGAAAATTACTGGAGAAGGCAGCAACAAAGTGGTCGCTCTGCGACTGAAGCCCGGTCAGCCCAGTGTCAACAACAATGGCAGATCCTGTGCTGAACCGGAGAACGCAAGTTCATTACTACAGGAAGAAGCCCCCAGCCAGGTGCGACGGGATCAAGAGATCGAAGCAGCAGAACAGACGATATGAACAGGCTGGTGCTGGTCTCGGTACCACTTGTGTCGCGAATGAACTGGCCGTACCTAACACCGAATTGGATGAACACAGTACACAGCACAGGAGGAACACATCAAGCCGTCTCGAGATGATGATGACACGTCGCATAATCAAGATACGCTTCGGTGTTTGCATTCCGATCTGTCGGAGTGTAACAGCAGGGCCCAAGAAATCCACCCCGTCAGACATCGACACAATTCTGTAGCAAGCTATAGACAAAATTGTCGCTGGTTTTGACACGGGAATGGTTAGGGTAGTGTCGTTACTCTGACAGAGCGACAGGTGCAGAGACAATTCCGAAACCCGCACAGAAATCAAGCATTTCAGAAGGTCGTGTTCCATCAAACGGATGATATGGGTCTGCTACTGCGATCCGTGTTCGGAAAGTCAATCGCTATTTCTGGTTTGACAAGCAGGAAGAAAAACACATGTCATCGGAAGAATGTCTTAAATATATATGGCCTGCATTTGGACAGGAAGACGCATCGGCAACACGAAGCATGCAGAGACCCAAGCGTGTGCTCTATGGCGGCTGCACGCTGTCCACGACAGAGCTGACAGTGAATACCTGTGACATTTCTCGTTCTTGATTTCGTCACGTAAAGTGAAAGAAAAGGACATTGCTGTGGTTTCCATGTTAATAAAATCGAAATTCAGTGGCGTTTTGTTGTTGTACATCCCGCCGATTTACTGAATGGGCTTTATGCCACTATTCCACAGAGGCTACGAATCCTACGAATGGCCAGAATTGATAAACTCCGGGATTCTTGGTGAAATCGTAATAAGTTCCTGAAGTTCGTAACTGATTCACATTTGTTCTTAATCAGTTCTTGCTATTCTTGAGCATTCTGGAATTCGGGGCAAAAGTTTTGTGCCGTTCAAAATTTTGGCCACGAACTCCCGAATAAAAAAATCTTAGTCAATTCTCAACAAAATCGTAGTGGTTTCTTATGTATCGTATCTAGTCCTAATCGATTCGTAGGCATTCCTATGTATTCTTAACTCACTCTGGGAATCGTGAAGTGGTGTCTTGACAACGAATCGGCTACGAATCTGTCAAGAATGCCACGAATGCACGCCGAAGCATCAAAGAAACAATTAAGAACTGTCTACGAATTTACGATAGGGTAAGAATCAGGTAAGAATTTTCAGCAATGTCCATAAACCATGAACCAATCAGAAATTATATCTAAATCCAGTCGACATGGGTATATAATGTGTTTGCTATTAGATTCATGTCATTTGCTCCTGACAATCCAAACAAGACAGACAACGACGAGTCAGTCAATATGCCCAGACCAGCAGCCAGAGGGCAGAGCAAGGGTAGAGGAAAGGTTAAGAGAACAATAGAAGAGCAAGAAGAAGGCAGAGAAGAAGGCAGCGGCCCTACCCCACGACCTGAAGAAGCCCCTGTTCATGAAGTGCATGAGGAGGATGTTGCAGATTCAGCAGCAGATTCAGTGGCTGCCGAGTCTGTGGGTGATGCAGATGAAGTAGCAGGTTCACAGGCAAAGCCGAAGAAGGCCAGGGTATCGTCCAACCCGACTGAGACCGAACAAGAAGAGGTGGCCCTCTTCCTCGAGAGGAACGATTTTATCTATAATAAGAGGAGAACGGACCACACGTGGGAAGAACTGGGCCCGGGAGCTGAGCAAGGATGTGAAGGCACTAACAACCTTCTTTGAGAGCATCAGAACCCAAACAGGGAAGCTTAGAAAGAAGTCAAGTGGCCAGGCAGCTGTTGAAATGTCTGACCCCCAGCAATGGGTCTGGGAAAGGCTTCAATTTCTGCTGCCCCACATCGGACAAGTCACCCGCCGTACAGTGCAGAGTTTCCGGGGTGGCACCACCACAGCCAGGTTGAGGAGCCGTCCCAGGGAGAGGAGTCGCAGCTTCCAGAAAGCATCACATCCTCCACTACAGGCGCTACTGTGAGCTCCGATGTGACGGCGTCCAGAAGCAAGAAAAGCCGAGCCATGGAGTCCAAAACCTTGGATGAGGAGCTACACAGCTGCAGGGACCGCCAAGAAAAGTTGCTGCAGATATTGCAAGCCCCTGCTTTCCAGAGCCTGCCTCAGGTCATATATCGGGACGTACAGAAAGCCATGTCTGACCTCCTGTACAACGCTGAGAAGCAGGCAGATCTGCAAGCTGCAGGAAGACCAGAAAACGGCAGCAGCAACCTACTACTCGCAGACCGCCCCTGGTCCAAGTGTGATGCAAACTCCTTCACCAGCAAGGCCACAGCAGTACCAACAGTGGCAGCTAGACCCCTCTCAGTGGCAGATCAGACCCATCGACCCAGCGTCTTCGGTGCGGCATTCGCAGGATGCAGCCTGGGTCAACAGCCCGTTTCCAGGGTACAGCCAGCCCCCAGCAAACAGGAACTAGCCCGTCAGAGGACCTCTCATCTGGCAACGTCCACGTCCCAAGCGCCATCTTCAGAGAGTCAGCAGCCCCGGAGGTCCTCCAGTGGCCCTCTGTCCCATGGAGATGGGTCCTTCAACCTGTCATACATACTTAGGGACATGGGGCCTATGGAATCACACCAGTAGTCACTCCGGTCCCAGTCACCTCAACCTCGGTGAAAACCATTCAGAGTGACACACTGTCCACCCCTTAAAGTGTGTGCTACTGAATGACTATTAGTGTTCGTGACATATTTGTTTTTATTTTGGGTATATGATGTGATGATGCATATATGATTCGTTATGATAATAAAATGTAAGAAAATAGAAAAACAAAGAAAAATAAAATTTTCGTTTAGTCTCTTATTAGTTTTAGTGACAAATTTGTTTTTATTTTTGGTATATGATGTTATGATACATATATATGATTTGTTATGGTAATAAAATGTAAGAAAATAGGCAATCACTTAACATCAAAATGTTAACAGTCATCATTCAATCAATATTACTCCTGCTAGTGTTTCTTGCCATGGAACTGAACCTGCTTCACTATTAAAATAGGCCTTAAGGTAGTCCCTCATCACTTTTCCCACATGATTATCTCTGTTTGGTGCCTGGTGTTGGGGTATCTCCTCCAACTGTTGATCTGCCCTCCAGGCACCAGGGACGATGTTGTGGTCCTCATCCTCCCGGTCCACCTCGGTATTTCCAATGGCAGGGAACCTGATCCTCAGCAAGTTGTGGAGCAGGACGCCTGTTTCGGTAGTAACCGCACTATTTCAGGTCGTTGTTCCAGAGTGCCCAGGAAGCATCTGAATATGTTGGCCAATATTCCGAAAGTATTCTCCACCACACGTCTCCCCTGGGAAATTCTGTAGTTGGCCACCATCATCTCACTGTCCAGACCCCTCCTGCCATAGGGTTTCATGAGAAAAGTTCTGAGGGGGAAAGCATCATCTCCCAGAATGAAGTAGGGTGTGTCTCTGTCATCGTAGGGCATAGGATCACTGTCAGAAAAGTTTATGGTGTTGTCGTCAATGCACTTCATCAGTTCTGAAGCACCATCAGTTCTGAAGCACCAAACAGTTGTCCGTCGGATTGATGATCTTCTCCACCAGTGTCTATCCAGATGAACTTGTAGTCTGCATCCACTAAGGCAAGAAGGACCACAGAGAAGAAGCATTTGTAATTGTAGAAGACACTGCCTGAGTTATGTGGCTTCCTGAGAGCAATATGCTTGCCATCCAAGGGCCCCCAGGGCATGAGGAACATTCCACCGGTCTTGGAACTGCTGGGCAATGGCCTTCCAGTCCTCGTGGGTCCATGGCAGTGGCATGACTTCATCCTTCAGTTCCTGTCAGACTTCCTGCACACTGCATACCACAGTGCTTTAACAACATCTGAAGTCATACTGAAAGGGTATGGTATCGGTCTCCTGTAGCCAGCTGCCTCAGGTCATGGCCAGCTTCATTCCGGCATCTAGGGCTGGTCTCATGTGGGTATCTTTCCTCTGGATGAATGGGCCGGTCCTGTTGAGTAACTCATCAAACAGGTGGGGTGGCATTCTCAAATAGCTGGCAAAGCTTAAAAGGCATTCTCATCTTCCACCCTCAGCTCCTGCATCAGTCTGCTATAGTGCCCATACTCTAGTCTTCTCGCTGGTGTCAGCCATGGTCTGACCCACCACCTGGGGGCCCTTCTCCTCTTCGAACCAGTCTTCTATTCATCACCAGCTGCTGTTCATACCCCAGTTCCAGGGCCAGAGCAATAGCTGCTCTACGTTGGCAATCCATTTTGGAACTCATGCCCTAGCAGGGATGAGGGCTTTTTATACTGTATTGAGGGAAACTTTCACGAATTTTCAAGAACAGTCACGATTTGAATTATAACCGTACCAGATTCGTGATGCCTTCGGAAGATTCGTAGCTTATTCTTGACTGACTCTTAACATTCCTTAAGTATTCCTAAGCGATTCTTGCAAACCGTAGTTATTTCTGGGCAATTCATATGATTCCCGCCGATTTGAGCAGAAATTCACGAAATATGCCTAAGTCTGTCTTACCAAATTCGTAACCGATTCGTACAGCGTCAAGATTTTGAACAGAAATTTGCAAAAATCCACGATTCCCTACGATTTCTAAAAGTAATCAATTTGTGGCGATTCGTTGGACTCGTAGCTTGTGTGGAATAGTGATGTTATAGCCTAACAGCATTAAACTTCGTTCATTCGTTCGTTCGTTCGTCCAAACATCAAAGCAATAAGCCTATAGACGAGATAATTTCTACATACACAAACACAAACACAAGCACGCACGCACACACACACACACACACACACACACACACACACACACACACACACACACACACACACACACACACACACACACACACCACACACACACACACACACACGCACGCACGCACGCACACGCAAACTCACACACACACACACACACACACACACACACACACACACACACACACACACACACACACACACACACACACACACACAAAGAGCCCATATATAGCGGTATTCAGAAAAACACCAGTTCTGTGTGACTACATGTATATCCAATACATGGTAGTCAAGGATCATTAAAGTATGGAACTGGCTGACATATTACGCGTAAGAGTCGAACAGCGTATGGGTGTATATGGATTAGGGAAGGGGAGAAGAGGGAGGAAGAGGGGGGAATGAAAAAGCCTTGCTCTACGTGCAAATTAGACGCCTAACCATACTGATATGGTATATGCCTAGAATAAGATTTTAACATTTCCAAAATTCGCGAATTGGTAAAAAAAAAAAAATGTTGGGGGGAGGAGGCAGTGAGGAGGGGGGTGGGGCGGTGGAAGAGTTAAAAAATATCTTCCAAGTGGATGAGATTTAAATAAAAGTAACAGCCAACGTTGCCAGGCTCCAACCGTTCTCATAACTGGGATTAAAAACACTTGACATAGTCAGCGGAAGCTTGAAGGACTTCATCTTATCATGAAGAGGTTGAAAGTGATTTTTGTACTAGTACAGTCAAATAAAAAAATGAGGGATATCGAGAGTCTGACCACATGCACAAGCAGGTGCCGGTTTTAAATACCTACCTAACCAACAATTAACCCGCAACCTATGTACAAGGTTACGATTTGGGATTGGCCCTGGGAGGATTACAATATTTGCTTGTTGGTTTAGTCATATCCCATCTGTGCTTCCGAGCTGAATCTTCAAGGTATTGTTTCTGTTTTAGGTTCCAGATTGAAGTTGTCAGAATGTGGAAAGCTTCAGATGAAGAAAGAAGGATATCACAATTCAAAACATCAGATTTATTTCTTGCAGCTTCCTTTGCATAAAAATCAGCTAAGTCATTGCCACGTAAACTGGAGTGCCCTGGTACCCATATTAAAGTTAGATCGATAGCCCGGGTTATTAACTGATGAATGAGAAATAAGATCTCACACACCAAGTCTGGACGACTAGATTTTGATTGACAATGTACAGCCGTCAGCGCTGATTTTGAGTCCGATAGTATAAGTATTTGTCTATGTATAACAGGCATGTCAGTATAAAATCTAGTGCTTTCAAAATGGCAAATAACTCTGCTGTAAATATAGAACATCCTTTCGTAATATAGAATTTCTTTCTAATGCTAAGCGTTGGTATTACAAACGAAGCCCCAACATCGGAAGAATCTAAAACAGAACCATCTGTGAAAATGTGTAGATAGGAATCGTATTTCCTATCTATCAAGTCTTTGGAATAGGATGATAGTAACAGAGGATTATCTTTTTAATTATTAAAATCTCCGTAAGTGTAGATGATTTCAGCCTGCTCTGACAACCACGAAGGGTATGAACACACACACACACACACACACACACACACACACACACACACACACACACACACACACACACATACACACACACATACACACACACATACAAAGAGAAACACAAAACAACACACACATACACCATTTCTGCTCTCTGCTTCACTGCCCCCCCCCCCCCCTCTCTCTCTCTCTCTCTCTCTCCCCTCTCTCTCTCTCATATGCAGAAATGGGCGAAAGTGGGGTCGAGGCGAGGGAGAATCCGGTTTGTCAAATTGTTTAACCTTTCCTACCTTCCCACCATTCATTATTTTTTTCTGCTTCACATGATTGTCAGCCTGCTTACTCACTCCTTTTCCCTTTTCCTAATACAGAGCTATATCTATATTTTCTTGCCACAGAGAAGAGCCAGCGACATAGTGAAGTAGTGAGAGTGATCGTAGACTGTGGGTGCGATGCAAAACACTTGTAGGTTTAAAATCTGCGCTTGAGAAGCCGGTCTGTTCACCCAACGTTACTTGAGATGGCGTTTTGTAAATCAAAGAAAGTCAGTCTGGGCTAGCTTGGGCTTGCCTGTTCTCATAAAAAAGATAAAGAGTGGACATGAAATGTCTCTCTTTGATCTGAAAAGGAGTCCAGTGATGCATGAGGACTTTGCTGGTTAAAACTTGCCCACTGGGAGAGGCTCAAGACTCTCTTTCCTTTTTCCTTTGATGTCACCACTTGGTTAGATAACTTTAATTTAAGAAACAAGTAAACAGAAATACCATCATAATTGTCAGTACAAATGAGCAACAACAAGCCCTGGGCTTATAACGTGCTCAAACATACATTTCACAATATATTGGCGGTTAAATACACAATATACTAAACATTTCACCTCATGGTTGGAATTTTCGAATTATATCACCACTTGATGTGGACCTGTGATGGGTTGGCTGTCCACTGGACAATGTGTAAGCATAGACTCTCGTTCCTGCGCAGGGCCAGTTGCCATGAATGCACCAGAGTCCCAGGCTCTGCGCATGTATAGTACCTAGTTTCTAGATGAATGTTTGGAGTTCCGGCTTGAAGAGTCTTCACATTTGATCTCTGACATGATGGAAAATGAGACGTCTCAGCCTGCATACAAAGACTAAGATAAACGCATGACCTTTATGATGACTTCTTTTAGTTTCTACATTGGTTTCTTCACTCACGTGTGAGTGGATTTTAACATGTGGTATGAGACTGTGAAAAAGGGGCTGAACAATTGAAGGGTGATTGTTTTTCAAAGCAGTCCAGTATTCAAGTGGTATGATTAGGTCCTGGTATACATCCTGTCCACTTGCTGATTAGAGTCATCTACTACAAAACATTTTGGCAATCAACAGTTTTCATTGATCATTCTATCAGATTCCACCAATGATGAGTGGAAGACTGTCCTGTTGAAATTGAAGGGAAAAATGCAAACAAGGCATGGTCTGAAGACTTAGGTACTAGATGCCGTTTACTGTTCTTCTGGGGGGGCAAATCAGTGAAACTTGACTCAGGACCCAGAGGTAATGGGGAGATAGGAAAAAATGCCCTCTCTGGTCTACACCAGGTCTAAGTTTTACACACCGTAAAAGGTCTGTTTCCAGTCTTTTGGCCTGCGGTGAGTCTGTCAATTTGATCTAGTTCTGTGTCTCTTTTCGACAATCGAGCTAAACATGGCGTTTCTGATGCCTCTCTCAATGACAGGTTATCAGAGGAATATGATAGTCAATTGAAGTGCAGAGCATGAAGGGGTTTGGGTTATCTTGTTTGATCAGAGAAGTGTGGAGCAACTGCAACAGAGTCTGCCACTCGAGGATCAGGCTTATCAGCCACAGCAGGCGCTGCAACTCAACTGACTCATCCACTGACCAACACCATTGTCTTCGAGACAGACGGACTTCTCAACACGAGCAGTGTGACACAATGCAGTTTGGGTCAAACACGGCAGCCCCTCGGATCTTGGAGGTTTTCAGCCTTCGACACCGGGTGTGAAGTTGTGCAAACTGCCTCGTGAATCACTCGGGCGGAGAAAGCAAGTAGCGCGTGACTGAAACAGCTGAATGGCGGCACGCTTCAGAGGTGGCTTGGGCAGACAGGCAACACACAATCAGTCCATGGCGTTCTTGTCACTGACAGATAGGACAGACAGAGAGGTGTAGCGATGAATTGTACCATAACGCAAGATCGAGTGGAGAAGGAAAGAAGGAATGGGGGGGGGGGGGGGGGTAGGTAAGAGAGTCGACTCGTGATTTAAACTGTCAAAAATTCCACAGGGCATGCTCATGGAGGTGACACATGACGTGAAACTGAAAGTCTGCTCACTGTACATGTTGCGAGAAAGTCAGACAAACATACGTCGGCGAGGGAGTGTAGGAGGGGGGGGGGGGGGGGGGGGAAAGGAAGAAGGGCAGGATGGGATGAGGACTGGCTTCAGGAAATGTGTGTTGTTGTTGTTGTTGTCGTATCCTGTCTAAAAGACTCCAGAGATCATCCAAACAGCTAAAAGTACTTGAACACTATGGCACAAATGCATCAGCTGGGGATGAGAACATTACGTGTGTGACCGTTTTTGATTACCCCGCCACATGGGCAGCCACACTCTGATTTCGGGGGAACTTCAGGAAATGAGGTAAAAAACTTTTGTCATGAGAGAGAGAGAGAGAGAGAGAGAGAGAGAGAGAGAGAGAGAGAGAGAGAGAGAATCGTTGAGGGGTTGGGTGGCGGTATAGATCAAATCTCTTGACATGCACCAACGTTGAAAATGGGTCTTCATTCTGTCTCATCACCCAACTCTTCATGGCTCTAAGACGCATTTACCATTACCCGCTGCACCCCACCCCCCTCTCCTTTAGCAGGTTTGCACATTCAAACTAGAATATAACTTAATCAATAGGACTGCAGAGCCATGACTTACAGTGTTTAGGAAAAAAAAATCCTGGTTACATTCAATGATGTTCAAACGCCAGTTGCAGGATACCACCTGAAATATTACTGAATTACTATTATAAAAAAAAAAATTTGTCTTGTATATTTCCTTCTCACCCTTTCCCCCTTCCCACCTCTCTCTTTCCTCCTTCACTGCACACACACACACACACACACACACACACACACACACACACACACGCACACACACACACACTCACACACACACACACACACACACATACATACACACACACACGCACACGCACACACACACACACACAATGAATAGGGACCAGGCTGCTACATCTTGCTCCCGATGTACGCTTCACTGATTCGGTCACGTGACTTGGGTACGTCCCATGGTCACGTGATCTGAATAGAGAGTTCACGCAGTCAGCAACAGCATCGCTGAGGAAGATGGACGGATGGCTGTCGAAAGCCACGAGTGAGTAGTGCATTTCTTTTGTTGGGAGACTAGGTCTAACTTCAAGTAGCAATATAAAGTACTACATGTCACTTGCACACTTTGCTCGTGTACATATGAGCTGGTCACCGTGTCATATAGTGTGCGTTTATGTATGCACCATTATGTTCCAGTGTGTGTGTGTGTGTGTGTGTGTGTGTGTGTGTGTGTGTGTGTGTGTGTGCACGCGCGTGTGCTGTGTGCGTGCGTGCGTGTGTGTGTGTGTGTGTGTGTGTGTGTGTGTGTTCTGCTTATATTATCAGATGTTGAATTGTTAAAACTTGTAAAGCGCCCTGTAGCCTGCATTGTTTAGGATCCGGATGGGCGTTACAGAAAGTGCCCTCATCATTATTATCATTATTCAGATCCGGATATCGTAAGGACAGAAAAACAAACGACAAAATTTTATGGCCAAGGGCTATATTCCGCCTTTCCTCATAATCTTGCTAAAAGATCACACAAAGAAATGTACAGACATCATGGGTGAGAGACATAACTTCCTTCTCAAAGCTAAAGGTAAGTATACGTACAACCAAGTTTGCGTAGAGTTTTGCGAAGCTCAAGTGTGTACGCCCCCTGCCCTCATCCCCCCCCCCCCCCCCCCCTTCATTTCCACTGTCATTCCTCCCAGCCCACTGTGTCCCAACTGATTCCTGAGGGTCACACACCTCTATTTCAATGTGTTTTACACACACACACACACACACACACACAGAGAATTGGTTGATCATTTGAAAAAAACCATTTTCCTTTAAGGAAGGTTGTACATAGAATCAAACTTATCCCCCAATAAATATAAGAGAGGGACGGGAGCAACCTCTGAATCGGGTCATTGCGTACCACGAAGTAGAAAAAAGTACTGAAGAAAAGTAAATGTGGCAAAGCAAGTGGCACAGGTTATTTTTATTGGAGAAATGCTGAAAAACAGTGGGTCAGACTATTGTTTACTTTCTCACTGTGTTATTTTACAAAATATTTGATAATGGTGTGTATCCATATGAATGGTCGAAAGCCATTGTAGTGCCTATTTCAAAAATGGAAACATAGATGACCCTGATGATCATAGATGTGTATCTTTGATTAATGTCACTGGTAAATGTTTTACTTCAATTCTGAACCAGAGATTGTGTTCATGGTTAGAGGAAAGTAACATAATTGTTGAAAATCAAGCTGGTTTTAGAAACAATTATTCAACGGTTGATCAGATATTCAATTTATACTCCATTGTCCAGAGATGTTATGTTCAAAAGGTCGAAAACTTTATGTTGCCTTTGTGGATTTCAGAAAATTATTTGATTCGGTTCACCATGACAAATTGCTACAGGCCTTGTACAATGAAGGAATACAGGGGAAATTTATGTTGACTGAAGTCCATGTATGATTCTCTCGTTTCATGTGTACGACGCAATGGAGATTCTAGGAGTTCTTTGACTGCCCTGATGGTGTAAGACAAGGATGTGGCTTAAGTCCGACACGGTTTTCACTCTTCATCAAACAATTGGCCAACCACTTCAATGAAACGGGTGTCTATGGAGTGCAACTGCTTCCTAGCTTTATTGAGATCTTCATTTTGCTCTTGCTGATGATGTAGCTCTAATTTCTACAACACCAGGTGGTCTACAAGCACGACTAAACTCATTGAAAACATGTTGTTGTAGGTTAAAATTAGATGTTAACAAGTCTAAGACTTAAGTCAGGTGTTCAGGAAGGAAGGCTATTTAAGCAGACGAGAAAAATGGTATTGTGACGGTGAAGAAATCGAGACAGTCAACAGCGATTGTTACCTGTCTTTCACATATACTACCATGCTTAGTATGAATCTTGGAATAGATCACATGGTAACGAAGGCAAAGAAAGCACTTTACCTTCTGTGTCGTGCGTTTAACAATTGCAAAGAAATGCCTCGCGAAGTCGTCTTTAAAATATTTGATTCCAACATCCAGCCAATGTTATTGTACTCAGCGGAAATATGGGGTCTGCAACGTTTAGAGCGCATTGGGAAAGTACACTTAGTAGCCTGTAAAAGATTCCTTGGCGTTCCACTTAAACTTCTAATAAATTTGAATATTCAGAAATAAGCAGGCATCCCTTATACATAAATTCGCACATGAAAGCATTGCAATATTGCCTTAGATTATTAGCCATGGGCCTGAGTAGGTGACCTAAACAGGCTTATCTTTAAGCAAGTAAAGTTTGATGATCAGGGCATATGGTACTGGGTAACAGGGATCAGAGAAATTCTAGGCAGCACCGGATTTTAGTTATGTTTGGCTATGGCAAGGAGTGGATGACGTAAGAGTGTTTTTACCCATTTTCAAACAAAGGCTAGTTGACATATATGTTCAAGAATGGTCGGCATCGATTAGGGATAAAAACAGATATGTCTTTTACATATCTTTACAGTATATCTTGTGCAGATCTTCACAGTGTGGTTTCAGAATTAGACATTATTTTCAGTTTCTGTACATCTTTTGCCTTAGAGTGGCTTTGACACAGGCAAGACTTGGGGTACTCCCTATAGGAACAATACCGAGAGATTTTGTGAAAATCCCGTCGTGATATTTTGCGCCTATTGTATGAATGCGGAAGAGGATGAAAAACATCTTATATATGTATGTCCTTTGTATACTGATTTAAAAGACAGGTTTCTGGGCCTCTATTTTAATGTTCCGTTAGAAATTCTTTTGAATGGTCTAGATAAACAGTTATCTCGTGCAGTGGCAAAATACATATTTCACTCACTTAAAGCGTAGACAAATAACAGTTAACTGCGTTTGGAATACATCATGGTCTTAAGCAAGACATAGCTTCTGTAATATAATGAGCAGTAGAAGTGGTGGTGTGTTTTCTTCTTCCAAGTCAGAACGCTCATAATCGGAGTTATGATGAGCTTGTTGAACCTTATAGTTATGTTGAATGAGAGTTTATATCTTAGCTAAGGTTATTTACTTTGAAAGTATTTGTGTATATCAGAAAGTGTGATTTTGTATGTACGTGCTGTTGTTTTCCCGCCATCTACCCATTCTCTTACTCACCCACGTCCCCAATATCTCCCACTAGCATTGTGCAAGATGACTGTTGCCTATATGCATTAAACATTCCCATTCGCATTCGCTTTCTCTCTCTCTCTCTCTCTCTCTCATCTCTCCTCTCTCTCTCTCTCTCTCTCTCTCTCTCTCTCGATAGCTACAGCACAGCACCTCATTCTCATTCTCGTTTTTCTTTTCTTGTAAGTCAGAATGTATGATTAAAATAATGATTATTAACTGGCTTGGAGTTTGTCTTGTGAGTCTGTGTCTAGATGTTCATATTTACTCTCACCCTTGACAGTGAACAACGAATTATCTCCCCTCATTGCCCTTGTAGTCGGTGATGGCACAAATGTATTGGACTAATTTACCTATAACATTTCACTCTATCTCATACTTTGTTTTGAGTTTGTGTCTTCAGGCTTTTGTGTCTTTTTAAAATCGTTTTTTATCATTATCAACATCATCATCATCATCATCATCATCAGCAGCAGCAGCAGCAGCAGCAGAAAAACAACAACAACAAACAACAACAACACAGCAACAATCCCTGTATATTCGACTTCTTCATCTCTTCTTCCTCCTCTTCTTTCTCATGATGTTGTTCTTTCTCTTGTTCTTATGGTTCTTCTGTTCTTCTTCTTGTTTTTCTTCTTCTCGTTTTTGTACCTCCTCCTCCTCCTTTTCCTCCTCTTGTTCTTCTAGTTCTTGTTCTTCTCCTTCTTCTTCTTCTTTTTCTTGTAGTAGTTGTTGTTGTTGTTGCTGTTGCTGTTGCTGTTGTTGTTGTGTTGTTGTTCTTCTTCTTCTTCTTCTTCTTCTCTTCTTTCTTCTTCTTCTACCTGTCTGATGACATATTCTGTGTCTGTCTGTGTTCAGGGCGTGTGCATCTTCAGTTCTGCATTGGAATAGTCCTGGGTTTCACGGTCTCTTTCATCTTCTTTGGGCGGAGCAAAGAGATCGGAGATGACCACGGACAACAGCTGCCTTTGGCATACCGGCAAGCAGCGGTCCTGCATCGGAATCTCTCCCGTAAGAATTTGTGGTTTGGTAAATCTTTTTTTTTTTTTTTTTTTTGCCAGTCGCATGGTTCCGGTTTGTTCGTAACCGTTATCATTATCATCGCGTTGTCTTGTTCTTGTTCTTGTTCGTCTTGTTCTTCTTGTTCTTGTTCTTCTTGTTCTTGTTCTTCTTGTTCTTGTTCTTTTTCTTCTTCTTCTTCTTGTCTCTTTTTTATCGCTTTTTTCATTTTTCACCACCACCACCACCACCACCACCACCACCATCATTATCATCATCATTATCATCATCGTCGTCGTCATCGTCATCGTCGTCGTCGTTGTCTGCTCGTCCTCATCATCATCATCATCATCATCATCATCATCATCATCATCATCATCATCATCCTCATCATTATCAACATCATCATCATCATCATCATCATCATCGTCATCATCATTATTATTATATTATCATCATCATCATCATCATCATCGTCATCATCATCATTATTATCATCATCATCTTGAAGAGGAGAATGAGAAGGAGGAAAAGGAAGGAGCCAGATAGAGAACAACAACAACAACAACAACAACAACAGCAACAGCAATGACAACAACAACAACAACAACAAAAACAGCAACATCATCAATAGTAGTAGCAGCAACAACAAAAACAATAACAACAACAACAAGGTAGAGGGGGAAAGAAATCAAGAAGAAGAAGAAGAAAGGAAATGCATTGAAGTGGTTATTGCTGCGGGTTAAAGGTTGGACCGGTGGTTAATGTAGGTTGGAGGATGGATTGATAGTAGGTTAGAAGATGGACTGGTGGAGGCTGTGGGTCAGAAGATGAATTGACGGTGGTTTAAAGGTTGAAATGATGGTTGCTATGGGTTGATACTGGGTTGATTGTTGTTGTCGTTTGAGACTGGGATGATGGTTGTTGTGGGTTGAGACGGGGCTGATTGTTGTTGTGGGTTAGAGGATGGGTGGATGGTGGTTGTGGGTTAGAAGACTGATTTATTGTTCTTGTAGATTAAAGATTGGATTGGTAGTAATTGTGGACTTGACGATGGGTTGTTGTTGCTGTGGATTAAAGGATGGATTGCTTAATGTTGTGGATAACAGGATGGGTTGGTTAATGTGGTAGGTTGGAGAATGGATTAGCTTGTGTGGATTAAAGAATACATTGGTTGTTGTGTGAATTAAAGAATGGATTGCTTGTTGTGGTGGGCCAGAGAATAAACCGGCTATTATGGATGAGACAATGGATTGTTTGGTATTGTTGTTATGGGGTGGAAGATGGATTAGTCTGGGATCCGATTGGACTGGGTTAGGTTGGAAGGGGTTGCATTGATATTGTCAGTAAGGAGATGGAATGGCTACATCAGTTGTTTTTAAGGATGAAGGATGATTCGGCGGTGGGTGTGGGATGTTGGATGGAATGTATCGGCTTTGATTAACGTTGTGGGTCAAAGGAGGGATTAAAGTGCATTGGTGGTAGTTGTGTGTGTGTGTGTTGTGTGTGTGTGTTGTGTGTGTGTGTGTGTGTGTGTGTGTGTGTGTGTGTGTGTGTATGTGCGTGCGTGTGTCTGTGTGTGTGTGTCTGTGTGTGTGTGTGTGTGTGTGTGTGGGGGTGGGGGGGGGGGGGGGGGGGGCAGGTTTTAGACGGTAAACGTTAGAGGATTGATTAGACTAGATTGAAAGTTGCTATGGACCAGTGAATGTATTTGACTCGATGATTGCTGTCATAGGTTTGATGATAGTTTGAATCCGTTGCTGTGTGGGTTAGAGAGTGGCGTGCACTGGACTGATTGTTACGTGGATTAGAGATTAGTTGGTATTGGTTGGCTGTGTGGATCAGAGGATGGAGTGAAGTGCAGTGGTTGTTTTGGGATTTGAGGATGGGCTGGTGTGGACAGCGGATGGACTGTGGGGGTGTCCGTAAGAGGTTGTTTGTCACAGAAGGTGTAGATGAATTGGCAGAGGTGAGTTTGTGTGCTGATGTGGGTTGAAGAATGCCTATGGCCAGGAGTGGTTGTTGTTTTAGGGTCATAGGGATGGTCCTAGTAGATGGATGACGTTTGTAGAGCAGGAGCTGAAGTACATTGGATGGATGTTGTTAAGAGTTGACAGGATGGGTCGGGCTCCATGGGATCGGCATTTGGGTAGATTAAGAGATGAATTTCACTGGATTGGGTTTGATGGATTTTGATTGGAGTTGATATAGACGGAATTAGACTGGATTCTGATTTGATAGATGACGGGATGGACTATTGTTTGATTTTCGTGGGCCAATAAGATGGGGATGGAATGGTTGTTTGAGGAAGTTAGGAGAGGAAGTGAATATTCTTGTATAGTATGTTCAGGACTCAGAAAGGTTGTGCAATTGAGTGGCAAACGTAAGAAATAGATTGATTAGACAGGCCAAGTTCATATTAGGTTCGCTTTGGGAGTTGAAATGTAGTGTTTTGATTTTTTTTATTGATTGAATGATAGTCTCTTNCTCGCTCCTTATCTTTCTCGTTCTTGCTTTGCTTCCACACACACACACGCGTTGTTGCGCATGCTACGCACACATGGCATGCACGCATGCTCAAGCATGCACACACGCAACACGCACGCTCGCACGCCCGCACCCATGCATGCACGCAAACAAGCACTCACACACACACACACACACACACACACACACACACACACACACACACACACACGCACACACACTGCCGGACAGCCAGCCGGAGAAGGACTACAGATCAAGAGACCGAACAGAGAGGATGACAAACACAGAGAGACAGTTACACACAGACCACAAACATAGAGAGGGCGTGGTGAGAGAGAGAGAGAGAGAGAGAGAGAGAGAGGAGAGAGAAGAGAGAGAGAGAGGAGCGAGAGAGAGAGAGAGAGAGAGAGTCTCCTTCCAGAGAACAACACACAACGTCCGTCCAACGTTAGTCCCCATGAACCCTCCAATACCGGGGATCTCGACACCAACACTCACCAAGGGCGTAGACCTGGAGACAAAATTGAAAACGGAGGCCATCATGACAGCAGGGCATAGAGGGCGGCAGAACTATGCTAATTGATGAGGATGACGATGATGAACATGATGCTGTGGAGTATACCAAAGTCTGGTCTCAGACTGCATGACAGAACTGTACGTTTTCGCAAAATTATGTCCTGGCGCCACCCAGGCCCGAGAGGTACAGACACCTGCAGTGCCGGCCAGGAAATTCGGTTCTCAGAGACGCGCCATCCATTAAGTGGATGAAATTCGATTGCAGGTACTTGTCTTCCCTGTTGAGCCCATAGCAAATTCGTCCCTGGGTAGAGGTCGGGGTCATGGAACCCTCCTCACCCCATCACATCCCCCCTCCCCCCCCCCCCCCCCAAAAAAAAAAAAAAAAAAAAAAAAAAAAGGAAAAAATGAAAAAGAAAAAAAAAAAAATCCAATAAATATTAACAATGCTGATGGGAATCGAACCCACGACCTCCCAACCACCGGGAATCCGCCACGCTAACCACTGCGCCACGGCAGCGACCTGTTCCCAAACGTGTGTTGGCAGGTGGACGACGACACGTACGTGATTGTGGAGAACCTGCGGTACTTCCTATCCGGGCAGAACACCGACAGCCCGGTGTTTTTTCGGCACCACTTCAACGCACTTCTCCGGCAGGGCTTTACAGCGGGGGAGGAGGCTACGTTCTCAGCAAGGAGGCGCTGAGACGATTTGGGCAGAAAGGTTCGACTTGGATTGATTGTTTTACTGGTTGGTGGTTAGTTGGTTTGCTTGATTGTTTGTCAGGCTGTTTTGTGATACTCTCTCTCTCTCTCTCTCTCTCTCTCTCTCTCTCTCTCTCTCTCTCTCTCTCTCTCTCTCTCTCTCTCAGCTGTGGTCTCTGTGTAATTGTTTGTCTGTGTTTGTCATCCTCTCTGTTTGGTCTCTTGATCTCTGGTCTCTCTTTCTCCGGGGCTGTCCGCCAGCGTGTGTGTGTGTGTGTGTGTGTGTGTGTGTGTGTGTGTGCGTGTGTGTGTGTGTGTGTGTATGTGTGTGTGTGTGTGTGTGTGTGTGTGTGTGTGTATTTATGCGTATGCATGTGTGGATATGTGTGTGTGTGTGTGTGTGTGTGTGTGTGTGTGTGTGTGTGTGTGTGTATTTATGCGTATGCATGTGTGGATATGTGTGTGTGTGTGTGTGTGTGTGTGTTATTGCGTATGCATGTGTGGATGTGTGTGTGTGTGTGTGTGTGTGTGTGTGTGTGTGTGTGTGTGTGTGTGTGTGTGTGTCTTTAAAGTGTGAAATACAGGGGCATGATGTAGATTTGCTTTTGTCGTCACTCTCGCTAGGAAAGACAAAAAAATAATGGCGGAGGAAGACGGGGGGCGGGGGAGAATTTATGGAACCTGAGCCATGGGAGACTTGAATCACACACGTGACTTGGGGTCACCATGGCTTTCTTGACGAGTGCATTGCCCACATAGCCACCGTGCTATAGATCCATATACGTCTATCCTTATTCAAAAAAATCTCTAAGACTGAAGTTGTCTTAGAGATTTTTTTCACATATCTCGAGCAGATACACGCACGTACCCAGAAACAACAATCAGCAGAAGACATACATGTATGAACACAAATGAACACTGATTCCAGATTTGTTTAGTCTTAAGACTCCCGTACACGCAGGACACATCTACAAACGTGGAGCCAGTGTTGAGGCAATATTGCGAACATTGTTCCCGATGATGTGGCCAGTCAAGACGATTTGTGAAGTCATCTGCCCACCGAAACTTTTACCATGCTTTATATACTGTCTTAAGCTCTTCGATTTGAACAAAGACATTGTAGTCATTGACAGTTGTTTTTGGTGAACAGTTATTGCAGTGGTCAGACATAAATAGTAAGACAATAATAATATGATACTGACATAGATACCTGTCCTTTAAAGGTCGATATTCCCCCCGCTGACGCAAGTGTACCATTAACGACCGTCGCCATACTTGGTCATCCTCTCCGCCGCACGCATGCGCACGCTCGACAGAAGTGGTTTTACCATTTTCTCCTCTCAGCCGATTTCGTGTCGGATGGCCTTCAGATTTGCAATGTACAATTCGTCGTTTTTACGGCTGTCCGTATCTGAACTTTTTGAATGATATATGTGATCAAATTTATCATTGAATCAGTATCTGTGAAAAACAATCCCATTTCCGAAGGGAAGTAAGCCTCATAATTATGGCCCATGTACCTCTGATCCAGGGAAACGGTCCTGACTGGACAATGGCTAGCAATATTGCCAGGAAAAATGATTCAAAGGGATCACAGCTCTAGTCTGTCAGCACTGCACTCTCAGCTTTGTGGACAGGTTCGCCCAGTGCTTCAACTAGCGTGGCTAAAACCGCCAAACCTGAGACGTTGCTACGTCTGCAGAGGCTGTTTGGTTCTTGAATGTTTTTCTTTCATAATGTACATCTTTACTGTATATTAATTGAAGTAAACAAACGAACACATATATGAAGTAATGCAAAATTATGACACACACGTCAAGTTTCGAAAAGGAAAAGACTACTAAAATCAAATAATGAACACATTGCATGTACGTGTGGGCTCGAAGCTTGCACTTTTATTTGACAGAGTGGTACTGTGGGCAATTTGACGTTCAGATCCACTGCGCTTTGCGAGAAGAAAAAAAGGAAGAAGAAGAGCGAATTTATAAAGTCTATTGCTAAACATCGGTTTGTAATAACTCCAATCTGTAGGAAACTTGTTCAAACTATTGTTCATGTTTGCTTTATACTGTTCTGTATCTTGCATTCAACTGTTTCTGAAAGGGTAACACGTATTTGATAGACAGTTTTCTATTTACATCTTAATTCATATAGTACAGCATTATAATGAAGTTAAAAAAAAATATCAGCAAAGAGATGATTATCCATATAAAAAATACAAAATCACGTGAGATTCATTTTATGGGCATTTCCATTTTTCGTTGAATAATTTTTCTCCAGGGAACTCAAAAAAAAAAAAAAAAAAAAAAAAGACACCCCCCCCCCCCTCCCCACCACCACCACCTTACAGGTTTGCAACTCCAAAAAGAATGTTCGACAGTATCTCTCTTGTCATTTCACAGTAAGCATTGCATTGTTGGACAAACACCCTTAACATTTAAAACAAACATTTTGTTGCGAGTATCCTATGAAATATTGTAATCTGAAGCCATTTTAATCTAACGTTGTTGATTTTATGGTTTAATTTTAAATACTACTTTCCATGGAATATTAAAGTTTTTTATTCTTTGTGACCATGTTTGACAAACAGTTAAAGGTCATCATTGGTTTGTGTTTAAAAACTGATAGGACAGCCTTGATCCTTTATGTGTGCTATAAATCAGTCTTAATGCAGTGGGTATGTTCCGGTCACTGAAATTACTCATCTTCAGTTTTATTCCAGTTTTTCTGACCTATTCCTTAATTGAGGACGGATCTTGAACGTTGACTCACACACAACACTTCGACAAACAGAGCAAACAGAGCAAAGCGGCATTCTGTTTGGAAGTCACGTGCACATCATTCTTTCTTTCCTGATACATTCCAGTCCTGTTCACTTTCTTTTGTGGCAGGAAGGGACCCCAGTGTTTGCCGACAGGACGGGGGAGCCGAGGACGTCGATTTTGCCATGTGCATGGAACGCCTGGGAGTGAGAACCGCCAACACCACGGACGCTTTGGGTCGCAGTCGCTTCCACTGCTTTGACCCAGAGACACACCTGTTTGGCGCATACCCGAACTGGTATTACCAGTATGACACCAGTGGTGCACATAAGGTGTGGGGATGATTAAGGGCAGACATGGGTGTTTAAACTTATCCAGAATCATTACTGTTTTGGTGGCTTCTTTTGTTTTTGAATATGTCATACATCACCAGAAAAGTATGAAACTATCTTGGATTATGCGATTTGGCTTGCCGTTTTCCATGGAAGCCATCCAAGATGGCCGACAAATTGATTTTTTTGAAAAGAATAAAACTCCAGAACTGTTACATACTTTTTAAATTCTGTTTATGTACAGAAGTTATAAACAATATTTTCTGAACATATACAGAGTTATTTTCACATAGAACTATTTCAGATTTTCTATAAATTTGATAGAATGTGTCCTTTGATTTGGGTAGCAAATCTTGGATGGTTTCCAAGGAAACGGCATGCCAGATCGCATAATCTAAAACATTTACATTCTGTTCAAGTGAGGTATCATATATTCAGAACAAAGGAACCCATCAGAGCAATGAATGATTGGGATCAGTTCAAACTCCCATGTCTGGCCTAAACACAAATAGTTTTGTCGTTTTTGTTTTAAGGGTTCTTCTCTCTCTCCATCTGTCTCTATCTCTGTCTCTGTCTCTCTTTGTCTCTGTCTCTGTCTGTCTGTCTGTCTGTCTGTCTGTCTCTCTGTCTCTGTCTTTGTCTCTCTCTCTCTCTCTCTCTCTCTCTCTCTCTCTCTCTCTCTCTCTCTCTCTCTGCTATCTCATCTTCTGTGACCCCCTCTCTCTGTAACCCGCACTGTTCATTTACGGCCGCCTCATACATAGCCACATTCAGGTCCCTCTTGTCGCAGCTTCCAGCAGAAACAGCCCACAAGGTGCAAATTCTGATCAGGCCCTAATGAGGCCACCCGTCAGAGGAGATACTGCACTGCTCGCAAAAATCACTGCATGTTCAGGAAGGCCTGTTGTAGTTTAACGTGTGCAGGACTCCACCTGCATATGTCAATGACGGCTTAGTCACAAAGCCAGCATCAAGCATAGGCACAGGTTTTCACCTGCCTTGAAGGATAGATAGCATTTCAGCGAATCATATCAACTGACGGGAGTGACCCCGACGTTTGAATGTATAGTCATCATAGTGAGTGAGTGAGTTCTTTCATTTAGTCTGTTCACACTGGGTGATGTTGGACTTTTAAAGAAAGGGGTGAGGAGAAAGGGAGCGTTTCTCTCAAAATACATTAATTTGATCATGGAAGAAAGCGCTGTTGAACTGAATGGATTTCAAGTGCGTACCAAACATGGATGAATAGAATTTTTTTTTTTTAGATCAACCGTTGTCGAAATCGGTTTTGGTGGAAGAGTGTTTGGCACCTTTGATTTGTTCTTGTTGTTGTTGCCGTGCATCTGTGACAGGGCATGGGCAGCATCAGTGAGTACGCCATCACTTTCCATTACGTCAAGCCTGGTGGTATGCAGACTCTGGAGTTTCTTATCTACCATCTGGCGCCGTATGGCATCGTCCGTCGCCGTCAGAGCCTCAACCGACAGTCCTCTCCTACATCCCACGCTAACAGTAGCAGCAATGCCACCGTGGGATGGAAGACCAGATAGATTGGTCCTGTTGTTTACGGATTCTGTAAGCAGTTGGTGGAGAGAGGGGCAAAGGTTGGGTGGTAGGGGTAGAGAGGGGGGGGGGGGGGGGGGGGGGGGGGGGCGAATTACATCCACGACAGATCCCGACGAATGTCATAGATTACAAATGAAATATACGTTCTTTTGTGTGCATATACACTCGTGTTTAGATCATTTAAGAAACACATGGTATAGTGGCCAGATTTGTTCGAACTGTGTTCGCGATCCATTTGTAACATTCACGTAACGTTTTAAACATATTTGTCTCATAAACAATGCAATGAAAGTTTGTATATGTGCTTTTCCATTCAGCAGTTCCGGCCGACACTCGCATATGTAAAAATTGTGAATGAAATATGTTACTGTGTCTATCGGTATAATTTGCTTTCTGCCAAATAACACCAGTTCTTTTGTCTGTGAATGCGTTAGAAACATTGTCTATTGACGCAGATCACGAAAAAGAAAAATCACATATCAGAAGAATTTACTTAACTACGTAAGTCGCCGGACTATAGGCAACCCAGTCGGCGCTGAAACCATCTGAACTGAACATCACCGATGTTTCATGACGATGTGAGACGATGCGCAGCCATGTTAAACTTCAAATATTTTAGATTTCAAATAGATTATTGTAATACTTGGGAATAGGAGCCAAGGAGCTTCCGTGTTCATTCAGCATACGCTGTATAAATTTGCCACCTTTCTGAATACAAGACCAAGCTTTTATTCTGGAAAACCTCAAACTATTGCTCAAAAAACAGGTTCAGCTTTTGTATGTATGCTCACAGTGCATTCAAGATGCCTTTGTATTCTCAAAATAGTTCCTACAGTGGACAAATTCATTAAAACAATCATTGTTAGTCATAAAGCACCATCAACATTTATCAATGTTGTAACATACCTGAACATCGAAATCTTTCGGTTTCTCAACATATGCACTTTGTACGGAATACATTCTGCCATAAACTCATAGACTGATGTTGGATAGGATTTCAGAGACAGTTTTTAAAAAATTCTAAAAAAAAAATGTTTCCACCCCTACCCCCACCCCCCCCCCCAAATCATAATAAACCTTTTCGTTTTAAATCACATTTTCATCAGCAATTTTCATATTCAGTACCTTATTTTATCCTATTTGCCAGTTTTGCAAACATTCATTGCAAATTATTTCCCTTGAGATAAGTCCAAACGTCTTCACAGCCTTCTTATTGTCATCGAAGTTAAAAAAAAAAAAAAAACGTGAAATTCTTAGTTTCTTCTTCACCGTGTTGTTGACACACCTCATTCCTCCTCATAATCTTGCTTTGTTTACAGTTCCATAAAAATACCATCAATATTTTTTTTAATTGAACAATAAATCCACTTAAGTGTCAGGCAAATTATCGAAAAATCTACATATTTTCTTGTTACTAACGCATGTTATTACCATAATGCGTCAACAGGCCTTTTTATGGTCGCTGAGTCTACTAGCTCTCTCTCTCTCTCTCTCTCTCTCTCTCTCTCTCCCTCTCTCTCTCCTCTCTCTCTCCTCTCTCTCTCTCTCTCGTGATTCCATTTAAAAGTTAGGTCATGTCATCATTACCAATATTCTTTCAATGGATAAACAGACAATGATAAAAACTAGACTGAGACATAAATGAATTTTTTTCCTTTTCCTCTTCCTCTTCTTTTCTGGTGATACTAATACTCCGTTTGGCATATACGTAGCTTTGTTTTATTATTTCTCAAAAACTGAAAATGTTAGTTTTTCTTGTCAAGAGATTTGTTCATTTCTTTCTTTACCTTCTGATTTGTTTGTTTGTTGCTTGTTTTTGTTTTTTTGTTTTTTTTTTTTTTTTGCTGTCCCATCTTCTGTGCCATCTCTGTGGCATTGCACCCACGCCGCTCAAACCAACCCGCTACCCCATCCCCCACCCCCCCCCCCCCCACCCCAGTCCATAGCCACAGCCTTCTTCCGTTTTCTTTGTTCTTCGGTTAGATGTGTGAGGATGATCGTAGATGAGGTTTTGGCGGATGTGACCATGTATTTTTAATGTTCATCAGTCAGGTACCTACATTCCGCCTTCGGGAATATTAATTTCTTCCATTTGTGCCTCTGTGTGTATGGTGTTTGTGTGGTGTGGTGTGATGTGGTGTGATGTGAAGTGGTGTGTGTGTGTGTGTGTGGGTGTGTGTGGTGTGTGTGTGTGTGTGTGTGTGTGTGTGTGTGTGTGTGAGTGCATATGCCCGTTGTTGTTGTTAAGGAAAATGTGTGGTAATGGGTAATGTGTTCTATTTATTGACTGATTAGCTAACCGATGGTTGATTGATCGATCGATTGATTGATTCATTCATTCATTAGTCTGACTGTCTGTCTATCAGCAAGATTATGCAAAAATTACGGAACCGATTTTAACAAAACTCGGTGGAAGGAAGGAATGTAACCCAAGGATAATGCGCTGAATCTTGGTGCGGATCCGTGCTGCAGATCCGGATCAAAGGGCGGATCTGGGATCCATTCGACCTTGGCGGCGGTCTGTGCTCTCCCGACTGCATTCGCAGGTTTAGAATTTGCGATGGGTGTGATGTTGGGTGTGTCTTGTTGTTGTCGTCGTTTGGGATGGGTGTGAAGTGGGTGTGTGTCTTGTCTTTGTGATTTGGAATGGGTATTATGTGTGTGTGTGTGTGTGTGTGTGTGTGTGTGTGTGTTGTGTGGTGTGTGTGTGTGTGTGTGTGTGTGTGTGTGTGTGTGTGTGTGTGTGTGTGTTGTTTCGTTGTGATTTGGAATGGGTGTGATGTGGGTGTGTGTCTTCTTGTCGTTGTGATTTGGAATGGGTGTGATGTGTGGGTGATGCGCGTGCGTGCCTTGTCGTCGTTGTGATTTGGAATGGGTGTGATGTGGGTGTATGTCTTGTCGTCGGTGTCGTTTGGGATGGATATGATGTGGATATGTGTCTTGTTGTCGTTGTGGTTTTGGATGGGTGTGATATGGGTGTGTGTCTTGTCGTCGGTGTTTTTTGGGATGGATATGATGTGGGTGTGGATCTTGTTGTCGTTGTGATTTGGAATGGGTGTGATGTGGGTGTGTGTCTTGTTGTTGTTGTGATTTGGAATGGGTGTGATGTGGGTGTGGATCATGCTGTCGTTGTGAATTGGAATGGGTGTGATGTGGGTGTGGATCTTGTCGTTGTGATTTGGAATGGGTGTGATATTGGTGTGTGTCTTGTCGTCGTTGTGATTTGGAATGGGTGTGATGTGGGTGTTGATCTTGTTGTCGTTGTGATTTGGAATGGGTGTGATGTGGGTGTGGATCTTGTTGTTGTCGTGATTTGGAATGGGTGTGTGATGTGGGTGTGGATCTTGTTATCGCTGTGATTTGGAATGGGTGTGATGTGGGTGTGGATCTTGTTGTCGTTGTGATTTGGAATGCGTGTGATGTGAGAGGTGTGTCTTTGTTATTGTTGTACCTTGTTCAGACATTGACCTGCTTGCAGCCTTGGTGTGGCCATTGTGGTCGGCTGAGCCTTATACAACGACTTGCTTATGGTGGCTTTTTGTAGGCTGTAATGGTGGTGGTGGGTGGTGATGGGGGTGGGGGGTAAACTTTGTTGGCTGTGAGATGTTGAATTCAGAGTGGAGTGGCTGCGAATGGAAATTGAAACAATGGTAAAAACCGAATAACTTGGCCGCCAAACAAAGGAAAACAGCTAATTACAAAAACAAACACAACGCGTTTCGACCCATTAGGTCTTCCTCAGGCAGGACAAATAATAGTCAACGCGATGAAAAAACAAACAAAAAAACAAACAAACAAAAGAAAAACCAAAGGACGAACAAGCAGTCATTTATCTCTTCGACCTGGGCGCAAAATCTGGTGTGTTTTCTTGTTGTTGTGGTTTGCTGTGCAACCATGAGTTATTCTGACGATAAATTGGTTTCAGTCAGTCAGTTGGTGGTTTGCACCAAGATCTGCATTTAAACCGGAGAGCCAGGTTACCATCTCTTCGTCCTATGTTTTCATTGCTTAGAACGTTATTTGTCTTGCCTGAAGAAATATATTGTTGTGTTTTTTGTAATTTGCTTGTACGTTTCTTTGTTTGGTGGTCCAGCAAATCTGTTTTGGCTCTTGTATGATGGTACTCTCTATGATGATGTGATTTTTTTTTTGTTCTTTGTTCTCTGTTGGTGGTGTTCTTTGTTGGCTATGATGGAGTGATTCTTTGTTGGCTGTGATGGTGTTATTTTTTGTGTTGTTGTTGGCTGTTGTTGCTGACGATAACTAGGAGGTCACGATTGAGAGAACTTGTCTGGAACTTAACGCATTTTGCCATGAGGCATGTATCCCAGACCACACACACAAACACACACACACACACACACACACACACACACACACACACACACACACACACACAACACACACACACACACATACACACACACACAGAGCCAGAGCGAGAGAGAGAGACAGAGAGAGCCCAAGTGCACATACGTTACGAATGTGGTGTTGTTTATAGAGCAGATGCGTGTGTCTCTATCGTGAATTGGTTTCTGGCATTGCAGGGGTATAGCCGTGGTAATAAAGTGACGAGTGTCGTTTTGTACGAATAGAAATTTGCAATGTGTCTGCATGTTAACTGTCCTCTCTCTCTCTCTCTCTCTCTCTCTCTCTCTCTCTCTCTCTCTCTCTCTCTCTCTCTCTATATATATATATATATATATATATATATATATATATATATATACATGTGTGTGCGTGCGTGCGTGTTTGTGTGTGTGTATGTATGTATGTATGTGTGTGTGTGTGTGTGTGTGTGTGTGTGTGTGTGTGTGTGTGTGTGTGTGTTTTAGAACTGAACGCACCCGTGAGACTTCACGTCATCCATATCCTCCTCCTCTTTCCAATGAACAGACTAGACTGAAAGAAAAATCACACGTTCCAAATAATCAATTAATGTACAAAAAAAAGCAAAAACAACAACAAGTAGACACAATTCACAAAGTCAGGGCGAGAAAGAGCTAGAGGATCAGATGAGGTCTGTGCTCCTGTACACATGTTATTTCACGCCCCTTCCTTCTCTCCCTCCCTTCTCAACCCACCACGTCAAAAGTCTGCATGGCCACACAGTTCTTTAGCAGTCTGTAAGAGTGCGAGGAATTGAACGAAGCACAATGCGAAAGGACACATTTTATTTCAAGAGGTTCATGGAATCAGCATAAATGGACTATTGTGTAGATAATTATACGAATAGGCATAAGAATGATGATGATGATGATGATGATGATGATGATGATGATCTTGATCGTGATCATGATATTAATAATAGAATCCAAATCGAAGGACCATTGTTAGCTGTACCGATGTTTTTAGTTCAATAAGTTTTGCTTTGAGTTATTTCTGGAAGAAAAGAAGACTGAACCAGCCGCTGTGGCGAAATGGTTAGCGACGCGGACTCCCGGCTGGGAGATCGTGGATTCCAATCCCATCAGAGTCATGTGGGTCTTTCTCTTTCTGCCCGACCGGCTCCTACCCAGAGTTGAGTTTGCCGCAGACTCAGTTGGGGAAGACTGGGACCACACAGTCGAGTTTCATCCACACTTAATGGATGCGTTTCTGAGAGTGGTGCTCAAATTTCCTGACCAACACTGCAGGTGCCTGTATCACTCGGGCCTGGTTGATGCCGGGATATATTATGAAAGGAAGCGTAGAATACAGCCCTGCCATGTAGTCTCAGTCCGAAATGGAAATCCGTAGCATCATCTTAATCATCCTCATTCTCATCGATCAGCATAAAAAACAATGTCTCAAATTCTGTGGCCCTTCATGCCCTGCTCTCATGGTGACCTCAATTTCGATGTCCTCTCCACATCTGTGGTCTTGCTTGGGTTCCGTTGGGGTCACCGGTATCGGCGAGTCCATGGGGGCTGTCGTTGGACGGACGTGGTGGCGCCCTACGGAGGGAGAGCTCACTCACGCCGGCTCCGCGACTAAGCAATTATTGTCGTCAGTGGGGCATGAAGGGCATGAAGGGCCACAGAATTTGAGACTTGTTTTTTTTTATACTGATCGATGAGAATGAGAGGATGATTAAGATGATGCTACGGATTTCCATTTCGGTCTGAGACTACATGACAGGGCTGTACTCTACGCTTCCTTTCATAATATATATCCCGGCGTCAAACCAGGCCCGAGAGATTCAGGCACCTGCAGTGTTGGTCAGGAAATTTGAGCAACACTCTCAGAAACGCATCCATTAAGTGGATGAAACTCGAATGTGTGGTCCCAGTCTTCCCAACTGAGTCCGCAGCAACTCAACTCTGGGTAGGAGCCGGTCGGGGCAGAAAAACCCCACATGACTTCTGATGGGATTCGAACCCACGACCTCCCAGCCGGGAGTCCGCGACGCTAACCACTTCGCCACGGCGGCTGGTAAAATGTGACATTTCATCTAAGGAAAACGGGAAAGGCGACGTGTGGGAGAGGAGAAGGAAGAGGGGAAAGGGGAAGTAGGGAAAAGAGAGAACAGAGAGGAGGAAAGGAGAGAAGGGGGAAGAAGAGAAACAGAAGAAACAGGAGGAGGAAAGAGAGAAGATGAAGGTGGAGAAGTAGGAGGAGGGGGAGAAGGTGAGGGGACAAGGAGAAGGTGGAGGGGAAAGAGGAAGGGAAGGTGGAGGTGAAAGAGGAAGGGAAGGAGGAGGACGAGAAATTAATGGAAAGGACGAAGAAGAACTTGGAAGCAGAGGAAAAAGAAGGATTAGAAGCAAAAGCGAATGATCGCGAAAAGACAACAACAATAACAACAAAAAGAAATTAAAAAAAAAAAAAAAAAAGAAAAAAAAAAAGAAAAAGGCCCCGTAAATCTCTACATAGCATATTGGGGAAAAAGAGAAATGGAAGAGGGGTAGGAGGGAAGAGGGTGATGTAGGATGGCGGAGCAGGAAAGAGGCGCGTAGATTTGGGAGTGGAGGGGGGTTGAAAGAGTGGCACAGGAAGTCAAGGGGTGGGTGGTAGTGGGGTTTCCCAAAGAATCCCATGGGAAGAGGAATGGATGGATGGGATAAGAGAGAGCGGTACAGGTGAGTAACGAGAGGAAGGAAAGAGCACTGTGTGGACTGGTTCAGCATGTGCTTACACTGGCGAGTATGATGCTCAGTAAATGATGGTAGTATGCTTCGAAGGTAAAGATACACCCAAAGATGCAGGTGGGACCCAGAGAAATATTGTCCTCAACTGCCGAACAAACACTAGCTGGGAGCAATCCTGTACCACCCTTGGAAGTCTGCACTGTGTTCACATAGGGTGGAAGCACGCACAGGGCATTCAGTTAGAGGTCAAGGGACGTATCGCTCCCTGACAGACGCCATTGTGTAATGGCCACTGGATGTGACACGACAGGATCTACTACGGGAGCGTTCCCATGGGTGTGCCAACCACTGTTTAATGACTGCAGAACTCACCGGCGAAAAACACCGCCGTCAAGCAATTGCTGTGTCCATCCTGCAGCCTCACTCACTGCTGTTCCGCTGACAGGTGAAAAAAATACAACTCCGGACTGGCCAAGCTTTCGCCATGGGGTCTTACGTGCCCTTTGACGAGAATAATGGGTTGCCGTCAATTCCGATGTCAACAAGACTTTCCCTGTGGTGAGTGGGTCTTTCCTTACCGTCACTTAGCCTTTCCGCAAGGTCTGCCAAAAGAAAGACATTAAAAAAATGCAGGTGAAGGTGCGGGTGGGACCCAGAGGAGGACTGTCAAGTCTCCAATTGCAAACAAACTGTCTGGAATCAGGGTGTTGACAATAAAAAGAAGATGAAGACCGCAGGATCGACGTAAAAGCGAAGAGAAAACAAAGGTAAGAAACCTTTTCACCTCAGGATAAAATTCGTCGATTAAGAAGACAAAGATGCTAAAACAGCACGTTTCAGGTCATAGACCCTTTCTCAATTGCACAGGGAAGGGGCAAGAAGTAAGAATAAGAGGCTGACTGCTACTCACAGAAAAAGAAAGCAATCAGTGGTAGGAGTAGTAGAGTTAAAACAGTGAAAGGAAAACTTAAAGTGGGAGGGGGGGGGGGGGGGGGGGAGTTAAGGAAACAGGGGAAGGTGTGTGTGTGTGTGTGTGTGTGTGTGTGTGTGTGTGTGTGTGTGTGTGTGTGTGAGCGCCCTGGAAGTAATCCTGCACCACCCTTGGAAGCCTGTGCTGTGTTCACGTAGGATGCAGGCACGCACAGCGCATTCCGTTTGTAACAGAACGGCATTGAAAGATCCACTTCCCAGTTATCACTGTCTGCCTTATCTCCCTTCAATAGGGACAGCAGAATTTGACTGAAGTTGAAGCATTACGCCTTTTTAAGTCCACACGACAGCAAGAATCAAAAGCAGAGAGCATGATAAGTATCTGTTTTTTCATCAGTCAGAGTTTCATTGCCTATATTGAGGGTATTCATCCCTTCCTGTTGATCTGGCTGGCATTCTGCCTGTCCTTTTTATGCGGGCAGGATGTGGGTTCACCACGCTTCAGCGCTGAGAGTGTCGTGAATGAATGAATAAAAATGTGAATGGTGGATGAAAGCGCAATGACCAGTTTCAGCTAGAACTGCGCACGACAAATGCTATTCAAATCATCATCATCATCATCATCATCATCATCGTCATCATCATAGACTATCATGTAGGCAAGGGCTGCGTGCAAGGCAGTGTAGCTCTCTCTCGTTGGAGAGTCGACTACAAACAACATTGCCTCAGAGGCTACTTCAGAGGACAGCTCAGCCAACTGAACCAGTTTTCCTCACGGCCAGGAAATAGTGACCTGCGGAGGCGAAGGGGCTCCAACAAAGGCGCATAGCGCGAAGTCGAGATAAAATAGTGTTCGTGTCGTCTTTTGATCCTTTTGACGACAGATAGGTTTCTTCAAATCCTGTGCACATTGATCAACATTTTAGTAAGGTTGAGCTGTCAAAAGAACGGATGTCTGAACACAGCGCATGGTACATAGATCTATCTATCTATCTATCTATCTATCTATCTATCTATCTATCTATCTATCTATCTATCTGTCTGTCTGTCTGTCTGTCTCTCTATTTGAAGCCGGAAAAAAGAAGAGCGCAATGTCTAAATCAGAAAGAAACACCTTCTTACACCCATCCCTTAAAAAAAAAAAAATTGCATTTCTTTTGTTTTGCGTAGAAAAATGCCGCGAAATGTAAACGAAAGAGGCTGAGTCTGAGACTACGTTGTTAAAAACTTCTGCTTTGTTTTTCATTTCTCTCTTTTTGATTTCTGTCTATACACATATATTCACAGAACAGTCGGATGACACGGATTCACGATAAATATTCTCGCGACTGACTTGTGCCGTGGTAATACTGTTAAAATTAACCGTTTACCGTTGGACAGACACAGGCCCATACCTGTCTGATAGATTGTTAAAGTGTTGACAATCACAATCCGGATCGGTTTGTCCATAGGCCATATGTCATCTTTCCACCACGTGTTGGTCAAGTCGGTCCGTGGTTTTTACGTTATCCTGCTGAACGGAACCCTGGGTCTTCCCTTGATAAATGTCCGTACTGCGGATCTATATAAGAATTAAATAGAGTTGTCTCTGGGACACATTCCATCCTTTCACAAAGTTTCGTCAAAATCAGTATTGTGTTTTTTGCGTAATCAGGGTGACTGACAAACAGATGAGGTTGAAAAACATAACCACCTTGGCGGGAGGAAGTAAACTGGTCTCACTGTAATCAT
>JADBJO010002711.1:255000-270000 GCA_016801955.1 Conus betulinus | reverse complement strand
TGCATGTAGACACATTATTGACTACGAAGAACACTTTCTGTTCCATTGTATTGCTTATAATGAAGTGCGGACACAAATTGTTCATTTTTTCCAGTTAGATACAGCGAAAAGACAAACATGTCGCTGGCGTGTTATCATCACATGATGAACTTGTAATTAAATCAGTTGCGAAATTCATCGCGCGAAGCTTTAAAAATTAGACAGATGATGAAGGATAGTGAAATTTAAGATAATACATTATAGGAGATATTTGAATGAATATTATCATTCATCGCATGTTGAAGAAATCAGTAAATACAATGTCATCATTTGATTGAGTGGATGGTCTGGTCGAGTCGGTCTTTTTTTTTTTCATGCTGAAGAGATCAGTAAAAATACAATGTCATCATTTGATTTAGTGGATGATTGAGTCAGTCTTAAGGGTTTTTTTTAAACCTTACTGCATTACTCCTGTGCGTGAGGTGAGGACATATCGAAATGTTACGAATTTATTTGTTTTCTTAACTTTGGATTTGATACACACTAGGAATGGAAGTGTACTATTTGTTTGCAGGAAAGGAAGAAGGAAATATTTTTGTTCTGTTACCTCGCCCCCCCCCCCCCCCCCCCCCCCCCCTTGTCAAAAGACGTTTGGTAATGACAATAAAATATCAAAGTGTCAAAGTGTCAAAGTGTCTCTCTCTCTCACCCTACTTCAAACATCTTACTTAGCAGTAAATCTTTTATTCCTGATTTGTATTTAACTCTGCAGGTTATTTTTACAGTTTAAGTAATTATACATTTTGCAATAGTTTTTGATCTTTTGAATGGTGCTATTGACTTTGTTTTCTTTCTTTTTTATAGTTAACTTGAGCTTATCTTGGAGCGTACTGTTTTACAGTTGTAGCGTTTATTTTTCAGTATGGTGTTAATATTGCATATGTGATGGTGGTTTGTGGTGTGGTGATGTGCGCGCCTCTGTGTGTGTATGTGTGTGTGTGTGTGTGTGTGTGTGTGTGTGTGTGTGTGTGTGTGTGTGTGTGTGTCTATTTTGGTGGGGTGTGTGCGTGTGATTCTGTATTGGTGGTGGTGGTGTGTGGTGTGTGTGTGTGTGTGTGTGTGTGTGTGTGTGTGTGTGTGTGTGTGTGTGTGTGTGTGTGTGTGTGTGTGTCTGGGGTGGTAGGGGTGGTGGAGGGGTGGTAGGATGTGTGCGTACATGTGTTAATATTTGAACATTGTACAGACTGACACAAGATGGATACATGAATTGACAAGGAATGACCGAGCACAGTGGAAAGAGTGGCATATTTTCAATGATATACATGTTTATAATTTGTTGTAATATGTGAATTTTGATGATGGCATGACAAACAAATTTTGCCTTGTATTCTATGAGGACAAATAAAAATATCATGTATCGTGTATCGTATAAGAGAAGGGGCAGAGGCTTGTTACAAATAAAAGAATGAGGCGCCCATTTGAAAACCACGTATATGAAAGAGCGCGTAAGTGAGTTTCTACAGATACGTACGCATGCGTGCATGTCACATTGACGCACACACACACACACACACACGTACGCACGCACGCACGCACACACACACACACACACACACACACACACACACACACACGCACACACACACACACACAGATATACACTCAGGCATAGCACGCACACACGTACAGGCGCATGTATGTGCTCTTTCGGCCTCTTGCTCTCTGTCTCTGTCTGTCTGTCTGTCTCTCTGTCTGTCTGTCTGTCTGTCTCACACACACACACACACACACACACACACACTGACAAAACATACACACACAACCATAAACATGAACACACGCATGGAGGCACGCGCGCGCGCGCGCTCGCGCACACACACACACACACACACACACACACACACAAAACACACACACACATACACCAGTGTTTGCTTTCTCTCTCTCACTCCCTGCTCACCCACTCTCTTTCTCCCTCAACGCAACAGCAACAATTGGTCACCTGCCTTTACTATTTTCAAAACATTGTACATTTTCAGGTAACTGCAAAACACCATTAAAGTGGAGATGATTGAAACATAATGGCTTATCTGATTTTGCGTTGAAAAAAAAATAGTGCCAAAAAGTCATTACAGAAGAGCTCACACCTTTCGAACGTCAGTAGTGTGTGTGTCCTCCCTGTGCAGCAATCACACCTTGAAGTCGCCTGGGCAGGGATCGCAGCAGACTGCGGATGACGCGCAGTGGAATGGTGTCCCCACTCCTCCTGAAGAGCCTGGAATAACTCTCGTTCATTTGTAGGGGCATTAACTCGGGCACGGACTCGGCGATCCAACTCATCCCAAATGTGCTCTATTGGGTTTAAATCCGGTGACACAGAGGGCCAGGGAAGGAGATTGACGTTGTTGGCAGCCAGGAAATGTCGTGTTAAGCGGGCTGAGTGTGGCCGAGCATTGTCATGCATGAATATGGAACCAGGAGCAGCCAGGAGTGGAAGAACGTGAGGCTGGAGGATTTCTGCAATGTAGCGCTGAGCATTAAGTCGTCCCTGGACCAGTACTAGGGGGCTTCTGCCACTGAAATTGATGGCTCCCCATACCATTACCCCTCCACCACCATGGGGAGGTGCCTGATCAACACAGTTCTGTGCATAGCGTTCATTCGTTCTGCGATAGACCCTCCTCCTCCGGTCATGGCGTTGCAGCAGGAAATGTGATTCGTCGCTGAATGAAACCTGTCTCCATTCACGATGAACAGCCCAGGGAAGATGTTGCATGCACCATTGAAGTCGTGCCTGACGATGACGCTGAGTCATAACGGGTCCTCGGACAGGTCTTCGAGCCCTCATTCCAACAGCATGTAGACGATTGCGTACGTTTTGCCCGCCCCACTTACACGTCTGTGGCCAGGGATGGCCTGGGCTGTAGAGGAGGCAGACAGGAAACGATCCCGAACATGGCGGAGCGTAATGTAGCGATCTTGGGCTCGGGTTGTGCACCTTGGCCGTCCTGAACGGTCGATCTGCTGTCGACCCCGTCGTTCCAAACCGTTTCCAAAGCCTACTGATGGTGCTTCTGGCCACATTGAAATGTCTGGCAACAGCCGCTTGACTCTGTCCGGCCTGCAACCGCCTATCGCATTTTCTCGTTGTTGGCTGTTCAGATTTGGCATTCTTTCCTTTCGTTTCTGGTTTCATTTTTCAATGAAGCCAAACCCCTTTTATACCCTGCTATTGAGGTGTTGTCAGTATTGTATTCTGTGCTTTGCACGTGAATTTCCCGTCTGCAAATCCGTCGACAGTCGAAAGTTTACGGCGCTAGATTTTAGCCCACCAGCACGTGTTTATCGCACGCATGCGCTGAACTTGTACACCACATGGCAGAGGAACGGGTGAATCAATTCTGCTATTTGTCAACATCATTCATGTTGGGAATATGTAAATTTCCAACGACGACGTAGATGATGACAACGACGAAACGACGAAGCGGATGAAGATGACGAGAAGATGACAAGACGATGAAGATGACGACTACAGCGTCAAGTTCGACACAGGACTTACAGAACTTTACAGAGCGGTGGCTCAAAATCACTAGCACACGCACGTTCTCTCTATCGACGTCAAGGCGACAGTCTCATACAGGAGCTGTGGCTCACACACACAGACACACACAGAACACAGCGATGGCCTAGCCAACAGGTCGCTGGTTCAAAGCTCGGGAGCGGCGCTCTGGCTTGGCAGCAGTGGCGTCTCCAGCCCAACTGGCTCAGTGGGTAGTCAGTCCCGGGCGCAGTGGCAGGTAGGGTAGTTGTCGGCACTCAGGCCTACCTCCTCTCAACGCCGACAAAAGGCGGAGAACAAGGGGGTAGACACACAGCTACGACCCTGACCCTCAGAACGCAGCAGCCAGTCCCCCTCAGTCCAGGGAACACTTCTACCTGGGGGAAACTGATTAACTACTACCTTGTTTATCATGGCTACTATTCATTACAATCACGACTACATTCATATTCATTAGCCACATCCTATTTTACTAGAACTTGAGACAAACATCATCATATTCTTTCTTCAACACTACAACATTCCCTTTTCGGAATCATAACACTACAGCATTCACTTTTCCGGAATCATAACACTACACAGGAAAGGATTTCAATATAAACCTTTCAGAATCTAGTTTTCCAAATTGGGGAAAGGATTCCCACCTAGACCCTCTTCAATAAACCATGAATACAATTCATTACACACAATTAATGATTACTTTTCATCAAACTATAAATGTCTTTCGTCATGTCACAAATATTCATTTCTTCTTCTTGTATAACGACAAGAATGTTCATTTCATTTCATATAGCCACCAAATTTTAAAAAGTATTTTTTTTTTTTTTCAAAAGATTCAACTACTTCAACATATATGAAAGGGAAAGATTCCACACACTCTTGTTTACCAGCATACAACTATTCAATATTCATATCAAGAGTGAATTAAATACTTAAATACTCATCCACATCAAAATCAAAATTAGCATGTATGGAGTCTCTGTCGCTCACTCTGGAAGCTTATTATCCATAGCAGCATCAAAACTCTCCCTCTTCTCGCAAACCACATTAGAATAAACATCTTTTTTCATCATGAAGTTCGTAACTAGTTAAGTCACAGAATAAACAAAAAATCTATTTTTTTCCCTGAAGACCACTTCCTTTAACACTCGCTTTCTTCTATTCATGTTTTCCGACAGCATTTCGTTTTGCTACCCTATCAAGTCAAGTCATAGGATAACAGAACACAACAAAAATGCAAATCCTTCACAGTACGCTGAGAAAGTTCCAGTCACTCCTAAAGGGGAATACGGTTTCGGTTTGCTAATAAATAAACATTGAATGATAAATACCTGACTGCCACACCAAACAGCGATGGAGTCCCTCTCGGCTTCTGGGTATTTGCGTCGCTGGAATCACTGCAGAGACTGCCTAACCGGTTCAGCTCACCTAGCTTTTAACGGTGCGCATGTGAGTAGCAGTCAGGTAAACTTTCAACCAGCTTCTGGACGACTACCTTCCGGTTAGCCTGGTTGCACAAAAATTTGTGACTGGACGGGAAACGGTCCATCACACTTTCCTTCCTTTCCCACCTATTCATAATTTTTTTACTTCACATGATTGTCAGCCTGCCTGCTTACTCACTCCTTTTCCTATTTCCTAATACAGAGGTATGTCTATTTTCTTGCTACAGAGAAGAGCCAGTGACATAGTGAAGTGGTGAGGGTGATCAGAGACTGTGAGTGCGAAAATACATGCAGGTTGAAAATCTGCGCATGAGGAGCCGGTCTGTTCACCCAACATTACCTGGATGGCGTTTTGTAAATCAAAGAAAGTCAGTCTGTGCTAGCTTGGGCTTGCCTGTTCTCATAAAAAAGATAAAGAGTGGACATGAAATCTCTCTTTGATCTGAAAAGGAGTCCGGTGATGCATGAGGACTTAGCTGGTTAAAATTTTGCCCACTGGGAGAGGCTGAAGACTCTCTTTCCTTTATTTTTTTTTGATGTCACCACTTGGTTAGATAACTTTAAATTAAGAAACAAGTAAATAGAATACCATCATAATTGTCAGTACAAATGAGCAACAACAAGCCCTGGGCTTACACCGTGCTCAAACATACATTTACAATATATTGGCGGTTAAATACACAATATACTAAACATTTCACCTCAGAGTTGGAATTTTCTAATTATATCACCACTTGTTGTGGACCTCTTGATAGGTCAGCTGTCCACTGGGCAATGTGGAGGCATAGACTCTTGTTCCTGCCCAGGGCCAGTTGCCATGAATGCACCAGGGTCCCAGGCTCTGTGCAGATTACAGGACCTAGTTTCTAGATGAATGTTTGGAGTTCCCGCTTAAAGAGTCCTCACATTTAATCTCTGACAGGATGGAAAATGAGACGTCTCAGCCTGCATATGAAGACTAAGATAAATGCATCACCTTTATTATTACTTCTGTTGTCTCTACATTGGTTTCTTCACTCACTTGTTGAGTGGATTTTAACATGTGGTATGAGACTGTGAAAAGGGCTGAACAATTGAAGGGTAATTGTTTTTCAGAGCAGTCCAGTATTCAAGTGGGTATAATTAGGTCCTGGTATACATCCTGTCCACATGCTGATTAGAGTCATCCACTACGAAACATTTTGACAATCAACAGTTTTCATTGATCATTCTATCCAATTCCACCAAGCATGAGTGGAAGACTGTCCTGCTGAAATTTTTAAGGCAAAAATAAAACAAGGCATGGTCTCAAGACTTAGGTACTAGATGCCATTAACTGTTCTTCTGGGGGTCCAATCAGTGAAAGTTGACAAGGACCCAGAGGTGTTGGGAAGATAAGAAAAAATCCCCTCTCTGGTCCACACCTGGTCTAAGTTTTACGCACCGGAAACGACTGTTTCCAGTCTTTTGACCTGTGGTGAGTCTGTCAATTTTATCTAGTTCTGTGTGTCTTTTCAACAATCGAGCTAAACATGATGTTTCTGATGTCTCTGTCAATGACAGGTTATCACAGGAATATGATAGTCAATTTAAGTGCAGAACATGAAGGGGTGTTGGTTATTTTTTGATCAGAGAAATGTGGACTTCACCTGCAGCAACTGCAACAGAGTCTGCCACTCGATTATAGGGCTCTTCAGCCAAAGCAGGCGCTGCAACTCAACTGACTTATCCACTGACCAACACCATTGTCTTCGAGACAGATGGACTTATCAGCACGTGCAGTGTGACACAATGCAGGTTGGGTAAAACACGTCAGCCCCTCGGATCTCTGAGGTTTTCAGCCTTCGACACCGAGGTGTGAAGTTACGCAAACTGCCTCGTGAATCACTCAGGCGGAGAGAGCAAGTAGCGCGTGCCTGAAACAGCTGCATGGCGACATGCTTCAGAGGTGGCTTGGGCAGACGGGAAAACACTCAATCAGTCCAGGGGGTTCTTGTCACTGACAGATAGGACAGACAGAGAGGTGTAGTGATGAATTGCACCATGACGCAAGATCGAATGGAGAAGGAATGAAGGAATGGGAGGGGGGAAGGGGGCGGGTAGGTAAGAGAGTCGACTCGTGATTAAACTGTCAAATACTCCACAGGGCATGCGCATGGAGGTGCCACATGACGTAAAACTGAAAGTCTTCTCGCCGTACATGTTGCGACAAAGTCAGACAAACATACGTCGGGGGGTGGGGGTGGGGGGGGAGTGGGGGGGAGTGGGGGGAGAAGGGCGGAATGGGATGAAGACTGGCTTCAGGAAATGTGGTAAAAACTTTTGTCATGAGAGAGAGTGAGAGAGAGAGAGAGAATCGTTGAGGGGTTGGGTGGCGGTATAGATCAAATCTCTTGACATGCACCAACGTTGAAAATGGGTCTTCATTCTGTCTCATCACCAAGATCATTTAAATAGGCCCCAAAAATTTTATTCCATCTAATCATCACTTTTCGTTAATATGGACCTTCATTTCATTTTTCACTGGGTTTTGTTTAAATGCTCCTTCATTCCATCCTTTCCCCAAGGCTCGTGAGAATAGGCCCTCAATTCATCTTGTCACTAAGTTTTGTTTTCTTTGTACACATGATTATGTCCTTTGAATTACTGATCAAACTATTAATCAGTTGATATGCTTTTTGGTGCTAATCAATTCTTCTACTATCCTGATAAAGAGGGGTTTGTATGATTCGATTGAGATAGGAGTAAGTTTGGGAAAATAACAGCCGCAAATTTCTATTTATTTAGTCTATTTATTCAAGTATTCATTTATATGATATTATTTTCTAAAAACTTCCTTTTGCCCCCCCCCCCCCCCCCCCCCCCGCCCTTTCCCCCTCTGCCCCCATCCCTCTGCCCCCACTCCCAGTCCTTTTTTTTCCCTTTTCCCCCCACCCTCTCCCCTCCCGCCTCCTTGCTCCCGAAATCGAAAGTTACAATTATCGCTCATGAGTATGATGATAGAACTGTGTGTGTTTTGTTTTCTAAAAACTTCCTTTTGCTCCCCCCCCCCCCCCCAGTCCACTCTCCTCCTGTCCTATTCTCTCTGCCCCCCTCCCCTGCCCCCATTCCCATTGCTATTCCCCCCTCCCCCCTTCCCACCCCCCCCCCCCCCCCCCCCCCCCCCCCCCCCCCCCCCTCCCGTAATCGAAAGCAATAATTATGCGCTCATGAGCATGATGGTAGAACTGTGTGTGTGTTTTGTTTTCTAAAAACTTTCCTTTTACTCCCCCCACCCCCTCACCCCACCCCTGCCCCTTTCTCCCCTGCTCCGTACTCCCTCTGCCCCCGTCCTCTGCCCCCACTCCCATTGCTATTCCCCCTTCCCTCCCCCTCCCGCCTCCTCCCTGCTCCCGAAATTGAAAGCAATAATTATGCACTCATGAGCATGACGGTGGAACTGTGTGTGTTGGTAGGCCTGTGTGTGCGCGCGCGCGCGCGCGCGCGCGCGCGTGTGTGTGTGTGTGTGTGTGTGTGTGTGTGCGTGTGCGAAGGCGCTGGCGTGTAGGAGTTTGTGAATGTAGGTGTATTTGGGTATCGGCGGAGGTGCACAAGTGTGTATGTGTGTGGGGGTGAGATGCTTGCATCCTTTTCGTTGAACAGTGTTTGGTTTCGTTGTTGTTGTTTTGAGGGTATTTTGTTGTTATTTTTGTTCGTTTGTTTGTTGTTGTTGTTGTTGTTTAACCTATTAAGGAATTGTACAATGATTTTGGTATCGATTTACAGCCTGTCTGGCAATGGTGGCCTGCAAAGATGTGGACATTGCCAAATAGACTTTGAGTGGCTATGTGGAATGCGAATGAATTAACTTGCATGTTGAGTGTTGCAAGTAAATACACTTAAAACATGATACTATGGCTTTGAAATGTGTGTGTGTTAAAAAAAAAGTATTATGTGTTTGGGGTAGGGGGGCGGTGGGGAGAGGTGGGGGAGGAAGGGGTTAGAATATAAGGTAGAAAAATAGGTAGAATACCTTCCGGACAACATGTTTGTATATTGGCAAGATTTTTTCTTTTTTTTTTTTTTCTTTCTTTTTTTGTGTAAAAAATTCATTGGGTATGTGAAAGTTAAAGTTGGGACTTAACCTGCTGATACTAAGACTGACATAAAATAGCCTTTCCTCGGGTGACTGGAGGATTGCAGAGGCTTGTAAATGATTATTCTCATTACACTGGCGTGTATAAGGTGTGACACAACACTTTTTTTTTTTTTGGGGGGGGGGGGGGGGGGGGGGGATAGACAATAATTAATTGTGATTCAGAGAACAGCGATTTTAATTTATGCTGAGGATGTTGAGGGTATAATATTTAAGATGTCTGTCTACTGGCTTGCTAATAACATATACAAAAACTATTCTACATGTGGAATTGAAGTGGTTATAAACTCATACCTATTGGTCAATTATCACTGCTGCCAGTATTGATCAGCATCATCATCACCATCGTCGTCGTCATCATTATTAGTCCTAGTGTTGCTCCGATTGATGTTGCTGCTGATGCTGCTCGATGTCGTTTTTCAACGTGATTGTGATGACACACCAATATTGGTAGTAGTATTACTTCTGATGTTGTTGTTGTTGTTATCATTGTCATTTTTGTTGTTCTTATTATTATTGTTATCAGTATTATTATTACAATGATTATTATTATCAGTGATGGTGGTGGTGGTGGTAGTGGTAATAACATTAATATTGATATTAATACCCTACAGTTGATCTCCGTGTTCCCTACCCATTAATCTACTTTGAGCGTCCTTGTAATGATTTTTTTTTTCCTTCAAGGCACTTCGCTTCGATTTGAACTGCAGACTGATGTATTTGCTTGATGATTATTTAAATGATTTCGTGAGTGCATACATATTTTTTTTTATTTTTGTTTTTCTACCAATGTAGCCAGTATTCTTCAGTCACTAGGGCTAAATGTGCAAAAGACTGTCCATGAGCCGGTGTAGGTGCCTGTGCACGTGGGGTTTTGGGGGTTGAATCATGTGGGTGGGGGATTATGTGTGTGCGTGCGCGAATGCCTGCATGTGTGTGTGTGTGTGTGTGTGAATACGTAAGCGCGCGTGTTGTGTGTGTGTGTGTGTGTGTGTGTGTGTGTGTGTGTGTGTGTGTGTGTGTGTGTGTAGTGCGTATGTGAGTGTGTGTGTGTGAGTGCGCGTGCGCGCGCGAGCGCGCAAGTGAGTGAGGGTGTATGTATGGTGTGTGTGTGAGAGAGAGAGAGAGAGAGAGAGAGAGAGAGAGAGAGAGAGAGAGAGAGAGAGAGAGAGAGAGAGAGAGAGAGAGAGAGAGAGAGAGAGAGAGAGAGAGAGAGATTTGGTTTCATAATGTGTAAACACTAAGGCCGCAATAGGTAAAGACAAAGAATTTTTTTTTCTTGTGGCCTAAGATCTGTAAATGATTTTTACTGTGGAGTGTATGTTTAAGAAGCCTCGCAGTTCTTATCTTTTTGACAAATGATCACATTTTTTTCTGGAGAGTAAAGTGTGTTTAGGAATGAGAGTGCTAGCACATGTATGTGTAAATATTGCTGTGTGAAAGGGTGAAAATAATTATGTTTCTGAGGTTTAGGAAATGTAGTTTGTAGTCTTGAGTATTATGTTTGAGAAGGTGCACTTTTTTGTTGTTGTCTTTTTGGATATCAGCCATGTATTCTTTTTTTCTGGAAAGTTGAGTAGTATCTAGGAATAAGAGTGCCAGTGTATGTACGTGTAAACATTGCTGTATGAAAAAATAGGAGTGTTTTTGAAGTTTAGGAAATGTAAATAGCTTGTAATCTTGGCTATATAGTTAAGAAGATACACATTTCTGTCCTTTTTATTGGATATCATTCGTGGTTCTTTTCTTTAGAAGAGGTTCACTGCTCCCTGCAGTTTTTTGAAAGCAGCCTTTTTTTTTGTAAGAATGACAAGCAAGCTCCGCCGAAGCAAGGCCTGTAGTCACCGTCTGAAATAACCTTTTTGTGTTTTTGTGTGTTACATTGAATGTTAATTCGTCATGTTATGTATGCTACTTGTTCACATGTTTGAGGTTTTCGTTTCAATACAATATAAAACAAAACAGGGTTTGCTAAAACATAGGGGGAAAGTGTTACTCACAATGATAATTACTAAATGAGTAGTTTCTCAATAGCCTCAGCAAATGTACAAGGCCTTGGAAATTTTCAAAAAGAAGGGATGTTTTCCAATTTCTTAGACAGAAACAAAACTCTATGTACTATTTACAAGACACTCATTTCACACAAAAGCTAGAGAAAAAACAAATAAGAGCCGAATGGGGATACGATTGTTATTTCGCTTCACACACGTCACAATCAAGGGGGGTTGCAATATATTTTTAATAATAATTTTGATTTCAAGGTGAAAAAAGTTATTAAGGACACAGAGGGTAATAATTACATTATCATTATTATTCGCACTATGGAAAAAGAATTAGCCCTTGTAAACGTTTATGGTCCAAACACAGACACTCCCCAATTTTACACAGATTTACAAAGTAAAATTCAACACAACTGACTTACGACGGAATTATTTTTGGAGGGGACTAGATCTTAGTTTTAAATCCAGCATAGACTATTACAATTATAAACATATAACAATAACACAAGAGCTCAGGAAAAGGTGATAGAACTGTCAAATGAAATGGAATTAATAGATGTATGGAGAGAAATTAATCCAGAAACACTAAGATACACATGGAGAAGACCAAATCTACCACAACAAGCTAGGCTGGACTTTTTCTTTATCTGAGAAAGCTTAATCTCCAATGTACGTGATGCTGATATAAACATTGGTTATAGAAGTGATCATTCTCGCATCTCAATAATATTAGATTTTAGAGAGGACACAAAATCGAGAAATTTTTGGAAGTTTAATGCATCACTGCTAAGAGAGGAAAGATATGTGGATCTTATTAATGAAACTATCAAAAATACAAAAGAGCAATATGCTGCATTAATATACAAAAGAAAAGAAATTGATAATATACCTGTAGAAAACCTCTGTCTTACTATTTCAGTTCAGTTGTTCTTAGACACTTTGTTTATGGAAATAAGAAAAGCGTCAATGGAATATAGTGCAAGAAAGAAAAAAGAAAAAACGCACAGGCAGAAAAGAAATTAGAAGATGAAATATCAATCCTAGAAAACAAACTTAACAAAACAATTGAAGAACAGCATCAACTGCATAATAAAAGAGAAGCATCAACTGCATAATAAAAGAGAAGATCTTGTAGCATTGAGGAAATCAAAAATACAAGGAATATTAGTAAAGAAGCAAAGCGAGATGGGCTGCAGAAGGGGAAAAAGATAACTAAATACTTTTGTAACCTTGAAAAAAGACACTATATTAGTAAGCAAATGTATAAGGTCATTTCAAAGATGGAAATTGTCTCGAAAAGACAGAGGATATCCTACAAGAAACTAGAGATTATTATGAAAACCTATATGCTGAAAAAGAAGGTAAAGACACAGATTAGAAAAAACTATGTTAATAACCTTCCAAAGCTGACAAAAAACAGAAGCAGCCTCACTCGAAGGTAAACTTACTCTTGAGGAAGCATCACAGGCACTCAAAAACATGAAAAATGGAAAAAGCCCTGGAACGGATGGGATGACCGCAGATTTTCTTAATTTTTTTTCTGGAAAAAAATAGGTGGTCTAGTTGTTCGTAGTCTAAATGAAGGCTTTGAACAGAAACAGATGTCGATTACACAGAGAGAAGGTATCATAATTTGTCTCCCTAAGGGAGATAAGCCTAGAGAGTATTTGAAAAAATGGCGTCCCATTTCCCTTCTTAATGTTACTTACAAAACAGGATCGTCATGCATCGCAAATAGAATTAAATCAGTTTTGCACAAACTAATAAATGAAGATCAGGCAGGGTTTATCAGTGGCAGATATATTGGTGACAATGCAAGGCTTATTTATGATGTAATCTATTACATAAAGAAAAAGAATTTGCCAGGACTTTTAGTTTCACTAGATTTTGAAAAAGCTTTCGACTCCATTAACTGGAAATATATGCATAAAGTAATGAAAGTCTTTGGATTTGGGAATGACATTTGTAACTGGATAAATGCATTTTATACTCACATAAAATCTTCAATCATTGTAAATGGAAAAGCGTCGCAAAACTTCCCTATCAAACGCAGATGTAGGCAAGGAGATCCAATATCTCCTTACTTGTTTATTTTATGTGCAGAACTATTGGCATGTAAGATAAGAGAAAATCAAACCATACAAGGCATACAGCTGTCAAACACGCAAAGCAAAATCAGTCAATTTGCAGACGACACAGTGCTATATCTAGAAGGAGATAAAAAATCATATGAAACAACTTTTAAAATCCTCCAAGAGTTTGAATGTATATCAGGATTAAAAGTAAATTATGAAAAAAATTGCAATGTATGGATAGGAAATAAATGTAATAGTGAATGCAGATTTTTACCCAATCTCAAAATGACTTGAAACCCCATAAAATTCAAAATCTTAGGCCTTTGGTTTACAATGATCTAAGCTATGTAGCAGAACTAAACTTAACAGAAAAGTTTCAAGAAACTAAAAAGCTATTCAATATATGGATGAAAGAACAATTACACCCCTTGGAAGAATAGCTATCCTTAAATCAGTTATATTGTCAAAATAACCTACTTGTGGATCATGCTCCCAAACCCACCTGACAACATAGTTCAACAACTGCAAACAATGTGTTTTAAATTCGTATGGGACAAAAAAAAGGGATAAAGTTAAAAGGAATGTAGCAATACAAGATATACAAAATGGTGGAATTAAAATCCCTCACATAGTATCTTTTATTAATTCACTAAAACTAACATGGTTAAAGAAGTGCTATACAGACGTTCAGTGCAAAATGGAAACAAATTCTGATTAAAGAATGCCCACAAGTTGAAATGCTAGAGGAGTATGGGTCTTTGGTACTTAAAATTGGAGGTCGCCCAAAAAAACATGTTTTGGAGAGATGTTTTTCAAGAGCTATATAGAATTCTTTGAAAAAATCGATTCATACGACAATAAAGACATACTACTGATGGAACCCCTATTTTACAATAACAAATTCAAGATTGATGGAAAGGAATTCTATTTTGAGGAGTGGGCAGAAGGAAATGTTTTCCATGTAAAAGATTTCTAAAAGAGGATGGTAAATTCAATGAATGTTATGAGTTCCAAAACATCTTGCAACGTCCAGTTCAAAGACTGAATATTTTGGATGTGTAAGTTCTATTAAAGAATTCTGAAAATAAACTTAGAAAACAACAGTAACGAAGGAACTGAACACCACAAAGCATTTAGCCAAATGATTCATGCTCCCAAGGGAACAAAAATATTTTATGAAATACTAATTGTAAACCAGTGTTACCTAATGCATGTGGGGGATGGGAAAGAAATGGGATGGGAAATTCCTTGGGCAAATATCTTCATGGAAACAAAAAGAATAAAAGAAATAAGGTTAAAGTGGTTTCAAATAAAAATTAATTATCGGGTTTTGGTGACAAATTCAATTCTAACAGATATGGGAGTAACAGAAAACAACAAGTGTAGCTTTTGTGAAGATGTTAAAGATTCCATTTTGCACTACTTGTGGGAATGTCAACATGTGCAAAGTTTTTGGACAGCACGTACAGAGTACATAAAAGGGAAATGTGCAAATTGTGATAGGTTGGAACTAAATCAGTTACTAGTACTCTCTTTGGAAATGACAACAAAACCAAAACAGACAATTGTTTTCTTCACATCTTATTACTAGTTAAGTATACTATTTATAAATGTAGAATAAGAAAAGTAAACCAACACTTCAATTATTCCTAAGAGATTTAAAAGAAGCTTATGAGATAGATAAACATGTATTCAACACCTCTATGCAATATGATAAAATTCGTACTGAAATTGGCATCATACACACAATTTGATACAAACTGATTAAGACAAAAAAAAAAGTAAAGTACTACTGTCACAAAAGGTTTGTTGTTGTTGTTTGTTGCTA
>JADBJO010002711.1:242500-250000 GCA_016801955.1 Conus betulinus | reverse complement strand
TTGATTTTACATTTCCTATAGCCTTTTCCACAAGAAAATGTAGCTTGTTTTGCTCTTTCATGATTTTCTTTCGCTTCTTAGGTGGCACCTTTGTTTGTTTGTTTGTTTGTTTGTTTGTTTGTTTTTTAAAGCTCAGCAAACATACGGGTATTGCACACCAGTCTTTTTCAGGGACAGCATCTTCTTAAAACTGGAAAGGCAGAGGAGTCAAGTTACCACTTTTTGCAGTCACTGAGAGAAACAATCAGATTTGAAATACCATTATCCGACCAGGAGTTATTTCGAAATACCGTTATCTGACCAGGAGTTATATGTTAGTGAGTTTTCTCCCCATTGGAGATTGTCTCCTTCTTGGAGTATATAAGTTTACTGAGGGTTCTTTTTGAGAAGCACTTATTATTCCCCCATTCACCCATCCAAACACATACTGTCAGTAAGGCAGAATCATCTACCAATGCAGATACGAATGTCAGTCTCCCCTCTTTCTTCAATTTAAGACATAAGAGCAAGCTTTGTTTATAATTGAATATATATATATATATATATATATATATATATGTGTGTGTGTGTGTGTATATATACTACTGGCAAAAAGTTCAGGGCCACCTGTCATTTTGACGTTAGTGTCTGAGTGTGTAATAATAGGCTTGAAACGAAATCACAATGACCCAAGCTTGGTTAAACATATTGAACAGATGTTTCTGAACAGATCACAACACTTAAAACCCCACTGCGGTACAAGGTGGAGCGCAGCTGCACGTGCGGAAACCACGTGAAACCGGTAAACAGGTGCCTGTGGGAGCATATGAGTTTGAAAAAAAGGGCGAAATGCTCGTGGTCAATCATGATGCACGTGCATGACACCTCGTTCATGAACACAGAACAGACGCGGTTGGCCACAAATCTGTAAACAGAACGGTCGTCTACGCCAGCCCAAAAAGCATGGCACAAAGGCAAAGACTGGACCCTGCCGATCGTGGACGTGCCTTAGCGTTGATTGACGAAGGGATTTCTGGCCGCGAGGTGGCTAGGCGTCTGAACGTGTCCCATTCCACCATCCAACATCTTGTAGAGAGGTTTCAGGCCACTGGGAGGTGCAGGATCGACCACGATCAGGCCGTCCTCGGTGTACTGACAGACAGACTTGCTGACCGATTCCTCCTGCTGTCTGCCCTACGCAATCGGACTGTCACCTCATCCACCTTAAGGCGTGAGCTCCTGCATGCTTCAAATGTCAATGTCAGTAGAAGGACAGTTTGTAACCGTTTGCACGAGTTCGGGCTGTCGTCCCGGAGACCAGCAGTCCGAGTACCACTTACTTCAGCTCACCGCAGAGAACACAGGCAGACTGGTGTCGTCATCACGTTCGCTGGACGAGGCAGCAATGGTCTCGAGTGCTGTTCACAGTTGAGTCCCGCTTCACATTGGCATTCAATGATGGCAGGACCTGAGTGTGGTGAAGGCCAGGAGAACGTTTTGCTGACGCCACAGTTCGTGAGGTGGATCGTTACGGAGGAGGTTCTGTGATGGTCTGGGGTGGCTTCAGTCATCAAGACAGAACTCCCCTGTACGTCATTCAAGGCATGCTGACAGGGGATGGGGTACTGTGACGAGATTGTGAGGCCCCTGATCCAGCCTGCCCTTCAGGCCATGGGTAACGCTGCTGTTTTCCAAGATGACAACACCTGTCCACACTGAGCCCGTGTCGTGGATGATCATCTGCAGCAAGAGGGGATCATCTGGATGCAGTGGGCCATCTCGCCCACCCCGATCTGGCTCCAATTGAGCACCTCTGGGATGTCATTGGATGGCAGGTAGCCCACAACTACCCCCTGCCTGTTTGACGTGGCCCAGCTCACTCTCTTTCTGCAGCAGGAGTGGCAGGCCATACTGTGGGACACTCTTCAGACCCTGGTGGACTCCATGCGTCGACGTTGTGCCGCTTGCCTGGCGGCAAACGGTGGCTACACTCAGTACTGAATGGTGCAGTTTTTCAGTTGTGGCTTATGTGACGATCCTAAGGAAGGGTGATTGGACATTACAGCCCGCTGTCCGCGTTTGATTTGTTGATTTCGTGCAATGGTCCAATGAATTTGTTCTTGAATAAATTTGGAAAGATTTTGCATCCATTCTTCTTAACATTGGCTGTTGTGTTTTGGTCTGGGAGACAGCATTGGCAATGGCCCTTAACTTTTTGCCAGTAGTATATATATATATATATATATATATATATATATATATATATACTCACAAACGCCTGCGTTCGCGACGTAGCCACACACACACACACACACACACACACACATGAAAAGCGTGCGTGGTCAGGGACTTTACTGACCTGTGTATGATGATTATAAACTGGAAACAAACTTTCAAGTAAAGAAAAAAAAGAACGAAAATTGAATAAAAATGTAAAACAGTTTAAAAACTCACAGCTCGAACCAAAATAATCATGATGAACACCTTCTCTCTCTCTCTCTCTCTCTCTCTCTCTCTCTCTCTCTCTCTCTCTCTCTCTCTCTCTCTCTCATGAGTGAAGTTGTTCAACTGGTTGGCAGTGCTGCGTGTGGGATAGCACGGTGTGTTTACAAACTGAAGGAAAACAAGCGCTTTAAGGAAATTATTTTCTTCGTTTTGCGATGTTGGACATAGGCACACAATCCGACTAAAAATTTGCTGTCAAATTATCATCAGTGGGAGAAACATTATTCCTTTTATACTGTACTACTGGGAGCAAAATGATGACTTCTTCTTCGTTAAGTGATGGATGTGTTAATCTGGTTCAGATGATGAACTGCGTTTTAGACAGATGATGCAAACGATGAATGTACATTCCCGTAACCTCATTAACATACTTAGCCACAATCTCCAAAAATTCAACAGCGCTATAGGAAAAATCAACATTGATAATAATTCTCAGAAACATGCATCTGAGAGAAATAGGTTGGAGATTAATACTGTAATGTTGCAGTTGTGAACGAGAATTTTGAACTGATTAGTCAAAGATTCGACGAATTGGAAGAACAAGTCCATCAGAATGAAGTATACTGAAGAGTCGCAATTTGAGATTCACAGGAATACCAGAAGGAGGTACATACACATTTCCAACAACTGGTGTAATAATTGATGTTCTGAACCAATATTCGTATGGAAGAAATTGGAGTCACAATGATATTGACCGGGCATTCAGAGTGAGGGAATGGAATCACTCAGCAGACAGACCAAGCCCAATAGTTGTGCAGATCCACAGGTGGTCAGATAAACTGGAAATTCTGTAAGATCAAGGCTTGAGGGAGTCGCTACATAGAGACAGCGTCAGAATTTCTGCAGAACTCACCATCAGACAAAGAGAAATGATAGACTTCCATACCAAACAAGGAAAGAGAGTATACTACTGGAAGGGCAAACTGCAGGTGGAAGAGTACTCTCAAAATTGGGCCCAAAGACTTCCCCGATCCTCGCTGTGGACAAAGAGACCTTGATTTTCAACAAAGAAACGGCCAGGGAATACCACAACGCATCAGCGTCAGCTGAGAATCAGAGACACTACAATGACTTCAGCAGAGATATGAATAATGGAAGATCAAGTGGTTTTCTTTTAAACAGAAGTGAAGAACACAGCGTGTAGTGTATGTGTTACAGCCAAGCAGTTAAATGATCGAACATCATATAATGTTTCAAAGCGCAAAGAAAGAACATTGAGAAACTCTTCGCGCTCGAAAAGACACCCAACGAATGTGTATTTTTCTGAGGAAAGGCATGATCAGAGTTCTCCTTTTCATCCGCACGCTTCAAGAGCGGAACACCGAAGAATCGTCAAAAATAGGAAGGAAAAAACAGTTTCATTCAAGACAGTCAGTATCGTCTAATGATGAAATAAGTGGAAAAATATATGCATGGGACACTGACACTACAGCAAATATTACAAATTAAAAAATATGTCATGGATAAAAGATACAGTATAAGTGAAACAAGGATTCCAGTTAGAAACAGCAAACAAGGACGAGATGAAAGGGAGCAGCCTTCTTGTAATGATCAGCAAACAGACATTGCGATGGTCACAAACCTGTCCTTAAACTCCGATAAACATTATGATCCAGAGGAAGAGCCACGTGATCTGGCTGGTGCTGATTATCACAGGACTACAGGAAAACACCTCCGTGTGGGGATGAAAACCAGGATTCAACCTTGAAGGGAAAAGAGGCAGGACTGCCAGATGAAGACGTCGCCATCTCAAAAGGAGGAAACGAAGAAGCAGAAACCATGGGACCAGACCTCCAGTCTGACGTTTCGTTCAGTCGGTCAGTTCCAGATTTAACTAGGAATGATTTCGGCAAGTGTGACACTGAAGCTAGAGATAAACCTCTGCGGGCCGGCGCTGAAGGTCGGATCGAGGCGGGGGACAAAGATTCCTCTAATAATGGTACAGAAAGACTTTCTCGTCCTAAAACACGAGCAAATGCAAAGGAGCAGAAGTTAGCCAGGGTGGTAACACGAGGGGGAAGTATCAAACAGCGATCAGTTAGCCAAGGCAGCCAGGGTAGCATCGGGGTTTAAGAGGGTCAGGTCTGGTTGTGGGTCACAATGCAGTGATACGCACACAGAGACAGGCACCCTCTCCTGAATGTCAGTAAGAAGACAGATGACAATTAGTGGGTACATAAAAGGGGCACAGGGTACAACTGATACTTTTTCCTAACAGGACAAATGACCGGAAAACAACTATTTGTATAACAGTTCAAATGTGTTGTCTGGTCAAAACATGTTTAGCTTTTTAAATCATAACGTACATGGATTGTATGAAAAGTTACTGAGATGCAAAAAAAAAAACGAGGTTTCCGTAGGCAAACGGCTGAAATACTAAGTGTTAATTAAAAAAAATCAGCTCTATTCTGGAATCGTCTCAAATGTTTTGAATTGCGGAACAAAACGAGAATAAGTGATACTATAAGAACACAGAATCGGTTTGATCATTAAAAAAAATCCTTTAAACGAAGGTTGTACAGAGAATCAAACTTATCCCCCAATAAATATAAAAGAGGGATGGGAGCATCCTCTGAATCGGTCATTGCGTACTGCGAAGTAGAAAAAGCACTGAAGAAAATTAGGTGTGGGAAAGCAAGTGGCACAGGTTGTTTTTATTGAAGAAATGCTAAAAACAGTGGGTCAAACTATTGTTAACTTTTTCACAGTGTTATTAAACATTTTGATAATGGTCTGTATCCATATGAATGGTCGAAAGCCATTGTAGTGCCTATTTCAAAAAGGGAAATATAGATGACCCAGATAGTTATAGAGGTGTATCTTTGATTAATGTCACTGGTAAATGCTTACTTTAATTCTGAGCCAGAGATTGTATTCATGGTTAGAGGAAAATGATATAATGGTTGAAAATCAAGCTGGTTTTAGCAACAGTTATTCAACGGTTGATCAGATATTCAATTTATACTGTATTGTCCAGAGATGTTATGTTCGAAAGGTCGAAAACTTTGTTGCCTTTGTAGATTCCAGAAAATCTTTGATTCGGTTCACCATGACAAATTGTAATAAGCTTTGTATAATGAAGGGATACAGGGGAATTTTTTATGTTGCCTGAAGTCCATGTGTGACTCTGTCATTTCACGTGTACGATGCAATGGAGATTTTTCGGAGTTCGTTGCAAGCCCTGTTGATGTAAGACAAGGATGTGGCTTAAGTCCGACACGGTTTCACTCTTCATCAACCAATTGGCCAACCACATCAATGAAACGGGTGTCTATGGAGTGCAACTGCTTCCTAGCTTTACTGAGATCTTCATTTTGCTCTTGCTGATGATGTAGCTCTAATTTCTACAACACCAGATGGTCTACAAGCACGACTAAACTCACTGAAAAACATGTTGTCGTAGGTTAGAATTAGATGTTAACAAATCTAAGACTGAAGTCAGGTGTTCAGGAAGGAAGGCTATTTAAGCAGACGAGAAAAATGGTATTATGATGGTGAAAAAAATCGATACAGTCAACAGCGATTGTTACCTGGGTTTCACATATACTACCATGCTTAGTATGAATCTTGGAATAGAGCACATGGTAACAAAGGCAAAGAAAGCACTTTACCTTCTGTGCCGTGCGTTTAACAATTGCGAAGAAATGTCTCGTGAAGTCTTCTTTAAAATATTGATTCCAAAATCCAGCCAATGTTATTGTAATCAGCGGAAATATGGGGTCTGTAACGTTAAGAGCACATTGAGAAAGTACACTTAGTAGCCTGTAAAAGATTCCTTGGCGTTCCTTTTAAAACTCCTAATTCACTAGTATATTCAGAATTAAGCAGGCATCCCTTATACATAGATTCACACATGAAAGCATTGCAATATTGGCTTAGATTATTAGCCATGGGCCTGAGTAGGTGACCTAAACAGGCTTATCTTTAAGCAAGTAAACCTTGATGATCAGGGCATAAGGTGCTGGTAACAGGGATCAAAGAATTTCTAGGCAGCACTGGATTAAATTATGTTGGGGTACGGCAAGGAGTAGATGACGTAAGAGTGTTTTGACCAATTTTCAAACAGAGGCTAGTTTACATGTACGCTCAAGAATGGTCGGCATCGATTAGGGCCAAAAACAGATATGTCTTGTACAGATACAGTGCATCTTGTACAGATCTTCACGGTGTGGTTTCGGAATTAGTCGTTATTTTCAGTTTCTGGACATCTTTTGCCTCAGAGTGGCTTTGACACAGGCAAGACTTCGGGTGCTACCTATAAGAAACAATATCGAGAGATTTTGAGAAAATCCCGTCGCAATATTTTGCCCATATTGTATGAATGCGGATGAGGATGAAAAACATCTTATACATGCATGTCTTCTGTATACTGATTTAAGAGACAGATTTCTTGGTCTCTATCTTAACGTTCCATTAGAATTCTTTTGAATGATGTAGGTAAACAGTTCTCTCGTGCAGTGGCAAATACATATTTCACTCATTTAAGCGTAGACAAAAAAAACCCAGTTAACTGCCTTTAAAATACATAATGGTCATCAGTTAGATATAGATTCTGTAATATGAGGAGCTGTAGATCTGTGGTGTGTTTTTTTCTTCTAAGTCAGAACGCTCATAATCGGAGTTATGATGAGCTTGTTGATCCGGATAGTTATGTTGTATGAGTGAGATTATATCTGAGCTAAGGTTATTTACTTTGAAGGTATATGCGTGTTTCAGAAGGTGTGATTTTGTATGTACGTGCTGTTGTTTTCCCGCCGTCTACCCACTACCTTCCACATCCACGTCCCCAATATCTCCCACTACCATTATCCAAGATGCCTATGGCCTGTATGAATTAAACGTTCGCATTCGCATTCGCATTCGCTCTCTCTCTCTCTCTCTCTCTCTCTCTCTCTCTCTCTCTCTCTCTCTCTCCTCCCCCCCCCCCTCCCCTCTCTCTGAATAGCTACAGCACCTCATTCTCATTCTCGTTTTTCTTTTCTTGTAAGTCAGAACGTATGATTAAATAATAATTAT
>JADBJO010002711.1:215000-235000 GCA_016801955.1 Conus betulinus | reverse complement strand
TGCCTAAATACTATTTCAAACAAGACAGCTACTAAATATCCTGTAGAATGGCCATGATCCTTTCCCCATTTTCAAAATGTCTACCAAAAGCACATGGTAAGCCAAACCGGTTCAACATACCACTTGGACCTGTATCTAGACAGCCCAATTCATAATATGATCAGTAACAATATACAGGCTGAGTTTTAGCCTAATTTACTTATAATCTTACTACAGCTTACTAACCTTGAATTAAAAGACCACTCTGCCAGCTTTTTTTTTTCCCTCTTTGTTTTCCCCCTCTCTAGAGAGACAAGGTGTCTCCCTCTCTCTCCAGCTGGTCAAAATGTGCAGGAACTTGCTATGTAAGGAACAGGAAATAGGATGTGGAACTTGTCAGGAAACAGGAAGTAGGTTGGGGAGTTTAATTATCATTTCCCTAAATTAATTAATTTCAACCCCCACAGATAATTACCTCTAGTAACCTTCCCAACAAGAATTCTGTATACAAAGAATAAAAATAGTTAACTAGAACCAAATCAAAACACATTATCTTCAATTCCACAACCTTCGTTTTACCACTCAAGGGGGACAACTCTCCAAAGGAAACAACTTCTTAACAAGAGACTAAAAATGCGGTTACTTCCCTTGAACTGTGCTTTGTGTAGACCAGCCCTCTGTCGTGCTCTCTCTCTCTCTCTCTCTCTCTCTCTCTCTCTCTCTCTCTCTCTCTCTCTAATAATATATTCCAAGGATAAGTAACCGTGCACCATTCCAGCAACTTATAGAGCAGCTTCATGTTGCAAAGACTGCAAGAAATATTGAATTATAAAAAAACTTGCTCTTATGTCTAGAGTGTGAAGAAACAGGGGGAGATAAGCATTCATATCTGCAAGGCAGTTAATCTGCCTAACTAACAGTATGTACTTGAGAGGGTGAGTAGGGAACAATAAATGCTTCTGAAATGAGTCATCAGCAAGCTTATAGTCTCCAAGGAGGAGACACTCTCCAATGGGGAGGAACCTCACTAACATATAACTCCTGGTCAGATACCAGTACTTCGAAACCTGATTGTTTCTCCTCAGTGACCACGGAAAGTGGTAACTTAATTCCTCTGCCTTTTCGGTTTTAAGAAGAATGCTGTCCCAGAATAAGGCGGATGTGAAATACCATAGTATGTTGTTTGAGTTTTCAAAACAGCAACCAAAGGTGCCACCTAAGTAGCCAAAGAAAATCATGAAAGAGGAAAACAAGCTACATTTTCTAGTGTGAAAAGTAGAAAATATAAAAAGCTAACCTCTTAAGACACAAGTGCGGAAGGCCAGTTCTTGGAATGAATCCACAAGGGACTAAATTATAACTGATTAATAAATTCCAAGAATGAGTAACCGAGCATCATTCCAGCAACTTACAGAGCAGCTTGGTGTTGCAAAGACTGCAAGAAATATTGAATTATAAAACAAAACTGCTCTGTGTCTCTTAGAGTGAAGAAATAGGGGGAGATAAGCATTCATATGTGCAGTGGCAGTTAATCTGCCTAACTAACAGTATGTGCTAGAGAGGTTGAGTAGAGAATAATAAATGCTTCTGAAATGAGTCTTCAGCAAGCTTATAGTCTCCAAGGAGGAGACACTCTCCAATGGGGAGGAAACTCACTAACTTATAACTACTGGTCATTTACCGGTATTTCGAAACCTGATTGTTTCTCTCTCATTGACTGAGGAAAGTGGTAACTTAATTCCTCTGCCTTTTCAGTTTTAAGAAGAATGCTGTCCAAGAATAAGGCTGGTGTGCAATACCATAGTATGTTTGTTGAGTTTTCAAAAAACCAACCAGCCAGCACTTGTGTCTTAAAGAGGTTATCTTTTTATATTTTCTACTTTTCACTAGAAAATGTTGCTTGTTTTGCTCTTTCATGATTTTCTTTTGCTACTTAGGTGGACCTTTGGTTGGGTTTTTGAAAACTCAACAAACATACATACATCTCTCTCTCTACACACACACACACACACACACACACACACACACATATATATATATATATATATATATATATATATATATATATATATATATATATATATATATATATATATATTCCAATGATAAGTAACGGAGCACCATTCCAGCAGCTTATAGAGCAGCCTGATGTTGCAAAGACTGCAAGAAATATTGAATTATAAAACAAAACTTGCTCTTATGTCTAGAGTGAAGAAACAGGGGGAGATAAGCATTCATATCTGCAGTGGCAGTTAATCTGCCTAACTAACAGTATGTGCTTGAGAGGGTGAGTTGGGAACAATAAATGCTTCTGAAATGAGTCTTCAGCAAGCTTATAGTCTCCAAGGAGGAGACACTCTCCAATGGGGAGGAAACTCACTAACATATAACTTCTGGTCAGATACTGTACTTCGAAACCCGATCGTTTCTCCTCATTGACCGCGGAAAGTGGTATCTTAATTCCTCTGCCTTTTCAGTTTTAAGAAGAATGCTGTCCCAGAATAAGGTGGGTGTGCAATACCATAGTATGTTTGTTGAGTTTTCAAAAAAGCAACCCAAAGGTGCCACCTAAGTAGGAAAGAAAATCATGAAAGAGCAAAACAAGCTACATTTTTGGTGAAAAGTAGAAAATATAAAAAGGTAACCTCTTAAAACACGTGCTGAGGGCCAGGTCTTGGAATGAAACCACAAGGGACTTATTTAACTGAGTAATGAATTCCAAGAATAAATAACCGAGCACCATTCAAGCAGCTTATAGAGCAGTTTGGTGTTGCAAGGACTGCAAGAAATATTCAATTATTAACCAAAACGTTCTGTTATGTCTTAGAATGAAGAAATAGGGGGAGATAAACATTCATATCTGCAGTGGTAGTTAATCTGCTTAACTAACAGTATGAGCTTGAGAGGGTGAGTAGGGAACAATAAATGCTTCTGAAATGACTTTTTCAGCAAGCTTATAGTTTCCAAGGAGGAGACACTCTCCAATGTGGAGGAAACGCACTAACATATAACTCCTGGTCAGAAGCCGGTACGTCGAAACCTGGTTCTTTCTCCACAGTGACCGCAGAAAGTGTGTAACTTAATACCTCTGCCTTTTGGGTTTTAAGAAGAATGCTGCCCCAGAATAAGGCTGGAGTGCAATACCATAGTATGTTTGTTGAGTTTTTGAAAAAGCAACCAAAGGTGCCACCTAAGTAGCCAAAGAAAATCATGAAACGGCAAAACAAGGTACATTTTCTAGTGAAAAGTAGAAAATATAAAAAGCTAACCTCTTAAGACACAAGTGCAGAGGGCCAGTTCTTGGAATGAATCCGCAAGGGACTAAATTATAACTAATACATTCCAAGGATAAGTAATCAAGCACCATTCCAGCAACTTATAGAGCAGCTTTGTGTTTCAAAGACTGCAGGAAATATTCAGTTATAAACAAGACTTGCTCTTACGTCTTATTGGAATGAATCTGCAAGGGACTAAATTATAACTGACTAATAAATTGCAAGGATAAGTAACCGAGCACCATTCCAGCAACTTACAGAGCAGCTGGTGTGTTGCAAAGACTGCAAGAAATATTGAATTATAAAACAAAACTTGCTCTTATGTCTTAGAGTGAAGAAATAGGGGGAGATAAGCATTCATATGTGCAGTGGCAGTTAATCTGCCTAACTAACAGTATGTACTTGAGAGGGTGAGTAGGGAATAATAAATGCTTCTGAAATGAGTCATCAGCAAGCTTATAGTCTCCAAGGAGGGAGACACTCTCCAATGGGGAGGAAACCCACTAACATATACCTCCTGGTCAGGTACCGGTATTTCGAAACCTGATTGTTTCTCCTCAGTGACCGTGGAAGTGGTAACTTTACTCCCCTGCCTTTTCGGTTGTAAGAAGAATGCTATCCCAGAATAAGGCTGTTGTGCAATACCATAGTGTGTTTGTTGAGTTTTCAAAAACGCAACCAAAGATGCGACCTAAGTAGCCAAAAAAAATCATGAAAGAGTAAAACAAGCTACATTTTCTAGTGAAAAGTAGAAAATATAGAAGGATAACCTCTTAAGAGAGAGGTGCTGGTTTGTTTTTTGAAAACTCAACAAATATACTATGGTATTGCACACCAGCCTTATTCTGGGATAGCATTCTTCTTAAAACCGAAAAGGCAGAGAAGTTAAATTACCACTTTCCACGGTCACTGAGAAGAAAGAATCAGATTTCGAAATACGGGTATTTGACCAGGAGTTATATGTTAGTGTGTTTCCTCCCCATTGGATAGTGTCTCCTGCTTGGAGACTATAAGCTTGCTGAAGACTCATTTCAGAAGCATTTATTATTCCCTACTCACCCTCTCAAGCACATACTGTTAGTTAGGCAGATTAACTTCCACTGTAGACATGAATGTTTATCACCTCCTATTTCTTCACTCTAAGACATAAGAGCAAGTTTTTTTTATAACTGAATTTATATACATATCAAAATGAGGTATTAAAATGTAGAAGTAAAAAGATCTCTACAGGCTTGTTTCAATCTTTCGCTTTCTCCAGGATGTTTTTTGGGGCGCGCTATCAATGTTATATAGCGTGCAGGTCCTGATTTCATTTTTTGTGCGTATGGGTCAATTACATTCATTGCACGTGCTTTCTGTGGTTCTCGGATTGCTTGCTGCTGGTGTGTGTTCAGGGGTAATTCGCTGACAAAGATTTCCATTTATGCCTGCAGTTATTTACTATTTCTACTTTTGTATTCAAAGTTGCTAAATAGGGTTTACGTAGAATTAACCATTTTTCTGTGGAGCATAAGTTGCATTTTTTTAAATATGTTGTTGTACGGTGTTACTCTTTTTATGATTTCCATGATATGCTGTAGTTTATTTTTTTTTTTTATCTTTAAGTCTCCAAATGTATTTATTCAGTTCCGTTTGGTTTTTGTATTTTTCTTTGTTGAAATGATGGTTTGTGGTTTGCATATCTAGTTTTAAAGTGGTTTTCAATGATCCTATATATGTTTCTTTTTCATATTCTGATGTTACAGTAGCTTGGTATACAATATTATTGTAAAGGCATTTGTTGCTTAGGGGGCACTGTTCTTTTTTAGTGTAATTGCAAGATATCCTTTCATCACCCTTCTTTGCTTGTGTTGCTTTTCATTTTGTTGGATGAATCAATTATGTTTTTGAGGTTGGGCATACATGAGTATGATAGTTTGATGGTGCTTTTGTTGAATATTTTGAACAGTTTGTGTTCTTTTGGGAATGATGTTGTCACTATTTTAAAGAATTCTTTTCCTACGTTTGGTTTTATTCTTCCATCATATGGGGGGTTATACCTTATGATCTTCCTTTTCCTGTTTTTTCTTGTTTCTGTTCATGTTGTTGTCTGGGCTATATTGTAGTCTGTAATTGTAACCACTTTTTTGCAACGCTTCTTGGTATTCTGCTGCTGCATTATTGAATACTCTTTCGTTGCATGACAGTTTGGATAGTCTCTAGTTATACCATTGTGTATAGTTTTAGTATAGATGGTGGGTGGTTGCTTTTGATATTTACGTAGATGGGTGTGTTTTGTGGGTTTTTTTTTTATATGGTTTGTACACGTGGTCGTTGAGGTTTAATGTTATGTCTAGGTAGTTCACTACCTTTTTGTTTGCTTCTACTGTGATTTTTAAATTGTGGTTTTGGACAATTTTGCACAGTTCTTTTTTCTTATTTTCAATGATTCTTGGGTTATTGTTTAGTGTGGCGAGGCCGTCATCTCTGTATAGACCGACTTGTTTTTCGAGTTGTTTCTGGATGTTGGATAGCATGAATAGTCCGACTAGCTCACATGTTTCGACACCATCATACGATCCCATGGTCACATCAAATGTAGAGTTTTTGTTCGTTTTTTTTTTTTATCCAAGTTTTATTTCTGCTGTGGAGTAGAGTTTTCTTGGTGTGGAAAATGATTTCCATTTCTGACTCAGTTATGTTTGTATGTTTATTGGCGAATTTCAAGGCTTGGTCATCAGTTCTTCATCTATGGATGGGTAGGAGTCCACTATGTCAAATGTGATATAAATACTGTGTTTCTCTGTTTGTTAAGTTTCTTAAACCATTGGATGACTTTATAGCTGTTTTTCCCAAAGGTTGTGTTCAGTGTTTGATTTTACGTTTTCTATAACCTTTTCAGGATTTTCTTGCTTATTTTGCTCAGTTCAGATTTGGATGGGTTTATTAGTCTGCATGTTGGGTTGTTTTGGAGGTTAGGCTTATGATCTTTAAGTGTTATGAAGGCTTCTTTTGTTGCTGTTACTTCCACCCTATCGCTTAAATCCATGCAGTGTACAAGTTCTTTTTCGTTTTTTTTTTACGGATGTTGTCATGTATGGTTTTATCAGCTTTCTTGTAGTTTTTCTGGATATTTTTGTTGAGGAGTTGGGAGTATTCATTTGGTTCCATTTTGTAGAAATTGCTGGTTTTGTTGGCCTTCACGAATATCTTTTTCATCATTTTGGATTTGTTTTATTTCATTGCTATCAGTCTTTTCATGGTATATTCAAAAGGTTTCATTTTGTCTATTGTTGGTGGAGAACGCCATGATTTAAAGACATATGTATTTTTGTCTTCATTCTTTGCATTTGGATTTAGGAAGAAGAACGCCTTCCATCTCATATTTCGTACGAATTTCTCAGTCTGTTCTATCAAATTTTTTAGTGTAGGATTGTGGGTTGGAAAAACGGTATGTTTTTAGTAGATTGCCTAAAGTTGATTTTCTCCATTTTTAATTTTCGTCAGGCCACAGTGCTCAACACAAGGAGCAATTATCATAAGTAGTATCAAAGTGCCCTTCGAGATTTTAAAAAAGCTCAGCCACCTGGGGAGCAAGATCTGTTAAAATGAGGTATGAAAATGTACAAGTGAAAATATGTCTACAGGCTTGTTTCAAGCGTTCGCTCTCTTCAGGAAGTTTTTTGGGCGTGCTATCAGTGTTAAATGTTACATAGCGTGCAGGTCCTGATTTCATTTTTTGTGCGTGTGGGTCAGTTACATTCATTGCACTGCTATCTGTGGTTCTCGGGTTAATTGCTGTGGTCTGTTCAGGGGGAATTTGCTGACAAAGACTTCCATTTATGCCTGCAGTTATTTACTATTTCAACTTTTGTATTCAAAGTTACTAAATAGGGTTTCCGTAGTATTAACCATTTTTCTGTGGAGCATAAGTTGCATTTTTTAAAATATTGTTGTACAGTGTTACTCTTTTTTTATGATTTTCCATGATATGCTGTAGTTTATTTTTTATCTTTAAGTCTCCAAATGTATTTACTCAGTTCCGTTTGGTTTTTGTATTTTTCTTTGTTGAATGACTGTTTGTGTTTTACCTATCTAGTTTTAAAGTGGTTTTCAGTAATTCCTATATATGTTTCTTTTTTTCATTTTCTGATCGATCTATTATCCTGTTGAATGGTCACTCTCAGTCATAGTTCCTCTATTTAAAAAGGTGACTCTGCTAATCCAGGAAAATACCGTGGGATTTCACTACTAAGCTGCGTTAGTAAAGTGTGTTTACATCCAATTCTAAACGAGTGACTCTACATATGGGAGGAACATGAAGAAAAAAAATTGTGAGGAACAAGCTGGTTTCCACAAAATCATATTCGACTATCGACCATATTTTCTCTCTAATCACAATGATCAATACGTGTATTAACGAGAAACGCAAAAATGGAAAAATATACATAGCTTTACCGACTATGAAAGCATTCGATACAGTCAACCGAGAAAGTTTATGGAAAGTGCTAGAAAAAGTTAATACATCTAAAATGTTAAATATGCTGCAGGGAATATGTAAGTCTGTTCGATCGTGCGTTAATTAAATGGGGCTCTGAGATATCAGAGTTTTTTGAATGCCCAGGCGGTCTGAAGCAAGGGTGCTTCTTGTCTCCCTTGATCTTCTCCATAGTTATAACTGAAGTAGTAGGAGAAGTGAATAGTAAAGGAAAACGCGGCTTTCATTTTCTTCCTTCTTTAAAAGGAATGTTCCCCTTGCTTTTCGCGGATGATATAGCTTTAATTTCATCTACACCTTCAGGTTTACAGACCAAATAAACAATTTGCAGATAGCGTTTGATAAATTAGTTCTAAAAGTAAATTTGGCAAAGACTAAAGTTATGATTTTTAGAAAAGGGGATCATTTGTCCAAATATGGTACTATATAGTAGAGCAAATTGAAGTGGTGAACAGCTACAAATATCTTGGTTTCATCTTGACTACTAGATTATGTTTTGTAGCAGCGCTGGATGACTATTCAAGGGGAGCCAAATTTAAAACAATAGAAATTATGAAAACAATGCGGAATTTGGGTAGGATGGGCATAATCATCTTTTTAAAACTATTTGACACGATGGTGAAGCCAATGCTATTGTGGGCTGCAGAGGTATGGGGTATTACACAATATAAAAACTATCGAAGCGGTCCAACTGTTTGCCTGTTAAAAAAAAAACTGTTAAGTGTTAGTCCTAAAACACCAAATGCAATGGTCTACGAAGAGACTGGTCGCTATAGTCTTGATGTAGACAGCACACTAAGAGCACTTAGCTATTGGTTCTCTTTACCACAGATGGAACTGAATAGAATACCCAAGCAAGCATATCTCTCCTTGATTAACAGCTTTATGAATAGCACTGACAACAAAACGATAAAAAATAATTAGGCATGTGATATAAAAGGTTGTCTTGATAGATATGGATTTTCCGAAGTGTGGTAGTGGGTGGGGTCGGAAATGTTAATATGTTTAAGAAGATTTTTAGGACAGAGAGAGAGAGAGAGAGAGAGAGAGAGAGAGAGAGAGAGAGAGAGAGAGAGAGAGCTCCCTCCAGAGAACAACACTATGTCCGTCCAACGTTAGTCCCCATGAATCCACCAATACGGGATCTCGACACCAACTCACTAAGGGCATTGACCTGGAGAGAAAATTTAAATGGAGGTCATCATGAGAGCAGGGCATAGAGGGCGGCAGAGCTATGCTAATTGGTGAGGATATGAACATGATGCTGTGAAGTATACCTAGGGCGGCAGAACTATGCTAATTGATGAGGATGACGATGATGAACATGATGCTGTGTGGAGTATACCTAAGTCTGGTCTCAGACTGCGTGACAGGACTGTACGTTTACACGATATGTCCTGGCGCCACGCAGGCCTGAGAGGTACAGACACCTGCAGTGCCAGCCAGGAAATAGAGTCTCAGAGATGCCATCCATTAAGGGGATGAAATTCGATTGCATGGTACCTGTCTTCCCTGTTGAGCCCATAGAAAACTCATCCTTTGATGGAAGTCAGGTCATGGAACCCCCTCCCCTCCCCCCCCCCCCCCCCCTACCCCCCCCCCCCCCCCCCCCCCCCCCAACCAAAAAAAAAAAAAGAGAAAAAGAAAAAGAAAAAATCCAATAAATATTAACGACTCAGATGGGAATCGAACCCACGACCTCCCAGCCGCCAGGAATCCGCCACGCTAACCACTGCGCTACGCAGCGACCTGTTCCCAAAACTGCTCTTTGTGTGTTGTCAGGTGGACGATGACACGTATGTGATCGTGGAGAACCTGCGGTACTTCCTGTCCGGGCAGAACACCGACAGCCCGGTGTTTTTTGGGCACCACTTCAACGGTCTTGTCCGGCAGGGCTTTTACAGCGGGGGAGCGGGCTACGTTCTCAGCAAGGAGGCGCTGAGACGATTTGGGCAGAAAGGTTCGACTTGCATTGATTGTTTTGTTGGTTGGTTGGTTTGCTTGGTTGGTTTGGCTGGCTAGTTGGTTGGTTGGTTTTGCTTGATTGTTTGTCAGACTGTTTTTTGTGATAGTCTCTATCCTCTCTCTCTCTCTCTCTCTCTCTCTCTCTCTCTCTCTCTCTCTCTCTCTCTCTCTCTCTCTCTCTCTCTCTCAGCTGTGGTCTGTGTGTAATTGTTTTTCATACTCTCTCTCTCTCTTTTCTCTCTCTCCCTCTGTCCCTCCCCCCCCCCCTCTCTCTTCTCTCTCTCTCTCTCTCTCTCTCTCTCTCTCTCTCTCAGCTGTGGTCTGTGTGTAATTGTCTGTTTGTCATCCTCTCTGTTTGGTCTCTTGATCTCTGGTCTTTTTCTCTCCGGCTGACTGTCCACCAGCGTGTGTGTGTGTGTGTGTGTGTGTGTGTGTGTGTGTGTGTGTGTGTGTGTGTTTTTATGCGTATGTATATGTGGATATGTGTGTTCGTCTTTAAAGTGTAAAACACAGGGGCTTGATGCAGATTTGCTGTTGTTCGTCACTCTCTCTTGAAAAAAAAAAGAAAAAAAAAACAACAACAATAACGGCGGAGGAAGAGGGGGCGGGGGTGTGTGTGTGTGTGGAATGTATGGAACCTGAGCCATGGGAGACTTAAAGCACACACATGACTTGGGGTCACTATGGCTTTCTTGACGAGTGCATTGACCACATAGCCACCGTGCTATAGATCCATATACGTCTATCCTTATTTTTTAAAAAATCTTTGAGACACACGACTGAAGACAAACGAAACGAACATCCGTCTAAAAAGAAAGTCGAAAAGTAGCAATCCTACACGCAAGATACTTTTTCACTCAGAAGATACTTTCAAATTGATTTGTATTTCATTGTGAATTCGAAAATGAATAACCTGTAACGGAACAAAATAAAATCCGTTTTTGCCAATGAATTGTGAAGACAGCATTAACTTTGCATTGTTGTTTTGCATATGAAACAAGAGGGGGGAAAGCCCGGTCAAAGAGAAGAATATCCAAGTATAGAACAACCTTTGATAAAAAGGGAAAAAAAGATCATTCGAGTGTCATTTCAACAAAACTGATTTCCCAAGTGAAGAACGCACGTAAACGACCCCACGACAGTAAGAGTGCTGCCCGCCTACCGACCACCCCCATCCCACCCCCTCGTTCCCCCTGCCGCTTCCTGTTTCCCTTACCAAACGGAAGTTCTAAGTTTGCCCCACATATCTCGAGCAGATACGCGAACGTACCCAGAAACAACAATCAGCAGAAGACATACATGTACGAACACAAATGAACATTGATTCCAGATTTGGTTAGTCTTAAGACTCCCGTACACGCAGGACACATCTACAACGTGGAGCCAGTGTTGAGGCAATATTGCGAAAATTGTTCCCGATGACGTGGCCAGTCAAGACGATTTTTTGAAGTCATCTGCATACCGAAACTTTTACCATGCTTTATGCACTGTCTTAAGCTCTTCGATTTGAATAAAGACATCGTAGTCATAGACATTTATTTGGTGAATAGTGGTCAGACGAGGGCACATAAGACCGTATGGCGAAAGCTTGGCTGTGTCTGGAGTGGTACTGTCTTCATCTGTCCTTGAGCACGGGTGGTTGGGTCTGTGGGGTGTGCTCGACAGCTGGAGGGTGGTGCTTTTCGCCGGTGGGCTCTGCAGTCATGAAACACGGGCTGGTACACCCATGGGGACGCTGCTTTAAAGCTGTTATGAGTTGCATCCTGTAGTCTGATTTACCTCTGTTCAGGAGCAGTTATGTCCCTTGATATCTTAATGGAGTGTCCTGCGCGTGCCTGTACCCATCGTCATCACAGCGCAGGCCTCCAAGGGTGGTACAGGACTGCTCAAAAGGCAGGTGAAGACAGTGCTTCTCTGGGTCCTCCCCAGCACCTTCGGGTGTTTCTGTTCCTTTTCAATAATGATATAATACTGAAATAGATACCTGTCCTGTAAAGGTCGATATTCAGCCCCGCTGACGCAAGTGTACCATTAACGACCGTCGCCATACTTGGTCATCCTCTCCGCCGCACGCATGCGCACACTCGACAGAAGTGGTTTTACCAATTTCTCCTTTCAGCCGATTTCATGTCGGATGGCCTTCATGTTTGCTATGCACAATTCGTCGTTTTTACGGCTTTCCGTATCGGAACTTATGAATGATGTATGTGATCAAATTTATCATTGAATCAGTGTCTGTGAAAAACAATCCCATTTCCGAAGGGAAGTAAACCTCATGATTATGGCCTATGTACCCCCGATCCAGGAAAACAGTTCTGAATGGACAATGGCCGGCAATATTGCCAGGGAAAAATGATTCAAAGACATCACAGCTCCACTCTGTTAGCACTGCACCGTCAGCTTTGTGGACAGGTTCGCCCAGTGCTTGAACTTGCGTGGCTCAAACCGCCACACCTGAGACGTTGCTACGTATGCAGAGACTGCTTGGTTCTTGAATATTTTTCTTTCATAATGTACATATTACTGTATATTCGAAGTAAACAAACGAACATGTATATGAAGTAATGCAAAAAGATGACACATGTAAAAATTTGGAAAAGGAAAAGACTATTAAAGTCAAATAACGAACACGTTGTGTGTACGTGTGGGCTCGAAGCTTGCACTTTCATTTTGACAGAGTGGTACTCTGGGCGATTTGACGTTCAGATCCTCAGCGCTTTGAGAGAAGAAAAAGGAAGAAGAGCGAATTTATAAAGTCTATACAGTATTGCTAAACACTGGTTTGTAATGACTTCAATCTGTAGTAAACTTGTTCACACTATTGTTCATGTTTGCTTTATACTGTTGTATATCTTGCATTCAACTGTTTCTGAAAGGGCAAACACATATTTGATAGACAGTTTTCTATTTTCCATTCTAATTCATATAGTACGGCATTATAATGAAGTAAAGAAAAAATATCAACACAAAGAGATGATTATCCACATAAAAATAAACAAAATCAAATGAGATACGTTTTATGAGCATTTCCATTTTCCATTGAATATTTTTTCTCCAGGGAACTAAAAAAAAGGAGAAGAAGAAGAACCCCCCCCCCCCCCCCCCCCCCACCATCTTACAGGTTTGCAACTCCAAAAAGAATGTTTGACAGTATCCCTATTGTCATTTCATAGTAAGCATTGCATTGTTGGACAACACCCTTAATATTTAAAACAACATTTTGTTGCGAGTATCCTATGAACTATTGTAATCTGATAATCTAATGTTGTTGATTTTATGGTTTAATCTTAAATACTACTTTCCATGGAACATTAAAGTTTTTAGTCTTTGTGATCATGTTTGACAACAGTTAAAAGGTCATCATTAGTTGTGTGTTAAAAACTCATAGGACAGTCTTGATCCTTTATGTGTGCTATAAATTAGTCTTAATGCAGTGGGTATGTCCCGGTCATTGAAATTACTCATCTTCAGTTTTATTCCATTTTCGACAAACAGGAGCGACGGACAAAGCAAAGCGACATTCTGTTCGGAGGTCACATGCACATCATTCTTTCTTTCTTTCCTGATACATTCCAGTTCTGTTCACTTTCTTCTTTTGTGGCAGGAAGTGACCCCAATGTTTGCCGGCAGGACGGAGGAGCCGAGGACGTCAATCTGGCCAGGTGCATGGAACGTCTTGGAGTGAGAACCGCCAACACCACGGACGCTTTGGGTCGCAGTCGCTTCCACTGCTATGGCTTAGAGACGCACCTGTCTGGCGCATACCGGAACTGGTATTACCAGCATGACACTAATGGTGCCCATAAGGTATGTGGATGATTAAGGCCAGACAGGGGTGTTTAAACTTATCCAAAATCATTATTTGTTTTGGTGGCTTCTTTTGTTTTGAATATGTCATACATCCACCAGAAAAGTATGAAACGATCTTGGATTATGCGATCTATCTGGCCGTTTCCATGGAAACCATCCAGATGGCCGACAAATGTTTTTTTTTGAAAGAATAAAACTCCAGAACTGTTGCATATTTTTTTTATTCTGCTTATGTACAGAAGTTATAAACAATATTTTCTGAACATCTACAGAGTTATTTTCACATAGAACTATTTCAGATTTTCTATAAATTTCATAGAATGTGTCCTTTGGATTTTGGTAGCAAATCTTGGGTGGTTTCCAAGGAAACGGCATGCCAGATCGCATAATCTAAAACATTTACATTCTGTTCAAGTGAGGTATCATATATTCAGAACAAATGACCCATCAAAACAATGAATGATTTGGGATCGGTTCAAACTCCCATGTCTGGCCTAAACACAAATAGTTTTGTCGTTTTTGTTTAAGGGTTCTTCTCTCTCTCCATCTGTCTCTATCTCTGTCTCTGTCTCTCTTTGCCTCTGTCTCTGTCTGTCTGTCTGTCTGTCTCCTGTCCCTCTGTCTCTCTCTTTGTTCTCTCTCTCCTCTCTCTCTGCTGTCTCGTCTTCTGTGACCCCCTCTCTCTGTAACCCGCATTGTTCATTTACGGCCGCCTCATACATAGCCACATTCAGGTCCCTCTTGTCGCAGCTTCCAGCAGAAACAGTCCACAAGGTGCAAATTCTGATCAGGCCCTGAGGAGGCCACCCGTCAGAGGAGATATTGCACTGCTCGCAAAAATCACTGGATGTTCAGGAATGCCTGTTGTAGTTCAACGTGTGCAGGACACCACCTTCATATGCCAGTGACGGCTTAGTCACAAAGCCAGCATCAAGCATAGGGACAGGTTTTTTTTTACCTGCCTTGAAGGATAGATAACATTTTCAGCGAATCATATCAACTGACGGGACAGGAGTGACCCGACGTTTGAATGCATAGTCATCATAGTGAGTGAGTGAGTTCTTTCATTTAGTCTGTTTACGCTGGGTGATGTTAGACTTTAAAAAAAAAAAGGAGAGCGAGGAGAAGGGAAGCGTTTTCTAAAAATATACTACTGGCAAAAAGTTAGGGCCACCTGTCATTTTGACGTTAATGTCTGAGTGTGTAAATAATAGGCTTGAAAAGAAGTCACAAAGACCCAAACTTGGTTAGACATATTGAACAGATGTTCCTTAACAGATCACAACACCTAAAAAACCCACTGCGGTACAAGGTGGAGCGCAGCTGTACGTGCGGAAACCACGTAAAACCGGTAAAACGGGTGCCTGTGGGAGCATATGAGTTTGAAAAAAAAGGGCGAAATGCTCGTGGTCAATCATGATGCACGTGCGTGGCACCTCGTTCATGAACACAGATCAGACGCCGTTGGCCACAAATCTTTAAACAGAACGGTCGTCTACGCCAGCCTAAAAAGCATGGCACAAAGGCAAAGACTGGACCCTGCCGATCGTGGTCGTGCCTTAGCGTTGATTGACGAAGGGATTTCTGGCCGCGAGGTGGCTAGGCATCTGAACGTGTCCCATTCCACCATCCAACATCTTGTAGAGAGGTTTCAGGCCACTGCAGCGTGTAGGATCGGCCACGATCAGGCCGTCCTCGGTGTACCGACAGACATGCTGACTGATTCCTCCTGCTGTCTGTCACCTCATCCACCTTAAGGCATGAGCTCCTGCAGGCTGCAAATGTCAATGTCAGTAGAAGGACAATTTCTAACCATTTGCACAAGTTCGGGCTGTCATCCCGAAGACCAGCAGTCCGAGTACCACTTACTCCAGCTCACCACAGAGCATGGGCAGACTGGTGTCGTCATCACGTTCGCTGGACGAGGCAGCAATGGTCTCGAGTGCTGTTCACAGATGAGTCCTGCTTCACCTTGGCATTCAATGACGGCAGGACCCGAGTGTAGCGAAGTGTGATGCCCACAGTTCGTGAGGTGGATCGTTACGGAGGGGGTTCTGTGATGGTCTGGGGTGGCTTCAGTTGTCAAGACAGAACTCCCCCTGTACGTCATTCAAGGCATGCTGACAGGGGTGTGGTACGTGACAAGATTGTGAGGCCCCTGATCCAGCCTGCCCTTCAGGCCATGGGTAATGCTGCTGTTTTCCAAGACGACAACGCCCGTCCACACCGAGCCCGTGTCGTGGACGATCATCTGCAGCAAGAGGGGATCATCTGGATGCAGTGGCCATCTCGCTCACCTGATCTGGCTCCAATGAGCACCTCTGGGATGTCCTTGGACGGCGGGTAGCCCACAATCACCCCCGTCTGTTGACATGGCCCAGTCACTCTCTCTTTCTGCAGCAGGAGTGGCAGGCCCATACCGCGGAACACTCTTCGGACCCTGGTGGACTCCATGCGTCGACGTTGTGCCGCTTGCCTGGCGGCAAACTGTGGCTACACTCGGTACTGAATGGTGCAGTTTTCAGTTGTGGCTTATGTGACGATCCTGAGGAAGGGTGATTGGACATTACAGTCCGCTGTCTGCGTTTCGTTTGTTGAGTTCGTGCAATGGTCCAATGAATTTGTTCTTGAATAAATTTGGAAGATTTTGCGTCCGTTCTTCTTAACATGGCTGTAGTGTTTTGGTCTGGGAGACAGCGTTGGCATTGGCCCTTAACTTTTTGCCAGTAGTATACATTAATTTGATCATGGAAGAAAGCGCTGTTGAACTAAATGGATTTCAAGTGCGTACCAAACATGGTTGAATAGAATATATTTTTTAGATCAACCGTTGTCAAAAATCGGTTTATGTGGAAGAGTGTTTGACACCTTTGATTTGTTCTTGTTGTTGTTGCCGTGCATCTGTGACAGGGCATGGGCAGCATCAGTGAGTACGCCATCACTTTCCATTACGTCAAGCCTGGTGGTATGCAGACTCTGGAGTTTCTTATCTACCATCTGGCGCCGTATGGCATCGTCCGTCGCCGTCAGAGCCTCAACCGACAGTCCTCTCCTACATCCCACGCTAACAGTAGCAGCAATGCCACTTGGGGACGGAAGACCAGATAGATTGGTCCTGTTGTTTACACCGATTCTGTAAGCAGTTGGGGGGAGAGAGGGGCAAAGATTGGGTAGTAGGGGCAGAGAGTTGGGGGGGGGGGGAGGGGGAGAATTGCATCCACGACAGTCCCGACGACCCGACGAATGTCATAGATTACAAATGAATATGCGTTCTTTTTTGTGTGCATATACACTCGTGTTTAGATCATTTAAGAAACACATGGAATAGTGGCCAGATTTGCTGTGCTCGCGATCCATTTATAACATACACGTAACGTTTTAAATCATATTTGTCTCATAACAATGCAATGAAAGTTTGTATATGTGCTTTTCCATTCAACAGTTCAGGCCGACACTCGCATACGTAAAAATTGTGAATGAAATATGTTACTGCGTCTATCTGTATAATTGGCTTTCTGCCAAATAACAGCAGTTCTTTTTGTCTGTTGATGCGTAAGAAACATTGTCTATTGACGCAGATCACGAAAAAATCATATACCAGAAAAATAAAGTTATCATATACCAGAAGAATAAAGTTAAGTACGTAAGTCTCCGGACCATACGCAACCCAGTCGGCGCTGAAGCCATCTGAACTGAATCACCGATGTTTCATGACTATGTGAGATGATGCGCAGCCATGTTAAACCTTCAAATATTTTAGATTTCAAATAGGTTATTCTAATACCTGGGAATAGGAGCCAAGGAGCTTCCGTATTCATTCAGCATACGCTGTATAAATTTGCCACCTTTCTGAATACAAGACCAAGCTTTTATTCTGGAAAACCTCAAACTATTGGTCAAAAACAGGTTCAGCTTTTGTTTGTATATCATCAGTGCATTCAAGACGCCTTTGTATTCTGAAAATAGTTCTAATAGGGGACAAATTGATTAAAAATCATCATTGTTAGTCATAAAGCAACATCAACATTAAATGTTATTATACCATAGTTTTGTTTTACTTGTACATCGAAATCTTTCGGTTTCTACTTTGTACGGAATACATTCTGCCAAAAACTCATAGACTGATGTTGGATAGGATTTCAGAGACAGTTTTCAGTTTTTAAATTTTCTAAAAATGTATCCATCCCCCCCCCCCCCCCCCCCCCCCCCCCACACACACACACACGTACACACAAATCACAATAAACCTTTTCTTTTAAATCACATTTTCATTAGAAATTTTCATATTCAGTACCTTATTTTATCCTATTTGCCAGTTTTGCAAACATTCACTGCAAATTATTTCCCTTGAAATTAGTCCAAAAGTCTTCACAGCCTTCTTATTTTCATCGAAGTAAAAAAAAAAGTAATATTTAAAATTCTCAATTTCTTCTTCACCGTGTCGTTGGCACACCTCATTCCTCTTAATCTTGATTCGTTTACAGTTCCATAAAAATACCATCAATATTTTTCTTCATTCAACAATAAATCCACTGGAGTGTCAGGCAAATTTAAGTCGAAAAATCTACATATTTTAAATAAACATTTAATTGTAGTTATTTTCCTAAAGGGTGTCAAATGTCTCTTATTCCAAAGATCTTGAATTCTTTTCAATGCAAAAAAGCTTGAGTTCAAAGTTAATGTTTGTAATAATCTAGAGGCCAGAAGAAAAGCAACACTGCTGGTTTGCTTAGTTGAGGATGCGCCTGGACGAATCTAGAAGTGGTTGTATATAGGGAGCTGGAGTGAGCGCTGTAAGAATAATGCTACAGGGGCAAAGATGGGGATAGCGAGGAGGGGGGGGGGGGGGGGGGGAAGGACAGCAATGAAAGAAAACTGTTCTTTTCTGTTTGTTTGTTCGGGTTTGTCAAATTCATCTTGCCCTTAGAAGGTGTACATGTCGAAACGGGTTGCATTATTTTTGTTTTATCATTTGTATGTTCCCATTCGACTGACCCTCCGATAACAACGTTAGTTTCCTTCCTTCTGCCTTTGGTTTCTTTCTTTGACATGTTTTTCCTTCTCGTGTTGAGTCTGTGGAAGATCGCTCCAGCACTTTGCGCTTCCGTCCTTCTCAGTGAGGCCATTAGCATTCCCCACCCCGGGTAAAAACCATTCAGGGGAGAGAAAAACCCGGCCCAATAAGACCTCTGAGGAGACTCAGACTTTTACCCCCCACCCCCCCACCTCACCCCTCCACCTTGCCCTTCCCTCCCCACCCATTCTCCACCCTCACTCCATATTGCAGTTGAATACGTTCAAAAAGTGACGTGTTCAGGTTCAGGTTCACATGAGTGAACATTATCGCAGATCACAGCTGTTAAGTACTATCTACAGATTTCTTTTCGAGTTTATAGCCTGTATAAGAAGTTATATTCAACATTTAGATGAAAGTGGACTCGGTGATATGCAGGAAGCAAGTTCAGTCTTTTTTTTGTTCCAGAAATAGCTCAAATCAAAACTTAGTGGGATCCCAAAGGACGAGTGTAGCTAACAATGGTCCTTCGATTTGGATTCTATCATTAATATCATGATCATGATCATCATCATCATCATCATCATCATCATCATCATCATCATCATCATTCTTATTCCTATTCGTATAATTATCTACACAATAGTCCATTTAAGCTGATTCCATGAACCTCTTGAAATAAAATGTGTCCTTTCCTTCGCATTGTGCTTCGTTCAATTCCTCGCACACTTACAGACTGCTAAAGAACTGTGTGGCCATGCAGACTTTTGACGTGGTGGTTGAGAAGGGAGGAGAGAAGGGGCGTGAAATAACATGTGTACAGGAGCCCAGACCTTATCTGATCCTCTAGCTCTTTTCTCGCCCTGACTTTGTGAATTGTGTCTACTTTTTGCTGTTGTTTTTTTTGCTTTTTTGTACATTAATTGATTATTTGGAACGTATAATTTTTCTTTCAATCTGGTCTGTTCATTGGAAGAGAAGGTTGATATGGGTGACGCGAATTTGCGCGGGTGCGTTCATTTTTAACACACACGCACGCACACACACACACACACACACACACACACACACACACACACACACACACACACACACATATATATATATATATATATATATATATATATATATATGAGAGAGAGAGAGAGAGAGAGAGAGAGAGAGAGAGAGAGAGAGAGAGAGAGAGAGAGAGAGAGAGAGAGAGATGAGGACAGCTACCATGCAGACACGCCGCAAATTTCTATTCTTTCAAAACGACACACGCGTTCGTAAATCACGACTCTGCACCAACACTCGTCACTTTATTACCATGGCCATACCCCTGCAATGCCAGAAACCAATTCATGATAGAGACACGCGTCTGCCCCATAGACAAGACCACATTTGTTACGTATGTGCACTTGGTGGCTCTTTCTCTCTCTCTCTCTCTCTCTCTCTCTCTCTCTCTCTCTCTCTCTCTCTCTCTCTCTCTCTCTCTCTC
>JADBJO010002711.1:207500-210000 GCA_016801955.1 Conus betulinus | reverse complement strand
GAACAGCGTCATCTCCTCATCCTAACCGTGAGACAGAAAAAAGACTTATACATTAAGAGAGAGAGAGAGAGAGAGAGAGAGAGAGAGAGAGAGAGAGAAGTTCTATCTCCAGACTGGGACATTTTCGTTGATTTTCTTTTTCTTTGGTTTTTTGTTTGTTTGTTTTTGTTTGTTTGTTTTCTTTTCTTTTCTATTTTTTTTCCGTCATTCTTCTTTTCCCCTTAATCGGTTCATTGGATTTTGTGTGCGCACACACACACACACACACACACACACACACACACACACACACACACACAGAGTCCGCCTGGACGTCACACGGCTGGACGTAGGCTGTTTTTACGAGGCCTTCTGTTCTTTGTCATCACTAACACCACTAACTCCGGCACTCGGGGAGGCGGGGGGACGGTTCAAGCTCTGGTGACTGCGGACGATGCCGTAGGGCGCCAGGTGGTAGATGTAGAACTCCAGAGCCTGCATCTTCTTGGGCGGCACGTAGTAGGAAGGTGATGGCATAGTCACTGATGCTGTCTTCCCCCTGCGGCAGCACCACACAGAAACAAAGGGAGGGAATTAGAGCGAAGTGAATACAAGTTATGGGTCGTGGGTTGTCCAAGAGAAGAGAATCGGAGCGACGTGAATGTCAAGCCATGGGTCGTGAGTTCTCTTCCAAAATTTTCAAAGCTTTGATATCGGCCCGACACAGAAAACAAGGAGAGAATCAGAGCAGCTTGAACACAAGTTACGGGTCGTGAGATCTCTTCCAAGGTTTTTCATGCTTGATATTGACTTCACGTTCGAAGCCTATACCAGTGCACGACTCACTCCTCCTGTGCGCGTGTAAGTGTCCCCCCCCCCCCCCCCCCCTTCTCTCTCCACCTATCCCCTCCCATCCATTCCCCTCACCACCCGTCCCCTCCCTCCTACCTTCACATGCATGCACATCTCTTCATTAGCGACACACATCTACAAAGCACTAGCTGGAAAGATTTGAAAAAAAAAAAAAAAAAAGATTGTGAATGTACTGGTGTTTTCTACATACTCAATCAAACCAGTGATCAAATATTGATGTACCTATCACCCTTTCGTCTCCGAAATGTACTTTTAGCAAGGACATCATTCTCTCGGTAAACAGGTTCAAATGGAACGCTTTTCAAACGAAGTTTAATCCAACAAAAAGTCAGATGCATTTACGGCGCGAAACGATTATACAAGCATGTTCTTTTTCATCACAAATAGTCAAGACCTCCTCCCTCCCCTCCGCTCTCAGATAAAAATTAAATGAAAGGAATACAAAAAAAAAAAAAAAAAAAAAAACCTGACTTAAAAAACAAAACAAAACAAACAAACGAAAAAAAAAAATCACCGTTATACATATAAACATATCCGATTGTTATGCTGGTAACAAATAGAAGCCGGCAGCACCAGATTATGACTACAGGCATACTGTGGCATGGATCACACAGAACAGGAACGGCAATATCGTCCCGAGTAATTCTTTCTGAGATAAGGTAGATAACTCAGCACGCTTGTAACAAAAGTTCACAATGTTGTCTCCCTGTGAAACCTCTCTTAGCCTGTGTCTTTCCTGCGGGTTGATTTTATTGTGTAATGATATCGTCACAAGAGATTGCAATCGAGTCGCTCTCTCTGTACACAACACGTAGCCAGGGTGAAGTGTCACCCCTATATATATATTTTTTTTTTTTACGTTGTGTGAATGTTTTTGTTTGACCTTACCAACAAAAGAGTCTCTCTCCCTCCCTCCCTCTCTCTCTCTCTCTCTCTCTCTCTCTCTCTCTCTCTCTCTCTCTCTCTCTCTCTCTCTCTCTCACTCTCTCTCTCACACACACACACACACACACACACACACACACACTTTAATTTCTTCGAGTACTATAACTGCAAGGTGATAAATGATTACTGTTGATCATATTGATGTATTGCTCTTTATTCAAATTTATAGTAATGTTTAGCATGCGATATTTTGGATAGAAAAATGGAATTATAATCTCTCTCTCTCTCTCTCTTCGTTAATTATGGCTGCGTTTCGATGGATTGTCGCTTAATTACTAATTATAGTCTTGGATAATGTATGAATGGTCAGGAAGAAAACAAAAAAAGATGGAAGGGGAAGGTAAGTTATAATGGCATCTCTCTCTCTCTCTCTCTCTCTCTCTCACACACACACACACACACACACACACACACACACACACACACATCATGAAAAATAAGTGTTATGATTATTGATGCTAGGCATTCATTGCTGCTTACTGATAACTGATTGTAGTACTGTTCGTTCTCGTTTTGCCTTATAACCACATAAAAAATGTTGATATTATTGATGCATTGTAGTTGTGCTAATAATTATCCTTAGCAGTTTATTGTATGTTATTATTATTATCATTTTCATTATTTTTTTTTTTACAAAAGGAATGCAACTCTCTCTCTCTCTCTCTCTCTCTCTCTCTCTCTCTCTCTCTCTCTCTCTCTCTCT
>JADBJO010002711.1:195000-202500 GCA_016801955.1 Conus betulinus | reverse complement strand
TGAAGGCGAGAGAGAGATTCTGGCGAACATTCGTTTTAGAGTTGCAAACATGTCAGAGGGTTTCTTGAGTTCCCTGGAGAAAAATCTTCAACTAAAGATGTGGAAATGCAGACAAAATCAAAATCTCGCCTGATGTTGTTATTTCTAATGTGGATAACCATCTCTTTACTGATACAATTTTTGACTTCATTATAATGCCATACTATATGAATATGTGTAAAATAGAACACTGTCAACCAAATATGTATTTGCCTTTCAGAGACAGTTGCAAGCAAGATATAGAACTGAACAGAACAACGCAAACTAGAACAATTGTCTGTACAAGTTTACTACAGATTGGTGTTATTACAAACCAATGTTCAGCAATACTGTATAGATGGTACAAATCGCTCTTCTTCCTTTTTTTTTCTCTCTCAGAGCACAGGAGATTTGAACGTCAGATCGCCCACAGTACCACTCTGTAAATAAAAGTGTATCCTTTGAGCCCATACGTAAACGCAATCTATTCCTTATTTCATTTTAATTGTCTTGTCCTTTTCGAAATTTTACATGTCATCTTGTCGCACTACTTCGTATATAATATTATGTTCGTTTGTTTACTTCAATTATACAATAAGATATACATTATGAAAGAAAAACGTTCAGGAACCAAACAGCCTCTGCAGACGTAGCAACATCTCAGGTTTTGGGCGGTTTGAGCCACGCTAGTTGAAGCACTGGGCGAACCTGTCCACAAAGCTGAGAGTGCAGTGCTGACAGACTAGAGCTGTGATCCCTTTGAATCATTTTTTCCCTGGCAATATTGCTAGCGATCGTCCAATCAGAACCGTTCTCCTGGATCAGAGGTATGTAGGCTATAATTATGAGGTTTACTTCCCTTCGGAAATGGGATTATTTTTCACAGACACTGATTCAATGATAAATTCGATCACGTACATCATTCATAAGTTCAGATACGGAAAGCCGTAAAAACGACGAATTGTGCATTGCAAATCTGAAAGCCATCCGACACGAAATCGGCTGAGAGGAGAAAGTGGTAAAGCCACTTCTGTCGAGCGTGTGCATGGCGGAGAAGACGACCAACTATGCCGACGATTGTTAAGGGCACACTTACATCAGCAGGGTTAAATATCAACGTTTACTGGACAGGTATCTATGTCAGTATATCATTATTGTCTTACTACTTACGTCTGACCATTGCCAGAACTATTCACTAACTAGCTGTCAATGGCAACAAATTCTTCCTTCAAATCGAAGAGCATAAGACAGTGCATAAAGCATGGTAAAAGTTTCGGTATGCAAATGACTTCACGATGTGTCGTCTTGACTGGCCACGTCAACACTGGCTCCACGTTGTAGATGTGTCCTGCGTGTGCGGGACTCTTAAGACTAACCAAATCTGGAATCAATGTTCATTTGTGTTCGAACATGTATGTGTCTCTGTTGATTGTTTGTTTTTCTGTAAACGTGTGTCTGTCGAAAAACAAAAAAATTAGAAAGAGAAGGGGTTAGTTACCGCCAAGGACATAGACAAACAAGGTACAGGATAAGACACAATGCATTTCGACCTCTTGGGTCTTCTTCAGGCAAAATCAAGTAGCATAAACGGAGAACGAGAAACCACTTATCTGGTCACGTTTGAAGCAAAGCGGTAGAAATGTGTGTGTCGGCTCGAGATATGTGGGGCAAACTTGGAACCTCCGTTTGGTAAGGGGAACAGGGAGCGGCAGGGGGAACGAGGGGGGGTGGGATGGGGTGGTCAGTAAACGGCAGCACTCTTATTGCCGTGGGGTCGTTTACGTGCGTTCTTCGTCTGGGGAATCAGTTTTTGTTGAAATGGCAATCCAACGACTTTTTTTTTTTTTTTTTTATCAAAAGTTGTTCTATACTTGGATATTCATTTCTTTGACCGGCGGCTTTCCCCCCTCTTGTTTTCATATGCAAAACAAACAAATGCAAGGTTAGCGCTGTCTTCACAATTCATTGGCAAAAACGGCTTTTATCTTGTTCCGTTACATGCTAATCACTTTCGATATCACAAACAAATACTAATCAATTTCGAAGTCTTTTCAGAGTGAAAAAGTATCTTGTGTGTGGTTGGATTGTTGCTTTTTTTTTTTCAAACGGATGTTCGTTTGTCTGGAGTCATTAATCCTTAACGCATTAAAAAAAAATATAAGTATAGACTTATATGGAACTATAGTGCAGTAGCCATGTAGGCAATGCACTCATCAAGAAATCCCATTATGCACAGTGACGGGGTACACAGAGAGAGACTGGCGGACAGCCAGCCAGAGAAAGAGATCAGAGATCAAGAGACTCAAAGAGAGAGGGTGATAAACACAGACAGACATATACATACAGGCCACAGCTGAGAGGGGCTGGAAAGAAGAAGAAGAAGAAAGAAGAAGAAGAAGAAGAAGAAGAAGAAGAAAAGAGAGAGAGAGAGAGAGAGAGAGAGAGAGAGAGAGAGAGAGAGAGAGAGAGAGAGAGAGAGAGAGAAGAGCAAGAGACAGAGAGAGAGGTAGAACGGTAGATAGACGAGTTGGTGGTAGAGAGAGAGAGAGAGAGAGAGAGAGAGAGAGAGAGAGAGAGAGAGAGAGAGAGAGAGAGAGAGAGAGAGAGAGAGAATAGACTATCACAGAAACATCCTGGCAAACCAACAAACAATCAAGCAAACCAACCAACCAACCAACCAACCAAGCAATCAATCCAAGTCGAACCTTTCTGTCCAAATCGTCTCAGCGCCTCCTTGCTGAGAACGTAACCCCCTCCCCCCCGCTGTAATAGCCCTGCCGACAATCGTGTGGAAGTGGTGCCCGAAAAACACCGGGCTGTCGGTGTTCTGCCCGGATAGGAAGTACCGCAGGTTCTCCACGATCACGTACGTGTCGTCGTCCACCTGCCAACACACAAAGAACAGTTTGGGAACAGGTCGCTGCCGTGGCGCAGAGGTTAGCGTGGCGGATTCCCAGCGGCTGGGAGGTCGTGGGTTCGATTCCCATCAGAATCGTTAATATTCATTGGAATTTTTTTTCTTTTCTTTTTATCTTTTTTTTTTTTTTTCTTTTTTTTTTCTTTGGGGGTGAGGGCGGGTGGGGGGGAGGGGGGAGGGGAGGGTTCCATGACCCGACTTCCACCCAAGGATGAGTTTGCTATGGGCTCAGCAGGGAAGACAGGTACCAGGCAATCGAGTTTCATCCACTTAAATGGATGGCATCTCTGAGAGTCGAATTTCCTGGCCGGCACTGCAGGTGTCTGTACCTCTCGGGCCTGGGAGGCGCCAGGATATATTGCGAAAACGTACAGTCCTGTCACGCAGTCTGAGACCAGACTTTGGTATACTCCACAGCATCATGTTCATCATCGTCATCCTCATCAATTAGCATAGTTCTGCCGCCCTCTATGCCCTGCTGTCATGATGGCCTCCGTTTCAATTTTCTCTCCAGGTCTACGCCCTTGGTAAGTGGTGTCGAGATCCCCGGTATTGGTGGATTCATGGGGACTAACGTTGGACGGACGTTGTGTTGTTCTCTGGAGGGACTCTCTCTCTCTCTCTCTCTCTCTCTCTCTCTCTCTCTCTCTCTCTCTCTCTCTCTCTCTCTCTCTCTCTCTCTCTCTGTATGTGTCTCTCTGCTGTGGTCTGTGTGTAATTGTCTGTCTGTGTTTTGTCACCCTCTCTCTTTGGATCTCTGATCTCTGGTCTCTTTCTCCGGCTGGCTCTCCGCCATTATGTGTGTGTGTGTGTGTGTGTGTGTGTGTGTGTGTGTGTGTGTGTGTGTGTGTATGTGCGTGTGTGCGCGCGCGCGCGAGTATGTGTGGTGTGTGTGTGTGTGTGTGTGTGTGTGTGTGTGTGTGTGTGTGTGTGTGTGTGTGTGTGTGTGTGTGTGTGTGTGTGTGTGCGAGCGCACGCCAGTGTGTGTGTATGTGTGTTTGTGTGTGTATGTGCGTGCGTGCGTGCGTCTGTGTGTGTGCGTGTGTGTGTGTGTGTGCATGTGTGCGTGTGTATGTGTGTGTGCGTGAGATGGACAGACAGAAAGATTGATAGATAGATAGACTGGTAGGTAGATAGATATATATCTAAATAGGTAGACAGAAAGACAGATAGACAGACAAATAAACAGACAGACAGACAGACTGATAGATAGATAGAGACAGACAAACAGATAAAACAGACAGACAGATAGATAGACACAGACAGATAGACAGATAGATTGAACCTGACACCACTCCTCCCCTCCAGTCAAAACGATCCGCCCCTGCTCACCTTCATAAACCAGTCGGCGTCATCCAGTGCTTTTTCGTAGATGTAGCGGAAGCCCTTCATGGTCTTGGCCGTCAGGTGCTCCCGACCCTCGGGAACGTCCAGTCCCACAGTGGGGAAATCCTTGTTGGTCTCCGAGCTGAAAAAGATCAGTTTATTGGCCCTCCGTCCCCATGTGTCTCGCACCACCTTCGCTTTCGTTTGGAGGTTCTGGGGTGACGTCATCACCCAGATGAGCACGCGCACCTCCTTCTTCAATCGTCTGGCTTCCGTGTCGTCATCTGTAGGATCATAAATGATTTGTAATGAGCCAGGGCTAGGATTAAGGGAACATGGCAATTGGATACGGCGAGTTATGTGCTTAATGAAGAGTGCGAAGAGGAAAGGAAACACACACACACACACACACACACACACACACACACACACATACACACACACACACACACACACACACACACACACACACACACACACACACACACACACACACACACACACACACACACTAATCACGCATGCACACACACACACACACACACACACACACACACACACACACACGCGCGCGCGCAGGAAATCACTTATTGACAAAAACCAGCTTTTAATCAGATTAACCATAAGCTATTTGTTTTGAACAAAATAAAGACTAAACTCTTTTTCCTTGAAACAAACCCAAAAAGTAAGGAAAACAAACCCAAAAAGTAGATTTAAGAACAATACGAACGGATTTAATTCGGATAGCAAAATAATAGTCAGAATATTTCTATCTTTCACCCCTTCTCCATAGTTCCCTCCCTCTCCCCACTCCCTCCTCCCCTCCTACACGTCCCACTCCCTTTTTCCTTTCTCACTTCCTCCATCTTTTTTCCATCTTTTTCACACTCTCTCTTCCTCCCCCCCCCCCCCCCCCCCACCTTTTCTCACCCTCCTTCATTTTCCAGTCAAACACGGCACAAAATTTACTATGATTCACAGTGCAAGAAGAAACATACACAATTAATTGAAGATAATAAAGAAAACATGAAAGGCGAAAAGCTTAAGAAAATGGAGATACATTGAAGATAATAAGGAAGACAGCTCAAGATAAATGACACATTGATGATAATCGACAAAATATGAAGATATGACTGCTCAAGAGAAATAATTCAATCAATTAAAACAATCAAAGAATGCATTACAATGCCAAAAGCGATTAATGTGAACATGCCCGCTATCAACATAATTCTTAACGTTGCCAATCATTGCAAAACATTTCTGATTCCTTAACATACTATACAGACGATTCATCCCACTTTCTAATATCCCACAACAACCATTCCAGTCCGCATCTATTGGCCCACGATATCAAACAATCCGTCCCTTCGCCCATCCAATCAAACCCAGTCTACTCCATCAAATTCAATCCAGTCAAATCCATCAAACCCAATCCGGCCAGTCAAATCCATCTCTTAATCTACCACAACAACCGATCTAGCCCGATCCATTCTTCAACCCTTTACAATAATCCGTCCAATGTAATTCATCTCCTGATCTACACGTCACCCATTCCACTAAGACCCTCCCCATGACCTAAAACAACAACCAATCCTGGCCATAGTCATTCTTCAACCCACATCAGCAAACAAACTAGTCCAGTCTGTCCGACAGGCCACATGGAACCCGTCCTCCGGCCTAAAACAACGAGCCCAGTTAACCCATCCTCTAGCCCACAGCAACTAGTCCCTCCCTCCCTCCCCCCCCCCCCCCCCCCCCCCCCCCCCCAATCCCCAGCCAATTCTACTCCCTAACCCATCCTCTAGCCCACCAACAAGTAGTCCCCTCCCTCCCCCCCCCTCCCCCCCCCCCCCCCCCCCCCTCATCAGCCAATTCATCTACTCCCTCTCTAACCACCACTCAACCACCCACCACCACACTCCATCCTCTATCCACACCATCCCATCCAGTCCGATCCATCCTCAAATCCCAAACAACCACTGCACTTCACTCAACTCTGTCATCCATACAGCCAACCCATACCGTCTAGTCCCTACTTCACATAACAATCAGTCCAGTGCACGCCACTCTCTAACCCACGCAGCAGCGGATTCAATCTATCTTCAAACCTATGACAGCAATCATCGAGTCAAATACATTCGTTGGTCCATAGCAACTTTCAACCCAGTGTTATTAATCATCTAGTGCATAAAATATAAAACCAGTCTAGTCTAATGTACACCCCCAAAACAAACAACCACCCCCCCCACACACACACACACACACAACTACCACCAATGCACTCCAGTCGCTCCTTCGACCCACAACAGTCAATTCAAGCCAATCCAATCCATCCATTATCCCCCCACCCCCACTGAACCATCCCTTCATCCATTTAAAACAACTGTTGCGGCCAATCCATCTCCTTACAATATCAATGCAACCCATTCCAAACTAATCCGTCAAGTCTAATCCATTTTTCCACCCCACAACAACAATACCAAACAATCCAGTCTAGTCCATCTTCCACCCCATAACAACAACACCAAACAGTTCATTCTCTCATCTACAACAGCCAGTTTATTCTCTTACCCACCACAACAACCAACGTATTCTTTAACCCACAAAGACTAAATCCATTCTCCAACCTACAACATTAACCAACCATCCTCCTCAAATCCACAACAACAACCAACCCATCCTCAAACCCCCAGTTACTACCAATCCAATCGTTAACACAATAAATCAGTCTTCTAACCCACTACCACCACCCATCCATCCTCTAACCTACAACAACACAATCAACCCAGTCTCAACCCACAACAACCATCAACCCTGTCTCAACCCACAACAACCACCAGTTCAACCTTTAACCAATTCATTCTTTAACCCACAACCACTGTCAATTCATCCTCTAACCCCTAGCCTCCACCAGTCCATCTTCTAACCCACTACCAATCCATCCTCCAACCCACAATAACCACCAGTCCAACCTTTAACCCGCAACAATGACCACTTCAATGCATTTCCTTGCCTTGATGCACGTGCTCGTCGTGGAAGTTGACCATGCGGACACAGGATCACTGAGGTTCAGGGCTTTGTCCCATTCCGTATGGCTCCTGAAGTCTGCCCACAGAAATGACAGGTGCTATATTTCTCTCTCTCTCTCTCTCTCTCTCTCTCTCTCTCTCTCTCTCTCTCTCTCTCTCTCTCTCTCTTCTTCTTCTTCTTCTTCTTCTTCTTCTTCTTCTTCTTCCTTT
>JADBJO010002711.1:170000-182500 GCA_016801955.1 Conus betulinus | reverse complement strand
ATCCAGGATCTTGCTCGACCCTAGCAGAGATTTGCGCTCTCAACATGTGTGTCTGTCCTTGTTCTTTATCATTTAACGTCCACTCCACCAACAACGGTAGAAATATACAAAAAAAAGTTCAGGACATTTCGATGCTTATCTTTCTCTTTTCTTTTCCCTTATTTTAACCTGGTTGGGTCGTGATAATTACTACAGACGAACATTGAATGGAAATTATGTGGTGAAAGTATATCCCATCAATATATCAAAAATGTAGGCATAAATGTCTTTTATATAAAGAAGAGTTTCGTAAAAAAGAGATCTGCAGATTCTGACCCAGCAAACAAAGAAAGGAACAACTGCTTGTGGTGGCTGGCAGGGGGGGGGAGAAGTAAGGAGGGCAGTAAAGAGAGTAGTATGAGAAACATTCTTGAGGGTGGAGGCTGGAGGAGAGGCAGTTGGCATCGGATGTAGACGGGTGTAATTAAGGTAATGTTGCTTATAGCCCAGCCCGACCCGAAAAGGACCATATCAGGGCTGTCAACCACCGTCGTTAATACTCAACTCACATTCACTATATAAAAAACAAACAAACAAACAAAAAAAAGTTTTCCACACATCTCTTTGCAATACATCTTTCTAAAAACGTACCAGAAAGAAACTTCATTAAAATCTTTCTTCCGTAAAATCTCCTAATTCAGATATGCAAAGTGTTAATCTCTCTCTCAGACAGCTCAAAGAATCACGTCAGGTGGGGACATATCTGAATAACAGGGTTTTCCATGGAGGTCTGCTGTAAAGTTGTTACACGGCCCCATTACATTGTTCAAGTCCCAACACTCTAAAAGAAATACGTTCCACTGTGAGTGGAAATTGACAGGAATGCACATCCCACGGAGCTTCTTCACCTTTTACAAGGATAAAGAAAGGGTATATAAAAACGAGTGGCCTGTGTGTGCAAGTCTCTTCTCTACGGCCGCCGGCCCTGGAAACTCGGATATAGGAGACAGACCATTATCAAGGGGGGGGGGACCAAACTGGGTGTCAAGACATGTTTGCAAGGCTGTATATCGGGTGATGTGACCTCCATTTACCAAAGAAAAGAAAAAAAAAAAGGAAAGAAAAGAAAGGATAAGAAGAAAAGAAAGAAAAAGAAAGAATAGAAAGAAACAGAAGAAAGAAAAAAAAATAAAAACACAAGCCACATGGCACGTGCATCGCACTCTACGTAAAAAAAAATAAAAAAAAAAAAAAAAAAAAAAAAAAAAAAAAAAAAAGAAGAAAAAAGGTTCACGTGTCGTAGAAACGCTCAGTCGCGAAGAATGCAAGACTCGAAGAGAGCTTCGTCACAGTTGTATATAAGGACGACCAAAAGACTTTCTGATACTCAGGAGCCCGCAGGCAGCACAGAGCCAGTAGTAGTTGTTGTCAGCCTTCAAGTTGAATAACACTGCTTATAACCAAACGAATCCAAAGTCTCGTTGCCTCTAGCGAGGGTCTGATTTGTCAGGGCGGGGGTGTGTAAGGGTCACGGGTTCTTTCATACACACACACACACTGAAGGAATATCGCTCCGGCCCGCGGTTATTACGATTCAGGAAGCCAAATGGTTGTGTGTTGTCCATTGTACGGGATCTGTTCAAAATCAGTCAGTGACTGATTCTGTCTTCTCCGTCTGTCTGTGTCCTCTCTTGTTTCTTTCTTACTTCTCTTGCACGGGCGCGAGTCCGTGTTGTTGTGGTGTGTGTGTGTGTGTGTGGTGTGTGTGTGTGTGTGGTGTGCGCGCGCGCATGCTCGTGCGTGCTTGCTGCATGCATGTATATATATATATATATATATATATATATTATATAAATATAATGGCTGAACAATTAAGTAGTGGGGGAAAACAAAGTGCAGGTTAACAATTCTTCCATCATTATAGTAAATGACTTGGCAAAGATTTGAAATTGAAAGAAAAAAAAAATTTGAATATGAAGTAAATGGGTAAAATGTATATCATAAATATGAAAACACCTTCACTAGCTGCATGCGTGAGAGGAACTATATCGCAATCCCTCTCGAAGGCAGATCTATATGTATCGCCTGCTCCGAGGCTCTTTCGTCCGCTGAATCGGACTCAATCAGGGAGACAACGGCTGATTGTGTCTGTCTGTGCTTTTGGCGTCGGATAGTGACACACCACAGTCACATAATTCTGTGGTGTTCCGACCGCCAAGGGTTCGAAAAAAGATAATCCTAAGGCATTGCACCACCCCAAAGGCACGCCAGAGGAATTAGGTGAGTAGAATTTTAAACAAAACAAAAGTGTGGAGAGGAAAATAAGGTTGTTGGTGTGAAAACTTAAAAACCACTACGCAAACAGTATAAAGGTGTACAGGGACAATCCTATTAGATATATATCTCATATATATTATATATATAGATTACTTATGGTATATTATCTACTATGTGGGTGGGTGTGCTGTGTGTGTGTTGGGTGTGTGTGTGTATGTGTATGTGGTGTGTGTGTTGTGGAGTTGAGAGAGATGAGAGAGAGGAGAGAGGAGAGAAGGAGAGAGAGGGGAGAGAGACGAGAGAGTGTTGTGTGTGGTGTGTGTGTGCGTTGTGTGTGTGTGTGTGTGGTGTGTGGTGTGTGCTGCGTGATTTGTGTGTGGTTGTGTGTTGATTTGGGAGAAAACGCTCTAGTCTGAGATTATACCGATAGTGTAGTTATGATGAAAACCGTATACATGAAACGCACAGAAATCATTTCAGTCTGGATTGCGTCGTTCGACAAAAGTCGAACCACCGGACAAGAATGAATGAAACTGGCCTGATGTTTTGTCGTGGTCCGTCTCTTGCTCATAGTGGTGTGAGTTTTCACGTGCTAGGCGCTATATGGAACTCTGGTAGTGGGTCTCCCTCAACGGGTCAGCCTCGCGCCACTCCCGGCCGCAGCACTCGTCTGTGAATATATGTCGTGCGTAGGAGCGGAGGCGGCATTGCGTAGGCTGTGTGTGTCGCTGGGGGTGGGGCGGCGAGAGGGTTTGTGTGTTTTTGTGGTTGTGGGTGTGTTTGGGTGTGTGTGTGTGTGGGGTGGTGTGTGTGTGAGAGAGAGAGGATTGAGAAGAGGTGAGAGAGTGTGTGTTGTGTGTGGGTGTGGGTGTATGTGCAGCAGATTCAAATGTCCATGTGACATTTTCTGTGAGTGGTTTATGGAAAGTAGTCAGTCGTGATAGTATCCGGGTGACCCTGAGTCAAGACATAACTATGGGACATAGTGTCTGAGAGGGAGAGACCAAAACTGTGGTCTACAATTGAGGCACAGAGGAGAAGGAAGGAGTTCACAGAATTTGAGGTTATGGACCATATTTCTTTCTTATTAAGGATGATTGCAAATGAGGATTGAGAATGATGAAGATTCGAAGATGCTATGCAAGGATTTCATTTGTTGGTCTTGACTGAACGAAGGGCTTTTCTACGTTTTGTTTCATTGTATGCGGTCCTGGTGGCCAGAAACCGAGAGATACAGACAAAGTGCAGGGTTTTTTTAGCAACGCATATCTTTAGGACGTCGTAGTTGCAAATAGTGAAGGTGATGACGACTTGTTTGGGGGTGGGGGTGGGTGTGGTTAGAGGTTGTTGGGTGGGGGGGTTGAACTCACGGCATGGCAAGGTGAAGAGTCTAACCCACAATATCTAGGAAGTAAAATAATAAAAGGTTAGCGAACTGACCATGAGCGAAACGTGGAGGTCCTCACATGCACGCGAAACCGTGGGGTGTTCATCACAAGAAAAACAACCCCAACATCAAAACAGTAACAAAAAACACAAGACCAACGGGCTTAATCGTGCAAAGGTTCTATTCCATATCTAGAGGTGCATCTAAAGCCGTGGTTCGAGGTTGCGTGGTAGCTGCTTAACACTGAAGCAGACCTAAGAGCGTGAAAACTGCTTCGTCGGCTTTGATCGTTTTGGTTCGTTTGTCTGACGGTTTTTGGCGGCGGTGTGTTATCAACTAACCTGTCAAAATTTCGTAGGCAATTCCATTTTATGAAGGACCAATGTGTATACGAGGAACGCCTGGAACCGGAATCTTCCACACTGCAAAAAAGGATGTGGACCAGTTCCCACTTGCTCTCCTTACCACGTTTGAGACTGTTGAACCATGAAGAGTGAGTGGAAGTAGCTTGCGTGGTCGGGTCCACTAATAGAGAACCGCGCCTGTTCGTGGTTCTTTCACGGGTGGGAGGCGTGAAGCCTGAGGCGGAAGAAGTGAGTGAGACGCGAGTGAGTTGCTGGTGCCCAGCAGCTTCACTCCTCTACGCCTAGCGCTGAAAACCGCGTTGTTGCTGTTAACAAGGCGGTGTGTGTGGAACAGCCATGCTTAACCTCCCTCGGAAAATTTGACCGACCCCGGGTGTAGTCTGTGGATAGCGCGTTTTTTAGTCCCCCCCCTTCCCCCCCCCCCCGCCACCCCGTTTCCCCCCCCTCCCCCCGTCCCGCACCCCCCCCCCCCCGGGGTCCACCTCCTCCCCCCCGCCACCTCCCCCACCCCCTGCCCCCCCGGCCGCACGGGTTCCGGTCCTCGTGATCCCCCGGCTGTGCCCGCTCCCCCCGGCGCCCCCTCCGGCCCTCGTCCCTCCCCCCCCTCCTGCGCCCCCCCCCCCCCCCCCCCCCCCACCCCGCGCCCCACCACCCCACCCCCCCCCCCCCCCCACCCCCCCCCCCACCCCAGCCCCCCCCCCCCCACCCCCCACCCCCCCCCCCCCCCCCCCCCCTACCACCCCCCCCACCGCCCCCAACCCCCACCCCCCCACCCACACCCCCCCCCCCCCGCCAACCCCCCCAGCCCCCCCCCACCCCCACCCCCCCCCCTCCCCCCCCCGCCAACGGGGGGGGGTGGGGGGTTCTAATGTTCCGAAAGGCATAGCTGTGGAACTTACAACCCCACCCCACCCCAAAACCACCCAACTAGACCCCCCGCGACTACAAACACAAATCACCCCCTAGTTGGGCCCCTCCCGGAGAACCAAGACTAAAACGCAACCAAAACCACGCACCCCCAAAACACACAACCGACAACACAACAAACAAAGAGAATACCCCAAAACACCCCACCCCCATAAAACAACTCCAACAACAAAAAATAGTTGGAAACAGGAGGTTTAAGACTGAAACCCGGCCGCCACCCTAACCCCCCATGGTATCTAATGGTACAAGGTACACAGGTGGGCACTCAGGAGCATAATTAGCTGATTGTAATTAAAAACTAGTTTTAAATTTTTTGAAAATCTCTGATATGTACATTTTAAATGTGACGACAGGGCTTCAGTGACACTGGCCACTGGTTGTGCTGACAAGTTGCACAAGGTTTATTATCCACCACCCATGAGGACATCGTGGTTCGTCCTACAAACCGGCTGCCTGATTCGGATTAATGTAATATAGTTCGAAGTTCGACAGTAGTTCTGAATTTTTACGGGCTCATGAGTGGTTGACATGGGTGGCAGTGCGTCAGTGGCGGGTTGGGGCTATAATGACTGAGTTGCCACCAGTGTCCGAGTCCGCACAATTGTACAAGGGGGACGGAGACTCCTAAGAATTGGCTTGGTCTGTTGAAATAGTTAAATCATCCGGAGTACGTCAGAAATAACCATGTATGGCAGTACGTCGTGCAATCGGATGCTACCACTGGTAGTAAGTCTACATTGTTACAAGGTACACAAGGAAATTTGTCGGGAGGGAAGGTACAGAATTTAGTGCCTGGTTCCTAAATAGTTATTAATCTCCGAATTACACGCCATAATGCCCAGAGTGGAAAGGTGGCACGTGATCCACCTCCGTCTATCGGCAGGTTGTACAAGGCTAGGTATTGCGGTGGGTAGGGGCGAGTTGGGTATCTCAGACGGTGGATCCCCACAAAACCCTTCGGGGGGTGGTGGGGGTGGGTGGGGGGGATGTGGTCGGTGGGGGGGCGGGTAAGTTCCAATCTGGGGGGGGGGGGGGGTGGGGGGGGGGTGGGTGTGTGGGGTGGCCCCCCTCCGAGTGGGGTGGGGTAAAATATATAGCTCGTCCTAGGGGTGGGGGGGGGGGGGGGGGGGGGGGGGGGGGTGCGGGGGGGGGGGGGGACATGACCGCCCCTGGGGGTTAAGGGCAGGCGAGCTAAAGACTACCCCGGGAGATAAGTTCCAGGGGGCTGGTTTGGGTGCCGGACACGTAACAGGGCCGTGCCAGCGGGTCGGTTGTGCGAGGAATCTTTTCACATTATAATCAATATTTAGGATAACGCCTATTATGGCTAGAGACCTGAAGCTCTAAGGGTGCCGGTTTGTTATCATATAAAAGATTAAAACAAGTCAACTCTTTTACACAAAGGGCCGTTATCTGGGTTTGAGTTGGTCCGACGAAGAGAGAGAGCTGCCGTGGCGCTTCCTTTTCAGTCTGTCTTCCGTGGTTGTCCATCGAGCTTGAGTCATATCGGATCATTCAATAGGTAGACGCCTCACATCAAGAATTGTAGCCTTTTACTTCCTTTCACTTTTTCTCCGATTTTTCTTACGCGGGAGTAGATTGGTGTCATGCTTGTGTGAATGAAGCGTGGTTGATAACGAGGGGGTAGTGCAGATCATCACTACCAACGGCCAAACACCGCCACGCTTCTCTTCCGAGAGTCCCCACCCTGTTAGTGTGTGTGATTTTTACGTAGTGGCATACTGATGTGTGAGTTATGCATGGGTTTCACCACGGAAACTCCGGTGTTTTAGTATGCAGTCGAAGAGAGGGAACCGGTGTGGGAAATTGGAGGTCAGAGACTAAGTATCTAACTCCGACGGAAAAAAGATCCCAACGTGTACCGAAAGCGTGTACAGCGGCAGTGGGATTTCGGAGTTGTACCAGATAAATCCCTCCGGCAAGTGGGTGTTGATCACAAAAAGATTGTTTGATGGGGTTTTCTGAGCTCGATCCAATACTAGCATCATGCAGGATCCGTAAAGGGAGGTGTTTCAGGAAGGGCAGTTTTTGCAGGGACGGTTTCCCATGGTCGGAGATTTGGGCGGTCGGCTGGAAGTGGTCGAGGATTAACGGCAGGTTTGTGTGTCCGATAAACAGTTGGTAATGTCTTGCGGTTTCATGATGCACTGCAGTTCGGACTATAGCCGCCTGTTGTGGCCAGCACATAAGACACAGTCACACGACACAGCACACACATCGAGCACCAGCACGATCCCGAGCACCAAGACACAAAGCGAAGGGCGCGTTCGGTCGGGTCGTTTGCGGCCCCTCGACCAGTCGACTAATCGATGATACACGGCAGCGATCCACACCGGGACACGGACAACTGACACACTAGCTACAATCATCACAGCATACATCATTCAGCCCACACACATCACACTCATCACCAGTCACACACGACACTTGACACACTACCACACACACACACAGCACAGCCTATCAGCACACCATCGGCATCCACACCGACCAGGGGAGGACGCACCACACTCAGCATAATCAGCATGCAGCAACGCCTCGCATACACACGACTCGTCACACATCACACAGCATCAAAGCGACACTAGCACACACACACTCACCAACACACACCACACATACACGACACACACACACTACGCTGCGGCGCGCGCGCGCGCTTGGCTGCGCGACACACTAAAGACTTAAACACTATAACACTCGGCCTGTGCCCGCTGCGGCGCACGTACGCAATCAAAGCACACATTACCCGATCTCGCGGTGCGTGGCGCCCAAAGATCTAGCACCATCACGCAGTCACACGTCCACGCGGGCGGCGGCGCTCGCGCGTGCGAAAAACAAACGCACACTACTGTTCTCTCTCTCGTCTCTCTCTTGCGCCTGCTCTGCTCTGCTCACGATCCGGTCTGTCTGTCTCTGTCTATCTATCATGCGATCTTTCTTTCAATCGGCGCAGTCCCCTCACTCAGTGTTAGTTTGGGTGGTGTTGCTGTGCTGGTTTTTAGTTGTGTTTCGTTGGGGTGCCTGCTTTGTCTTTTTGGTTTTGGTGTTTTTTGTGTTGTTGTGTTGGGTTAGGTGTGTTTGTTGGGTTTGTGTTTGAGTTGGAGTGTTGGGTTGTGTGGTTTTATGTGGAGGGTTTGATGTGCTGGGGGGGATGTGGTGGGGACTTGGGGTTGGTGTGTGTATCTTCTTGCGTGCCGCTGAGCGTTCGCAGTACAGGTGGTGGCAGGATGGATTTGAGTGACAAGAGTTCAATGGTGGGGGTTGGTAGGGTGCGCGTGCTGTGCGTGCGGGTGGGTGTTGTTTTATTTGTGCGTGTTGTGTGTGTTGTGGGGTTGTGTTGTGTGTGTGTGTGTGTGTGTGTGTTGTGGTGTGTGTGAGTGGTTGTGTGTGTGGTGTTGTGTGTTGTAGCCGTCAACAATTATGTTAATTGAAGAGTGTTAAGTATGGTTTTAGTCATCAGTCAGTCAGTTTTGTGGGGTGTTGTGTGTGTGCGTAGCGTGTGTTGTTGTGTGTTTTGTGGTGTGGTGGGTTGTGTTGGTTTGTGTGTGTGTGTGTGTGTGGTGTGATGGGTGTGCTGTGCGTGCGTGCCGTGCGGTGAGTTGAGTGTCGTATGTGTGTGTGTGTGTGGGGTGGTGTTGTTGTGGTGTGTGGTTTGGTGTGTGTCGGGTGAGGGCGTGTGTGGGGGGGTGGTGTGTGTGTGGATTGTTGTGGGGTATGTGTTGTGTGTGTGGGGTGGTTGTGTCTGTGTGTGTGTTGTGTGTGTGTGTGCGGTGTGTGTGGGTGGGGGTTGTGTGGTTGTTGGGTGCGTTGGGTGTGAAGAGGAGTGTTGATGCTCGAGTGTGACGCCGATGCGCGATTCTACAGATCTGTCATAAATGCGTACTAAAACAGATGGAAAAGTAATCAATCCCGATGGCGTAGGGGGAGTTTTTCGTCTCTCTCTCTTATGCTATTTGTCTCTCTCGTGTAGATCGCATCTCTCTCTCTCTTCTCGTCTATGTCAGATTCTCTAGTCTCTCTCTCTCTGCTATCTCTCTTAGTCTCTAGTATCTATGCGGGTATGTGGTATGTGCTGAGGGCGTGAGGGGCGTTGTGCGTATGGTGAGTTGGTGTGGGGGTGTTTTTTTTTGTTGGTATGGTGTGTGGTGTAGTGGGTGTTGTGGTGGTGGTGTGTGTTGTGTGGTGTGTCGGGTTGTTTGGTTGTGATGTGTGTGCGTTGTGTTTTGTTGGGGTCTGTGGGTCTTGATGACTCGGTGTGTGGTGTGTTGCTTGTTGTGTTTGTGTGTGTGTTGTGTGGGGTGAGGGAGCGCTGCACGTGTCGTGTTGTGTGTTCGTTGTGTGTTGTGTTGTGTGTGTGTGGGTGTTTGTGTGTGTGGGGTGTGTGTGTGTGTGTGTGGGTGTGTGTGGCGTGTAGTGTGTGTTGTATGTTGGTGGGTTTGCTGTTGGGTGTCGGTGTGTCGTGTGTTGGTGATGGGTTGGTGTGTGTAAGTTGTGGTGTCGTGCGTGTGTGGGTGTTTGTATGTGTGTGTGGTGTGTGTTGTGCTGTGTGTGTGTGCGTGTGTGTGGTGTGTTGTTGTGTTGTGTTGTTGTCTTGTGCCGGTGCGGTTTTCGGGGTTGTGTGTTGTGTGGTGTGTGTGTGTAGTGTGTTGTGAGTTTGTATATGGTGTGCGTGGGTGGACGTCGGCGCACGGTAAATTTAGTGTGTGGTGTTGGGTGGTGGTCTTGGTGATGTGTGTTGTGTGTGTGTGGGTGGGTGTGTGTGTGTGTGTGTGTGTGTGCGGTGAGGGGTTGTAGTGGGGTTGTCGTGTGTGTTGTGGTGTGTGTGGTGTGTGCGTGTTCTGGTGTGGGTGTGTTGTTTGTTGGTGTGGATTCTCTGTGGGGTGTGTGTTTGTGGTGGTTTGTGTTGGTGTGCTGTGTGTGTTTGTGTGTGGTGTGCTGTGATGGATGAGGAGAGGATGAGAGAAGGAGGAGAGAGAGTAGAGGAGATGGAGACTGCGCTGTGTTCACTCTGTGTGGTTGCAAGGTCGTCTTCTTCTCTACTCTTCGTCTCTCTCTCTCTCTCATTGATTCTCTTCCTCGTCTAGTAAGATGTGGTGTATGCCGTCGCGCGCGCGCGTGCGCGCGGGCGCTGAGGGGGGCGTGTGGTGTTGTGTGTGTGGGATGTGTGTGTGTTTGTGTGTGTCGTGGTGTGTGTTGTAACCGGCGCGGGAGGTGTTGTTTATGAGCGCACGCGTGAACTGTGCGTATTCGTGCGTGCGTGCGGGTGGCATGCTGTGGGGTGTGTGATAGCGCGCGCGGTAGTGTGTGTGCTGTATGTGTGTGGTGTGTGTGTGTGTGTGGTGTGTGTGTGTGGTGTGGTTGGGGTGTGTGTGTGTGTGCGCTGCGAGCGCGTGCGGCGACGCATGTTGTATGTCCATGTCGCCCTGAATATAATAGTGAGTTCCATGTCATTGATGTGAAGGTCCAAAATATATTGAATATCGAGGGTAAGATTTTTCACGCAAACGTCTGTCTGTAAAAACCGATGTTTTCATTAAAAAAAAACCTTTCAGTGAAAAAACACGAGTGTTCTGCTAAAATTATCTACTATAATCATGCAGCCAGGAAAAACTGTCGAAATACGTCCATCTGTCGTTTAGTTTGATTTACATTCGTGGATCATTTCTTGCAACCGCTTGCATTTTGTGGTTAGTATTCTAAAAAAGCATTGTTTGTTCTCCATGGTCCTGGTATGGGTTACAGGTATGAATACTTTGTCCTAAAAATTGTGTGTTGTGTGAGGCGTGCGTGCATGATGTGAGAGAGAGAGGAGAGGACTGAGATAGAGGGAAGAGGTAGAGAGAGTGGAGAGGAGAGAGAGAGGGGAGAGGAGATTGAGTGTGTGTGTGTGTGTGTGGTGTGGGGGTTGTGTGTGTTGGTGTTAGTAAGTGTAGCTTGAGTGCTTGCGTGTGTGGGTGTGTGAATGCGTTGGTTTTGCGGCGTGCATGGCCTTGCCTGCGTCTGTGTGTGTTGTGTGTTGGTGTGGTGTGGGTGTGTTGGGGTGTGTTGTGTACAGTGTGAGTGTGTGGTTGTGTGTTGTGTGTGTTGTGGTGTGTGTGTGTGTCCCATGATGTGTTGTGTGTGTGTGTGTGTGTGTGTGCGGTGTGTGTTGAGACTATTATTGCCACTTCCCTACACGCCATCTGAGGTCCTACATCTAATTATGCAGTACGTCTGCAGAATTTTTGAACCTCAGAAACGTAGCTCTGAGAAATCAGAACTGCAGTACTCACGCAATCAGTCAACCACGACCTGACCACACAAATAACGACAAAATAATACGTATAATGACAGTTCTAACACAAAATAATGACACAAATATGCCACAAACAACGACCGCGAATATCGAAATAACAATCACACCAAGATCCACCAAATAAATCACAGAATGACACAAATAGATGGCGACCAGTCAGAAAATGACAAAAACAATTGGGGAAATAGAACTAGGAAAAAATGACAACAAACTAATGACACAAAAAACACCATGACAATAACGACATAAAAAACAATAAAAAAATAATGACCACATATAATGAGAGTCCCCCCGCACCCCAAATGGGTGTTTGAGGGAAAGTCGCTGTGCGTGAGTGCCGTCGTGTACATACAGATACATACAGACAGACAGAACAGACAGCGACAGACAGACAGACAGGACAGACAGACAGGGGACAGACAGACAGTCTCTCGCTGCACTGCTTCACACGGATGCGTTGTGAACAAAATCCATGGGTCATGCGTAAGAGCTACATCTAGTTCTAGGTCTGCTATGGGGTCCGGATAGTATTGTTGGTCTTCAGCATATCGGTCTTAATTATTAAGAAACGCTGTATTTTCAAAGTGTTCTTAAACAGGAAAATCATACAAAAGTAGGGTTGGTATAACGGCGCACGCGCGCGCGGCGCGCGCCACACACACACACAACACACACACACACACACACACACAGATGAGAGAGAGGAGAGGGAGAGCAGATGAGAGATCCGAGAGAGAGAGGAGAGAGATAGAGATGAGAGGGAGAGCTCACAAATCACGAGGCACTCGGGTGCCAAAATGAAGTCAACTACTGACCAGTAATAGTGTCCGAGTTTGCAATCACTACGGGGTCCAAGGTTCAAATCCAAGCCTGTCCTTCCACGTGTTGTCGTTTTTCATTTATTTTATTTATTGATTTAGTTTTTGGCGGATATTAGTGTAGTAATCTTAAACAGGATTCCCATCCCTCCCTCCCCCCCCCCCTGACCAGCCCACCCCCCCCCCAGGCCCTACTATCCACCGTGTACCAGAATCACTTCCACCCCACCCACCACCAGTCCCTACTATCCAGCACCTGTACTGGCTGGAATCACCCCACCCCCCTCCTCTTTTGTCTTGTGAGATCTCCCCTCCCCCCCCCCCCACCCCCCCCCCCAGCCCCCCCTTTCCCCCCCTCCTCCCCCCCCACCCCCCCCCCCCCCCCCCCCCCCCCCCGGCCACTTCTTACTCCCCTCCTACCAGCCCAC
>JADBJO010002711.1:157500-160000 GCA_016801955.1 Conus betulinus | reverse complement strand
TGCTCGTGTGTGTGGTGTGCGTATAGTGTGACTGTGCGTGCGTCATTGCGTTGCGTGCGTGCTGTGCGTGCGTGCGTTGTGTGTGTGTCGTGTGTTGGGGTGTGTGTGTGTCTGTCGGTGTATGTTGCATGTGTGTGTATACATGATGCGCGGGTGCAGGGCTCTCTGTCTGTTGTTTGTATGGTTTGTGCTGTGTGTGTCGATGTGTGTTGTGTGTGGGGGTGTGGGGGTAGTGCGTTGGTGTCGTGGTGTACGCTCACATGTCTATTACCAATGGTGTGATACCCATAGACGCTAGATCGGCAATCGGGCACCGCCCGCACGTGCGTGTCTCATATTGCATGTGTCTCTGTGTTTGGTGCATGATGTTTGTACCTCGCGTGCTTTTTAGGAGGGCACGCGCAAGTGCGCCCGACGATGGCGTGCTCTACCTTAGCTCAGACTGTAGGTTTCTAAGGACGGGGGTTGTATGTGTGTGCAGGCGAAGTAGGAGTTTTTTTTTTTCTTTGTTTTGGGTTTTGTTTTGTTTTGTTTTGGTTTTGGTGACCCAGTTCGGGAAAGACGGGGAAACCAAGTGAGGGGGCTTTTTTTTTTTTTTTTATGTATGTTGCGTGCGGGGAGGGTGTTTTTGAGAAGAAATAACAAAGAAAAAACAAACATAACAAACAAAAAAAAACCCCCGGGGGGGCACCACCGAACGCGCACGGGGGGGGAGATGTGCGTCTACTAGACACCAACACCAACCCACAAAGAAAAAGAGCCAACCCCGGACCCACGAACACAAACAGACAAACCGCCAAGCAACCATCTTATCCACCAGCCACAAACCCACACCACCCCCATCCGACACAGACAAACCACCCAACACAGGTTGCCACCACACAACGACGCCCGGGAGTCCTCTCCACTTTCCCGGGCCTAGGTGTTATCCACGAACCAGACACGCTTTTTTGTCCATCCCCAACACAAACATTGATACCCCCGGGAGCAGTCCAATTTCAACCATGATGGTCCCGAAGCCCTTTTTTTTTGCACGCCCCCACCCTACCCCCAACAAACACAACCCGACGGGAAGACAGACAAGACCACACACCAAAAATAAAAAAGCAGGCACACGTGAGCCAGAATGCGTGGGTGGTGAGGCCGGAGGAAAATACGGGGGCAACCACACGGGCGTGGGGTGGGGTGGGGTGCCACGACACCAACAACACAACCACAACCCCCCACACAACAACAACCAACACCAGGGGGGGGGCCTGTCAGTGTCCCAATGAGGTTGGAATTCATGGGTCCAACCAACAACCAAACAAACACAATGTGCAAACCCAAGCAAAATCTGAACGACCACTTGCCACTTTGCGCGGGTCAAACATGTATCAATTCTGAGAGCACTGTAAACCCCTTACCTGCAACGGTCCTTTTTTGGTCTTTTTGTTTTTCTTGGTCCAAGACAAAACCAAGCAGAAATAGTAATGCCCAAACACACAAGCCAAAACTGTAGATCATACCCCACCAAACAACCACAAAGACCCACACCCAGGCACCACTCCAAACACAACCATAAAACAGAGACCAACACACACAAACACAAAACGACAAACAGACAAACACCAAAGACACGACAAAACAGACTTACTTCAAAAGTATGTAACCCGAGGGCGGCGGGAATGAAAGCCCCCCCAGAGTGTCGCGCCGGGGTCGTTCCGCCCCGGCTTGCACCCCCACCCCCAAAAAAACACCACCAACACCACCACCGAACCCACCACGGAAGCCACAGGACCAACAACACCCCCATGCCTTTCTTGGTTCTGCCGAACCAACCCACCCCACCAACACAACGGAAACCCAACACCAACACCCCGACAAGTGACTCTGTTCACAAAGAATCAAGTCCTCGCCCTGTCCTAAATGTGAGGCCAACCCACCCAGTTCTCACAGAGTATTACAGACCATCAAGAGGTCGCCATGCCTTGGAGAGCACACTTAGTCCTGTGCATCATACCGCACCAGCTTACCCACACCCCACACGTCACACAAAACAACCCACAAACGCATCACACCTTGGCGGTCAACTCCCCCGTTTCTTTCGAAATTTTTGCTTCAGAAATGAGAGGCTAACACTGGCCCGGGTGTTTGCTGTTGTCTCCCTCACAGGCCCAGTCAGGAGAGCAGGGTGAACATGTTTATATCTGTCCGGGACGATGCTGTTGTTTTAGATAGGCATTAGACCAAACCAGGACCCAAGTGGGGCACTGGATGGCAAGGTGGATGGAGGGGGGTTGGGGGAGTTGCAGGGGGGGGGTTGTGGAAAAGAATAGATACTTTTCACTCTCTCCTTTCAATGATTTTTTAAGCGGGGGGGTGGGGGTGGGGGGAGTTAGAGGTGGCGGTGCGGATGATGGGGAGGATCGGCTATTCCCCCTCTTTCGCCTCTCTCTTCCTATATATGCTAGTGGTGTGTGTGTGTGTGTGGTGTGTGTGTGTTTTGGGTGTGTGGTGT
>JADBJO010002711.1:147500-155000 GCA_016801955.1 Conus betulinus | reverse complement strand
AGCAAGCTTATAGTCTCCGAAGCGGGAGACAATCTCCAATGGGAGGAAGCTCACTAACATATAACTCCTGGTCAGATACCGGTATTTCGAAACTGATTGTTTCTCCTCAGTGACCCGCGGAAAGTGGTAATTTGACTCCTCTGCCTTTTCGGTTTTAAGAAGAATGCTTTACCAGAAAAAGGCTGGTGTGCAATACCGTTATGCTGAATAATTAAGTAGTGGGGGAAACACCAGTGCAGATTAACAATTCTTCCATCATTATAGTAATGATTGGCAAAGATTTGAAATTTAGAAGGAAGTTACAAAATTATAATATATATACCGTAATATATATAGAGCTAGAGAGAGAGAGGACGGGAGATGAGGAGCGCGAGGAGAGGGAGGGGAGGGGAGGAGAGCGGAGCGATGAGGTGGGACAGTGTGTGGGTGGAGTGTGTGGAGGAGTGTCGAGATAGAGAGGTGTGGAGGCAGCGGGAGAGGAGAGCAGAGCGCAGGAGATCGAGAGCGAGCGGATGAGGGCGAGACACAGGATGGACAGAGAGCCAGGGCTGGAGGGAGAGCCGCCCGGAGGAGGAGAGGACCGCGAGAGATGACGAGAGTTGAGCGGGTAGAAATAGGAGAGCCAGAGGTGACGGGAGACGAGGAACTGCGAGCGCTGTGATGGAGCGAGGGACACTGGAGGGGAGGAGGAGAGAACCCCTGGGAGGCGGGACACGATGAGAGAGATCCGGAGGGGAGGGACGCAGATTGCGTCAGCAGATATGCCGAGAGGGAGCCCCTTTTTCAGGTAGAGCGAGAGTGAATCCGGGCGGAGAAGGAGAGGGATTGTATCATATGCCTCGGGGTCCGCCGATGCGTCTGTGTGCGTGTGTGTGTCGAATGTGCACCTGGATGATCCCTCGCGTGCAGAGATAAGAGATGAGAGACCCCCCCCCCCCCCCCCCCCCCCCCCCCCCCCCCCCCCGCCCGCCTGCCGCCCCCGCGCGGAGCGACAGCCACCGCCGGACGCGCGCGCGCGACCCCAAGGGACAGTAGCCCACACCATTCAGAAGACGCACCACACCCCGCCCCCACACAGCAACCCGCCCCCCCACCCGCTGCGCTCCCCCGCGTACTGCCTGAACCCACGGTGTTGTTGCGGAATGCCCAGCGCGACCCCCCACTCTCACCAACCCACTGGCACAACACACCCCCGAAGCCCACCCTACACACCAGTGAACACCACACTGTACTACACCACCCTTCTTTTCACCCCCACCCACAGTGACCCCTGTATCATATCATCAGGACACCCGTGAGTGCATCCGCGTGTTTTACACTTGAAACAACCACCATATAGCGTCATAAACACTAAAAACACACACACAAACACAAACACCACACACACCAGACCACACACGGCGCGCACGCACACACCGCGCGGCGCACACGCAAAACACACACACCCACCCTTGGGACAGAGACACACAGAAGAAGACAGACACTAGAACACAGAAAGAGAAGGAGAGAGACGCAGAGCGAGAAGGAGAGAGAGCGACAACAGGAGAGAGGACCAGAAGAGAGATCAAAGATCTTCAGAAAAGAAAGAAGACACACAGAGAGAAAAGAGAGAGAGACCAGAACACCAGAATTTAGAGAGAGAGAGGAGAGAACGCGAGAGAGACACCAGAGCGAAGAGGAGAGAGAGAAACTGGTGCGCACTCGGTACGTGTACACACACAGACTATTTCTCTCGCTATCTGAGCTCCCCCCCCCTTCAACAACTCTCTCTGTATGTGTGCGCGCGCGCGCGGCGACGTGTGTGTGTGTGGTGGTGGGTGGTGTGTGGGTGTGTGAGCGGGCGGTGGGCTGCCGCACCACACAGTGTGAGTGGGGTGGGGGATGGGGGGGGGGGCGGTGGGGAAAGAAGATGTGTTGGGTGTGTGTGTGTTGAAGTCGTTGTCAGCGCGCACGGGGGCGCCTCCAAAAAAGTGCTACCAGTCGCCCGTCGTGCAGCCTTCAGGCCGGTGGGACGTGGGCACGCGGGACGACCTTGCTTCTCCTGCTTGTGGCGATGCCCCCCACGTAAGTACTGTTGGACCCACCGACAGTCCAACCGGTGAGCCACCGCTATTTCTCCACAAGCCGATGCGTTGCCCTACGAATATAAACAATGGCACACACCGTTAGGACAATCTTACCAGAGTTCAATACGCAAACCGAGAGTTTAGCCTTGCCCTCCGTTCTTTAGTAAACACCAGTTTATCTTCCATTACAGACAAGATGGGAATTCGATTTCAGGATTCGACTCAGAAACCAGACGTTTTGAACCTTATGTCCGCCCCTGTTCACTCCCCGCAACAAAGGGAAGCTCACAGACACGAACAACACCCAGCAAACAGTCCCTACTGACGTGATACGGAACGAAAGCGCAAACAGTCGGAAACAATTCACTTGTTCGCGATGTGTCACGGCGGGCGCTAACGTCACCTGAAAGAGCGCGAGGCGCTGCACGCAAAAGCAACAACTTTCCTATGCACGCACCGTATCAGGCCGTGTGTGTGTGTTTGTGGGTGTGTGTGTGGTGGGAAGGTACCATGTTGTATGTGGACATGTCACTGTGAACCAAAAGCAAGCCGGCAAAGGGCGCACAACCATGCGCAACCTCCCCCCCGTGTACACACACAGACTATTTCTCTCTCCTCTTGCCCTCCCCCCCCAGCTTCTCTCTCTCTGTATGTGTGTTGCGCGCCGCGCGCGCACGTGTGTGGTGTGTGTGTGTGTGTGTGTTCGGTGTGGGTGTGTGTGTGCGTGCGTGTGGGCGCACACGTGTGCGTGTGTGTGCTTGTGGCGACTGCTCCCCCGTCAGTCTGTTGGACCCACCGGACAGCCAACAGGTGAAGCCACACGCTATTTCTCCACCAATCACGATGAAGTTGACATACGAATTCAAACAATGGCACACACAGTTACTACATCTCTACAGAGTTCAATAACAGAAACGAAGTTTAGACAATCTGCTTACTCCGTTTCCTTCTAGTTTAAAACCAGCTTTATCTTCCATTACAAACAAGATGGATATTCCATTTCAGGATTTGACTTCAGAACCAGACGTGTACTCATGCTCAGCCATGTTTTTCCCCCCCATCTCTCAAGCACCGAAAACAGCAAGGTCATCTGATTGGTGGAGAGCGCCGTCGGCATTCACTTGTCGCTGTGTGGTCAGCGGGGCTAACTCACCTGAAAGAGGGAGGCTGACTGACTACTGTTCCTATGGAGACCTCTCAGGCCTTGTGTGTGTGTTTTGTGTGTGTGTGTGTGTGTGTGGAAGGTCAATGTTGTATGTGGACATGTCACTGTGACCCAAAAGCAAGCAGGCAAGTGCGCACACCCATGCGCAACCCTCCCCCCCCCCCCCCCACACACACACACTCCTCCCTCTCCAAAGACCCAAACACACAGATTGTTCTACGATTAATTTTTTTTTTTTTTTTTACTGATGCCTAACTTTTGTCTTTTGTTTCCTTTATTACAGTGTTGGATATTTTCATTTTGTCCGAAGCTCTTGTATCGCTACCTGGCTTACCGTCTAGATGTAAGCTCCGCAGTCGGCTCGGCTAAACAACATGACCCGACACCCTTGAGACACCAATAGTAAGTAGATAAGGAAACGGGACCACCTGTTGCAACACAATTTTCTCCACAGTGCTGCTCAGTCCAACTGGATAAACTGCGTCTCCTGTGACAGCCCGATCTGTCCCAACAGCCCGATTCATCACAACGGCCTCCAAACACTCTGACTTGTCCAAAATAGCCTGATTCATCCAAATCCCCCGGGATTTGTCCAGTCAGTCTGATACGTCCGAAACAACAGCCTGGTTTATCCAGACAGTGTAATTCTGTCAAAATCACCGATTTGTCAAAACTACCAAGATTGCTCCAAACAGCCTCGGTTGTCCAGACCGATTTGTCTAAAGCCCTGACGTATGCAAACACTGGTGTGTCAACCCCTCTGACTGTTCAAACCGTTTGCTGTCTCAAAAGTCATGAATGGCCCAAACAGCCTGATGGATTAAAAAAAAACAAAAAAACCTGATTGGTCCAAACAGTATTATGTGTTGCAGCCCCTGATTGGTCCAAACACTCTATGTTTAACTTCTGATTGGTCCAAACAGTCTGTGTTTAAAAACTCCTGATCGGTCCCAACAGTCTGTGTTAAAAACGCCTGATTGGTCCAAACAGTCTGTGTTTAAAAAAAGCCCTGGTTGGTCCAAACAGTCTGTGTCAAAACCCCTGATTGGTCCAGTGTTAGGTGTTAAAATCCTCTGATTGGTCCAAACAGTCTGTGTTAAAACCCCTGATTGGTCCAAACAGTCTGTGCTAAAAAAAAAACCCTGATTGGTCCAAACATCTGTGTTTAAAACCCGTGATTGGTCCAAACAGTCTGTTTTTTAAAGCTCTGATTGGTCCAAACAGTGTCAGGTGTTTAAAAGCCCTGATTGGTCCAAACAGCCTGATGTGTTTAAACCCCGATTGGCCCCAAAAGTCCAACATGCTAACACCCACGACTTATCCAGAGTCTGTCTGGACAGCCAGAACAGTTGTCCAAAACAGCCTATTTTTGCCTAAAACAGCCCAATTTGCCTACAACATGATTAAAAAAGGAGATTAAAAAAACACCAACAAACTTGTTTCAGCTCTCTGCTCTCTTCAGGGTGTTTATTTTGGGCACGCTACCGGTGTTATATATGTGTGTGTGTGTGTAAGCGTGAGTTCTGCATGTATCTTTTTACAATTTTGGTTTTTTGGGGGGTGCGTTCAGGGAGGGTGTGTTAGGAATGGTGTGTTGACAAGAATTTCCATTTGTGCCTGCAATTGTTTATGATCTCAACTTTTGAATTCAGAGTTGCTAGATGAGGTTTGCATAATATCAGCCACTTTTCTGTAGAACATAGGTTGCATTTTTTTAGAGATATTATTGTATGGTGCTGCTCTTTTTATAATTTTCCATGATATATTGTAGTCTATTTTTTTTTATCTTTAAGTTTCCAAATGTGTTTTTACTTAGTTCTGTTTGGTTTTATATTTTTTTTTTTTTGAAGGACTGTTTATGGTTTGCATATCTAGTTTTAAAAATGGTTTGCAGTAATCCCTATGTATGTTTCTTTGTCACTATCAGTTGTTACTGTGGCTTGGTATACAATATTATTGTAAAGGCATTTATTATTCAGGGGGCATTGATCTTTTTTAGTGCAGTTACAAGATGTCCTTTGTTACCCCTTTTGGCTGTGTTGCCTTTAGTTTTGTTAGATGAGTCAATTATGTTTTTGAGGTTGGGCATACATGAATATGATAGCTTGATGGTGTTTTTTTATGAATATTTTAGATAGTACATGTTCTTTTGGAAATGATGTTATAAGAATTTTAAAGAATTCTTTTCCTACATTAGTCTTTATTCTTCCATCATATGGGGGATTATACCATATGATCTTCCTTTTTCTGTTTTTTCTTATTACTGTTCATGTTATTATCTGGGTTGTATTGTAGTTTGTAGTTGTAGCCACTTTTATTCAGTGCCTCTTAGTATTCAACTGCTGCACTTTTCTTTTATTCAAAGACATCATTTAGACATCAAAAGGTAACCATCCACCTTCTATCCTAAAAACCATACCCAATGGCATAAAAAAAAGACTATCTAACCTGTCATGCAACGAGAAAGTATTCAACAGTGCAGCAGTTGAATACCAAGAGGCACTGAAAAAAAAAAGTGGCTACAACAACAAAAAACTACAATACAACCCAGATAATAACATGAACAGTAATAAGAAAAACAGGAAAAGGAAGATCATATGGTATAATCCCCCATATGATGGAAGAATAAAGACTAATGTAGGAAAAGAATTCTTTAAAATTCTTATAACATCATTTCCAAAAGAACATGTACTATCTAAAATATTCAATAAAAACACCATCAAGCTATCATATTCATGTATGCCCAACCTCAAAAACATAATTGACTCATCTAACAAAACTAAAGGCAACACAGCCAAAAAGGGGTAACAAAAGGGACATCTTGTAACTGCACTAAAAAAGATCAATGCCCCCTGAATAATAAATGCCTTTACAATAATATTGTATACCAAGCCACAGTAACAACTGATAGTGACAAAGAAACATACATAGGGATTACTGCAAACCATTTTAAAACTAGATATGCAAACCAAAAACAGTCCTTCAAAAATGAAAAATATAAAAACCAAACAGAACTAAGTAAACACATTGGAAACTTAAAGATAAAAAAATAATATATCATGGAAAATTATAAAAAGAGCAGCACCATACAATAATATCTCTAAAAAAAATGCAACCTATGTTCTACAGAAAAGTGGCTGATATTATGCAAACCTCATCTAGCAACTCTGAATTCAAAAGTTGAGATCATAAACAATTGCAGGCACAAATGGAAATTCTTGTCAACACACTATTCCTTAACACACCCTCCCTGAACGCACCCCCCAAAAAAAACCAAAATTGTAAAAAGATACAGGCCACGTGAAACACATGCAGAACTCACGCTTACACACACACACACAATATATAACACCGGTAGCGTGCCCAAAATAAACACCCTGAAGAGAGCTATATATATATATATATATATATATATATATATATGTGTGTGTGTGTGTGTGTGTGTGTGTGTGTGTGTTGATTCTTAGTCAGTTTAGAATACTCAAGAGAGAGAAATTCTTGTCTGAAATTCAGCATTTCTTACGCCTTCGTATATGAGTTTTGCTAGATCCTACCCCGCACAGGCTTTCATTTCAAAAATCAAGCAAACACAGCAGCAGAAAAAAAAAAAAAGGGGGGGGGGGGGGGGGGGGGGGGGAAGGAAGCAAAAAAATTATTTTCGTGTTTCAATTCATCTTCAAGACCTCGACAAAAGATCAAAAGATCATTTCAGACTTTGTTTTCCACTTGCTGCTCTACATCATGTCAAACTTTCAGCATTTCAGGCAATTCATTATTACAGAGTGAATATTACCGTTATCATATCGAGTCTTTCTGTCTCAGCATATCTGACAAAGAAGTAATTGAAGCTTTTCCAAACCTAAAGGTGAGTCAGCTACTAACACTAAGAATGTTGATTTTTTTTTTATTTTTTTTTTTTGGATACATTCGTCGTCAGTTGTCCCCCTTGTTGATCTGACCGCTTACCTTTTACAAAGTCCATGGAGATTATGTACTTTAGATCACTAAAGATGCTTATCTCAATTCAGTCCTCCATTTACCCCCTCTCCCCCCCCCCCCCCTACCCCGACCCCCCGCGCATTATCCAACTCCACTTTTTCTGGGCCTCCCCCCTCCCTCCTCCCCCCCCCCCCCTCCCTCCATCTCCTTCCTTTCCTTTTTTTTGTGTTTTGTTTCTGTTTAACTGTTACAATGTAATTCCAAAACGTTTTTTGCCCCTAAACTGTTCAGTTTGTCGCAAACAGTTCGACTTATCACAAACAGGCTGAT
>JADBJO010002711.1:137500-142500 GCA_016801955.1 Conus betulinus | reverse complement strand
TGTATTGCATTGCAGTGCATTGCATGGAATTGTGTTGCACTGGACACGTTATGTATTGTATTGCAGTACATTGCATTGAATTGTGTTGCATTGGACACATTGTGTTGTACTGCATTGCATAGAATTGTGTTTGATGAAATCGGTCGTGTTGTATTGCATTACATTGCATTGCATAGAATTGTTTTCCATTGAATGGCGTTGTGTTATATTGCATTGCATTGAATTGTTTTGCATTGAATGGCGTTGTGTTATATTGTATCGCAGTGCATTGCATGGAATTGTGTTGTGTTTTATATTGCATTGCAGTGCATTGCATAGAATCGTTTTGCATTGAATCGTGTTGTGTTACATTGCATTGCAGTGCATTGCATGGAATTGTGCTGTGTTATATTGCATCACAGTGCATTGCATAGAATTGTTTTGCATTAAATAGTGTTATCTTGTACTGGATTGCAGTGCATTGCATGGAATTGTGCTGTGTTACATTGCATTGCAGTGCATTGCATAGAATTGTTTTGCATTGAATCGTGTTGTGTTGTACTGCATTGCAGCGCATTACATTGTACTGTATTGCTAGCCTATTGTACTTTATTGCATTGTGGTGTATTGCACTGCATTGCATATTGTCATATGCTGTACTGTATATTATCATTATTTTGTATCATTACTGTACGCCATTCATCGTCACAATGTATTTGTACGTACAAAATGAATTAGAACTGCTCAGCGAAAGGGGAAGGCGGGGGAGGAGGGAGGAGGGCGAGAGGGTGAGTGAGGTAGGGGGGGACATAGCGTTTCCATAGTTCAGTGCCACGCTGATTTTTGTTTTGAATGAGAGTATGATATATTGCATTGCGTGGAATTGTGAAGACCACCCAGGAGAAGAAACTCGACGCTTTTGATACTAAGTGCCTACGTAAGATCTTGGGCATCAAATGGTCAGACTTCATAGCAAATGAAAAGGTCAGGGAGAGGTCCAAACAGCTCCCCGTGTCAACCATCGTCTGCAGACGGCGCCTCCACTGGCTGGGTCATGTCTTAAGATTACCCTCTTAAAGACCTGCAAACCAAGCCATTAAATGGACCCCAGCAGGCCAGAGAAAAAGAGGACGACCCAGGATGAGCTGGCGACAGACAGTGGAGAGAGACCTCAGACTCGCTGACAGAGGATGGAGTGACACCAGCAAACTGGCTGAGGACCGTGCACAGTGGAGCGCCTTGACTGCCTCATGCGTCGCAATCTCTGTGTGTGTGTGTGTGTAAGAGAGAGAGAGAGAGAGAGAGAGAGAGAGAGAGTGAGTGTGTGTGTGTGTGTATGTGTGGTGTACGTGCGTGTGTATGTGTGTGTGTGTGTGTGCGTGTGTGTGTGTGTGTGTTGTGTGTGTGTGTGTGTGTGTGTGTGTGCGCGCGCGCGCGCGCGCATGTGTGCGTGTGCGTGTGTGTGTGTATGTGTGTGTGTGTGTGTGTGTGTGTGTGTGTGTGTGTGTGTGTGTGTGTGTGTGTGTGTTATTCATAAAGGCCATATCGCCTGAGAATCGGGATATACAGTGTGATTCATGTTGCAAATTGATATTAGTCTTCTTCGTTAGAGAGAGAGAGAGAGAGAGAGAGAGAGAGAGAGAGAGAGAGAGAGAGAGAGAGAGAGAGAGAGAGACTGCGGCTCATTTTAATCCCGGTAAGACTGACCGGCTTGAAAGGAAACAGAAATTCGAAGGCCAGCGAACAAATGTGGACAGTGACCCGTTTGGCAGGGGGTCAAGGTTACAACAGGATTCTTTATCTCTTATTGTCTGCAGGGAGAAGTGTCTCATTTTCCCACAGGATCCAATAGAAGGTGTCTTGGTTTTGATAAAGACACATGGTCTAGACTTTAGCCTTTTCTCTTCTTCTTCTTCTTCTTCTTCTTTCTTCTTCTTCTTCTTCTTCTTCTTCTCTCCTCCTCCCTCCTCCTCCTCCTCCTCCTCCTCTTCTTCTTCTTCTTCTTCTTCTTCTTCTTCTTCCTCCTCCTCCTCCTCCTTCTTCTTCTTCTCTTCTTCCTCTTTAAGTATCTTCGTTACACTTTAAGTATCTTTGTTTTGCATTTGAAATTTAAGGCTTGTATGTCATACGATACTACTTGCTCCAGATCAAACATGGTTTGTAAGGCTATGCCATACTGCAATGTTTGGGTTTGAAACACGCTTTGTAAGGCTGATATCTCACGACTGTCTGTGAAGGTCAAACGTGTTTTCTGAAGCCTATATCACACGATGATGCTTCTAAGTGACACGTGATTTCTAAAGCCTCTATCGCAAGGCGATATTTCTAGGTGAACACAGTTTTGAAGACTTGTCAAACACAGCAATATTGCCAGGTAAAGCATGTCTTTTTAAGGCGTATGTCACACGACAACACTTACAGGGAAACACGCTTATGATGGCCCTATGTCACATGACAATATCAATTTCATGATGAAATATATTTTCCAAGGCCTATTAATGGGCCATTATTTTCAGGAGAGATACGCTTTTAAAATCTACACATCACATAAGAATGTTTCCAGACAAAGCACACTTTCATAGACCTATGTTACAAGAAAAGATTCAAAGCGAAACAAGATTTCCAAGACTTATGTCACACAATAATATTTCCAGCTGAAGCATGCTGCTTGAGCCGTATGTACCCCCCTCCTCCCCACCCCCTCCCCCTGCTTTCTTAGAACCTATCGCATATGAATATTTCAAGATAGAACACGCTTTTTTTCCTTTTGAGGACTACGTCACATTTCGATCTTTCCAGGCCAAACTCATTTTCTAAGGTCTATGTCCCATAATGATGTTCCCAGATGAAACATGCTATAAAGATGTATGTCACATGACAAAACCTCCGGTCACGCTATTAAAGGTCGTTGTAACACATTGTTTCAAGTTGAACCAAACGGTAAGACCCGTTGTAACACAATGTTTCTGGTGTGCATACTATCTGGAGTGAACCACAATATGGGGCCGGAATAACCCAGTAAACCGAGGCTCCCTGTGTGAACGCACACATAACATCTTGCACACACGTAAAATCCTATCACCAACTTTCGGAAGAGAAGGCCAGTTGGGCCGTTGGTAGGATGACACGTTACACATAGCTTGCACCTTCCCTGAAGATGGAGTATGGCTGCCTTAATGGCGGGATAAGAAAAACGGTCTTACACACAAAACTCCAGTCGCTTTGTTGGGTAGATGGGATCAATCCTTGCCTGTCTATACACGGAGTGTCCGCAGGAGTATCAGCCTGCGTACGCGGAAAACAGCAACAAGAACAAACAACCGACAATATTTCAACGTGGGAACGTGAAACTCGCTTTCTAAGCCCGTCTTATATGTTAATTATTCCTGGTAAAACATTATTTTCTGAGGCAAATGTCACATAGCAATGTTCTCAAGCATATGAGCTTTCTGGGTCATTTGTCTTACGGAAATGGTTTCCAGGTGAAACATTTGAAGGTTTTTGTCACACAGCAATCTTTTGCTGGAGAAAAGCTGTTTTTAAAGCCTGTGTCACAGTGTAACGTTTCCTAGTGAAGCACACTTTCTAGGACTAATCACAGATGACATCTGTTCAAGTCAAAGACGCTTTTGCAAGGGCTGTTTTAAACAGCAGCGTTTCCAGATGAAGCATGTTTTTCCGTAGGCATTTGTCTAATTGAAAAATGTTGTTCAATTTAAGCACATGTTCTAAGGGTGTCTGTCAGAAGAGGATGAAACCAGTTGTACAAGGATCGTGTCACACGAGAGTGGTCCAAGGAGAAACTATTCTGAAACCCATTCCACATAGAAATGTTCCTGATGAAAGCCCTTTCAAGAGCTTGTGTCAAACTCGACGATGCTTCGGGATAAAAAACACGTTCCAAGAACCTGCTGACAGGACAATGGTTTTCCTAGTTAAACACTCTTCAGCCTAGTTGCAAAGTGAGACGACTGCAGGCGGAAAATCAACAAATCTTAAATAAAATGTTAGCGAACCGCCCAGAGAAAACGGGGACAACGGTCACCAAGACAAAACACACGCGCACGTGTTTTTGTCTTGGTGATCGTTTGTCCCACGTTTCTCTGGCCGGTCGCTAACATTTATTGAAGACTCTTTAAGCCTGTTCCATAAGACAGAGCGTTCCATGTGACGCATTGTGTGTGTATAAGTCTGGCCGTTCACACGGATAAACCTTTCATGAGAGAGTGAGAGCGAGAGGAAGATGGAGGGGAGTGAGGACGGAGAGCGGGGTGCGAGTCGGAGAGATGGATGAGAGAGAGAGAGTCGACGAGAGAGAGGTCACTTTATTTTTTGTGTTTCATAAACTTATTTTACTTTGTTTGAAGAAGAAGTATTGCGTAAAGAGGGCTGGCTTACTAGGGGATACAAAAAGGTCCCGCGTCAATATTGTCGGAACAACAGTGTGTGTGTGTGTGTGTCGGGTGTGTTGTGTGTGTGTTGTGGTGTGTTGTGTGTTGTGTGGTGTGTGTGCGTGCGTGCGTGCCGTGCGTGCGTGCGTGTATGTGCGGGCATGCTGGCGGTGTGCTGAGTGCGGCGTGACGTGCGTTGGCCGTGTGTGTGTGTGTGTGTGTGTGTGTGGAGGGTGTGTTGTGTGTGACATGCGCACGCGCAAAATGGTTCGGGCAAATAATACTGTGCGCCTAGACCTGCTCTTCTTTTTTCCTTTGGATTGTTCTTTACTGTGCATTGCACCCAAGAGTATTGGTGTTGTAGCACACTTTCTAGGTCAAAGGTTTTGTTGGTTTTCCTCACCTGCTGAAGACCCCCCCCCCCCCCCCCCCCCCCGCCCCTCCACCGGAATTAAAGTTGTTTTCCCTTATCCCCCGTGTGTGTCTCCACCACCCACACCGGTTGTCCTGGATGTGATATTTGGTCTGTTAGTTTTTTTGTTTTCTTCGTTGGGGTGATTCTCACCTTTTTTCTTCGTGTCTTTGTCACATCTTTCAGCCCCCGCTGACCCCGCCACTTTTTGTACTTTT
>JADBJO010002711.1:120000-122500 GCA_016801955.1 Conus betulinus | reverse complement strand
CTGTGTGTGTGTGTGTGTGTGTGTGTGTGTGTGTGTGTGTGTGTGTGAACGCGCGCACGCACGCACACATGCACGCACGTATATACCTTGCATAGGCGTGCGCGCGCAACACACACACACACACACACACACACACACACACACACACACACACACACACACACACACACACACACACACACACACACACACACACACACACACACACACACACACACACGCACTATCTATGACTCAGTCTCTGTCTCTGAGTTTATCTCTGTCTCTCATTTTGTCTCTGTGTCCGTCTCTGCCTCTGTCTGTCTGTCTCTCTGTCTCCCTCCCCTCCTCTCTCGCTCCTCTCTCTCTCTCTCTCTCTCTCTCTCTCTCTCTCTCTCTCTCTCTCTCTCTCTCTCTCTCTCTCTCTCTCTCTCTCTCTCTCTCTCTCGGCTGTAACCACTAATTACAAAACCCGGCAATGACCGAGAACCTGACAAATGACAAGTCCCGTATCAACGTCACCTGTCTTAGATAACGGTCCAAACGAGCTGCTGGCTTGGATATACATGCAAAACTGGCTACATTGTAGGAACGATAACAGAGAGAGAGAGAGAGAGAGAGAGAGAGAGAGAGAGAGAGAGAGAGAGAGAGAATAAAAACTCGATAGGCTCTTTTTATCATAAAAGCCACAGTTCCATACGAAGAAGAGGTAATAAGTGGTGATCGATCTAACACTGAGATATCAAACAATAAACTGCAGGAAGTACTGAAGGGTATTTTAAGGACCACATAACATTTAATGGATGTATTGCTGGAAACTGAAAACAACAACAACAAAAGAAATCTGTAGGTATATTCTACTTGTTGTAACAAACTCCAACATTACAGAAAAAAGTATGTGAGTGGAGTGTTGTGTATTATAGTTGGTACAATCCACTCGTTATGAAAAACTCCAAAGTCAAGGAAAACGTATGTGAGTGGCGGTGTGTTATGTAATCCACTTGCTATGAGAAACTCCATCGTCACAGGAAAAAGTATGTGAGTGGTGGTGTGTTAAGGTGGGCGCAATCCACTTGTATAGGACAAACCCTAATATCATGAGAAACAGTATGTGAGTGGTTGTGTATTATAAAAGGCACAATCCTTTTGTATAGCACAAACTCCGACATCACAGCAAAAGTATGTGAGTGGTGGTGTGTGATAGTAGACACAATCCATTTGTATGGGAGAAATACCAATAATCACCGGAAAAAAGTATGAGAGTGGTGGTATGTTATTGTAGTTACAATCCACTTGCATAGGACAAACCCCAACATCACATGAAAAAGTATGTGTTCAGTGGTATATCATAGTGAGTACAATCCACATGTATACGACAAACTCTAACATCACGGGGAAAAAAAGTATGTGCGTAATGGTGTATTATAGTAGGTACACTCCACTTGCATAGGACAAACTCCAACATCACGGGAAAACTATGTGAGTGGTTTTGTATCATAGTGATTATAATCCACATGTATAGAACAAACTCTAACACCACAGGGAAAAGTATTTGAGTGAAAATAACACAGCACATGGCAGTGCAGTACAGTACAGTACAGTACAGTACAGTGCAGTACAGTACAGTACAGTACAGTACAACGCAGTGTAACGTAACACAGTGCAAGCCAATGCAAGACTGTGCCATATAATGCAGTACCATACGATACGATACAATACAATACACAACGCAATGTAACACAACACGTGACAATACCATACGATACCGTACGATACAAAACGGTACAATACAATGCAATGCAATGCATTACAAAACAAAACGATGAAACACAATACAATACGATACACAACAGTGCAATAGATGCAATTCAATGCAATACAATGCCATACAATGCAATACTACGCAATGCAATAAGATGCAACCCAATGCAGTGCAATCCAATGCAATGCAGTACAATACCGTATAATGCAATTTTCTGCAATGCAACAAGATGCAATCCAATACCATATAAGGCAATACCACGCAACGCAATAAGATGCAATGCAATGAAATGCAATACAATACAATGCAATGCAAAACAGTGCAATAGATGCAATACAATGCAACCTAATGCATATAATACAATGCCCATGCAATACAATACAATGCAATACAGTGCAAGACAAGGAGATGCCATGTAATACAATTGAATGCAACGCAATGCCACGCAACGCAATCCAGTCCAATCCAATCCAATGCAGTACAATACACTCCAAGCTCGATAGATGAGACTTGACGGTGTGGTCCCACTCCTAATTGAGTCTTTAGCAAACTCAGGTCTGCCTAGGAGCCAGTCAGGGCAGAAAAAGTCCCACAAAGAAATGGCTCTGATGGGAATCGAACCAACGACCCCCCCCCCCCCCTCCCCCCCCCCTCCCCCCCCCCCCCCCCCCCCCCCCCCCCCCCCCCCCCCCCCCCCCCCCCCCCCCCCCCCCCCCCCCAACCGGAATTCGCGACACTAACCACCGCACCGCGGCGGCT
>JADBJO010002711.1:90000-92500 GCA_016801955.1 Conus betulinus | reverse complement strand
CGAGAAACTGGAGCACAGCCAACGTGTCGCTGGGCTGAAGAATACCTTGCTCTTCGGCGTCCGTCCCTCCACGCTCGCTCAGGTCCAAAAACAGCTTGAGCAGCTGGCGGAAAATTTGAAGGGAATGGTCAGCGCATGTGATATTTGATTTAGAAATGGGATTCTTCGTAAATCAACTTTATATGAGAGATAACATGTTGGTAATTAACATATGGAGGTTATAATGTGACCCCTCTGGAATGCAGTGTAAAAAGTAGGCGAAATCTATAATCGCGAAGCTAATACCATAGCATTTATCGTGTACCTAATGACTATTATGTCATTAAATCCACAACATGCGATAATCAATCCACGATCAAAGAGTGAGGACCTGATTGTTTTGTAAATGCCACATCCTTCGTGCCCATGCTGTGGTATTGGCCACGCCACTCGCACAGCCTGACCATGTCGCAGCCTTTACACAGTGCTCTCAATAATAGCTCGTCAAAGAGCAAACCCACCAGAGGAGGCACTGCATTGCCGCAGAATCATTTGCGCGATGTTCAAAATAAATAATATTGATAACTGTATGTCTGAATTTGCAGCTTTCTGGAGGTAACAATGCGTCCTCTTAGACAACGAAACAAAAATGACCTGGAAGCAGATATCGTGAAAAAAGTGTCGCACAACCCCCTCCCCCCCCCCCCCCCCCCCCCCTGATCTCCCTAACACTCCTCCCCTTCACTGTCTCACACGCCCTCTACCCCCTCACTCCCCCTCCCTCCACCATATGTCTTCATGCCACAAATCCTGTAACAACCCCCCTCGACCTCACTAACCCAACAAACTCAAAAACGCCACTACTTCAAGTTCACGCAACTCACGATTATCCCTCTATTCCACAGCGGGGTTATTTCCCCTGAGCCACAGAAAGACCAGAAATAAACGAGCAGGTCTACCCTTCGTGGGGAGTAGTTCGAGGCTGTTCCCAGGGGACGAGAGGGGTCGAGAAGAAGGCGAAAGGCGTGTGTCCACAGATCGATACAAGATCGATACAGGCCGGCTTCCAGACACATTTCGCCGCGGGACATGACTGCTTCGATCAGCTCCTGTCAGGAAAGGGGACATTGTTGTCAGGGTACAACATGGGTATTTCAAGAAGCACCTGTAAACAATGGACCATTGTTGTCTTTTTTGTTTGTTTTGTTGGTTTATTTCCTCTTGTTTGATATTGGACATGGATGTTTGGTCAGTGAAAACTTCGTTTTTTATTAGAGGGGATCTCTCTCTCTCTCTCTCTCTCTCTCTCTCTCTCTCTCTCTCTCTCTCTCTCCTCGGTCAATACACACACATACACGCCACGTAACTCAACCCATCATCACCACAATCCAACTCATCACCCCTCTATACCCCCCTCAGACACTACCTCTTCTCCTTTGACCCTCATAGTCAATCCCTTCCCCATCCCCTTCCATTTCCGCCTGCAACCACCACCCGTCCCTCCCCCACCGCCCATCTCACCCAACTCACCACCCACACCAACACCCTACACCCACACTCACACCAACCTACCACCCACACCTACACCAACCCCACCACCACACCAACACCTACACCCACACTCACATTAACCTATCACCCACACCCACACCAACCCACCACCCACACCAACAGCTACACCCATACTCACATCAACCTACCACCCACACCCACACCAACCCACCACCCACACAACACCTACACCCATACTCACACCAACCTACCACCCACACCCACACCAACCCACCACCCACACCAACACCTACACCCACATTCAGATCAACCTACCACCCACACCCACACCAACCCGCCACCCACACCAACACCAACCCACCACCCCCCACACCACACCCAACCCACACCATCCCACCAACCTGCTAACCACACCAACACCAACCCACCACCCACACCACACCAACCCACCACCCACACCACACCAACCCACCACCCACAACACCCAACCCACACACCACACACCACCAGCCCACCACCCACACCCCCAACACCAATCCACCACCCACACCACACCAACCCATCACCCTTACACCCGCAACACCACCCACCCACCACCCATACACCCACAACACCACCCACCACCTACACGCCCACAACACCAACCCGCCACCTACACCCATAAAAAAACCACTAGCCACACCAATATCAACCACTACCTACACCACGCCAATCCACCACCCACACTCACACCAACCCACCACCCACACCCATAGCAACCACCACCTACACCCACACCAATCCACCACTACCACCCACACGACTCACACACCAACGAGCCACCCGTACCCCCCACCAACCCACCACCCACACACACCCAATCCACCACCCACAACACCAACCCACCACCCACAACATCAAACCACCACCCACACCACCACCTACCACCCATACACCCACAACACCAACCCACCACCCCATACACCCACAACACCAACCCCCACCCCATACGCTCACAACACCACCAGTC